>CM077266.1:16475000-16945000 GCA_039654775.1 Spinibarbus caldwelli | reverse complement strand
CTAGCAGATAGATAGATAGATGTAAATAGTCAGATTGTAGATAGATAGATAGATAGAAATAATCAGATAGATAGATAGATAGATAGATAAATAGAAAGAAATAGTCAGATTGTAGATAGATAGATAGATGGATAGATAGATAGATAGATAGATAGATAGATAGATAGATAGAAATATCAGATAGATAGATAGATAGAAATAATCAGATAGATAGATAGATAGATAGACAGATTAGAAATGTTATATAGATGAGTTTGAATGAGTTTGAATGGGTTAGAAATAGTACATAGAAGGGCAGTCTGATTGAGTCTAATGGGCTTCAGTGTGTTTAGATTTGAATTTTTGACAGTTGGAGTTTGAATTGTCTTGGCCCATCTGAACATTCCGTCAATGTAAGTCTATGGGATTTTTATGATTTTTAATCTTCATTTTTATGAAAACCGTAAGTCCGATCAGTTAGAAAAGATATAGCAACTCGAGTCAGATCAGTCTGAAGATCTGGGCTGAGTTTGGAGTTTGTAGAGTTAAAGCTCTAGGAGGAGTAGCAGTCAGAAATTTTAGTCTCAGAAGAATAATAATAATAATAATAATAAGTTTAAATAGCATTTCAGTAAGTTGGCTTTCTCAAGCCAACTTAATAATAATAATAATAATAATAATAAGTTTAAATAGGATTTCAGTAAGTTGGCTTTCTCAAGCCAACTTAATAATAATAATAATAATAACTAGATAAAAAAGTTTGTCGAGACAAACTTTAAGTTGGCTTGAGAAAGCCGGACCAGAAAGTTTTAAAAAGTTTGAAAAGTTAAAAAAAAGTTTAAGAAGTTTAAAATGTTTAAGTTTGAAAAGTTTGGGAAGTTTTAAATTTGACGGTTTTCAGTCTGAATTAGTTTGAAGTTTAGCGTAGTTTTAAAAGTTTAAAGTTTGATAGATAGATAGATAGATAGATAGATAGATAGATAGATAGATAGATTCTAAGGACCTCAGAGTGGTTGCTAGGGTACTTAGAGTGGTTGCTATGATGGTTGCTAGGCTAGCTCTGGCGGTTGCTAAGGCGATTGCTAAAGTTTTGCTATGCGGTTGCTATGTTACTCAGGGTGGTTGCTAAGGTGTTGCTATGTGTTTGCTAGGGTGTCCAGGGTGGTTGCTAGGGTATTGCTTAGCGGTTGCTAGGGTGTGGCTATGGTACCCAGAGTGCTTGCTAAGGTGTTTCTATGTGGTTGCTAGGGTACTCAGGGTGGTTGCTAAGTTGTTGCTAGGGTACCCGGGGTGGTTGCTAGGGTGTTGCTATGCGGTTGCTAGGGTACCCTAGGTGGTTGCTAAGGTGCTTCTATGCGGTTGCTAAGGTACTCAGGGTGGTTAATAAGGTGTTGCTATGCGGTTGCTAGGGTATTCTGGGTGGTTGCTAAGGTGTTGCTATGTGGTTGCTAAGGTACCCAGGGTGGTTGCTAAGGTGTTGCTATGCGGTTGCTAGGGTACTCTGGGTGGTTGCTAAGGTGTTGCTATGCGGTTGCTAGGGTGCCCAGGGTGATTGCTAAGGTGTTGCTATGCGGTTGCTAAGATACCCAGAGTGGTTGCTAAGGTGTTGCTATGCGGTTGCTAGGGTACTTGGGCTGTTTGCTAGGGTGTTGCTATGCGGTTGCTAAGGTATCTGGAGTGGTTGCTAGGGTGTTCCTATGTGGTTGATGGGGTACACTGGGTGGTTGCTATGCGGTTGCTAGGGTACCCAGGTTGGTTGCTAAGGTGTTGCTATGCGGTTGCTACAGTACCAGGGGCGGATGCTAGGGTGTTACTATTCGGTTACTAGGGTACTTGGGGTGGTTGCTAAGGTGTTGCCCTGTGGTTGCTATGGTACCCCGTGTGGTTGCTAGGGTGTTAGTAGCATGTTTTTAACATGATTAGCAAGTTACTAGCATGTTACCAGCATGATTAGCATGTTACTAGCATGTTGCTAGCATATTTTTAGCATGATTAACAAGTTACTAGCATGTTTCTAGGATGATTAGCATGTTGTTAGCATGTTTCTAGGATGATTAGCATGTTGTTAACATGATTAGCAGGTTACTAGCATGTTGCTAGCACATTTCTGGCATGATTAGCATGTTACTAGCATGTTGTTAGCATCATTAGCAAGTTACTAGCATGTTTCTAGAATGATTAGCATGTTGTTAGCATGACTAGCAAGTTACTAGCATGTTACTATCATTTTTCTGGCATGATTAGCATGTTACTATCATGATTAGCAAGTTACTAGCATGTTGCTAGCAGATAGACAGATAGATAGATAGATAGATAGATAGATAGATAGATAGAAATAGTCAGATAATAGATAGATAGATGATAGATAGATAGAAATAGTCAGATAATAGATAGATAGATAGATAGATAGATAGATAGATAGATAGAGAGATAGATAGAAAGATAGATAGATAAGAAATGTTAGATAGATGAGTTTGAATGAGTTTGAATGGGTTAGAAATAGTACATAGAAGGGCAGTCTGATTGAGTCTAATGGGCTTCAGTGTGTTTAGATTTGAATTTTTGACAGTTGGAGATCACGGAATGTTCAGACTATTCAATGTAAGTCTATGGGATTTTTTATGATTTTTAATATTAATTTTTATGAAAACCGTAAGTCCGATCAGTTAGAAAAGATATAGCAACTCGAGTCAGACCAGTCTGAAGATCTGGTCTGAGTTTGGAGTCTGTAGAGTTAAAGCTCTAGGAGGAGTAGCAGTCAGAAATTTTAGTCTCAGAAGAAGAATAATAATAATAATAATAATAATAATAATAATAAGTTTAAATAGGATTTCAGTAAGTTGGCTTTCTCAAGCCAACTTAATAAGTTTAAATAGGATTTCAGTAAGTTGGCTTTCTCAAGCCAACTTAATAATAATAATAATAATAATAATAATAAGTTTAAATAGGATTTCAGTAAGTTGGCTTTCTCAAGCCAACTTAATAATAACTAGATAAAAAAGTTTGTCGAGACAAACTTTAAGTTGGCTTGAGAAAGCCGGACCAGAAAGTTTTAAAAAGTTTGAAAAGTTTAAAAATTTCAAAAAGTTTAAGAAGTTTAAAAAAGTCTTAAGTTTCAGTCTGAAACAGTTTAACGTAGTTTTAAAAGTTTAAAGTTTGATAGATAGATAGATAGATAGATAGATAGATAGATAGATAGATAGACAGACAGAGAGATATTATCCCTTATTATTATCGTTGATTATCCCTTACATATACATACATACATACATATATATATATATATATAGATAGATAGATAGATAGATAGATAAAACAACTAAAATGGCTAAATAAAAAATAATTAATAAATAAATAAATAAATAAATAAATAATAAAAAATTGTTAGTTTGGCATGTTTAAACCCTCATCCATTCCTCCCGAACCTATAACAAAAGTGTCCCTCATGGGTCCAAATGACCCGAAGACATTCAACGTTAATTTTTTTTCAGTCCTGAAATTCTTTTATCTATTTAAAAAAAAAAAAAAAGTAGGTTTTGTTATTATTTTTTGTGATTTATTTTATTTTATTTTCCTTAAATTCAGAATTTTTTATGGAAATTAGCATATTTGCATACATAATTTCACCAAAAAAAAAAACAAACAAACAAACAAAAAAAAAAAACAAAAGACACAATTTCTACTTTAAACATCATTATCCATCAGGAACTGGGTCACTGAGTGTCTCTGAGGCCATCTGGCTGGGAAAAATGACAAAAAATTGCATTTATATTTTCAGCCACTAGATGGGCCTATTGAACCCTATGGAGATTCTCAACAGAGCTCAAACAGTGAAATCTTCAAAACTACACCAACTTCAGGCTTCATTTAGCTTTCAGATATATCTCAAGGCTTTCAGATATATATAAAAACATTAAAAAAAAAAATATATATATATATATATGTAAAAAAAAAATAAATAAAATAAATAAAATTATACTGGATTTTAATCCAAACATATGTATAGCCATACATTTTCATAAATATGAAATAAATATAAAAGATAAATTTAAAAATATAAATATGATATCAAATCATTAGTCTTTACCTCTTCCCTCAAATTTATAAATGAATGGCTCTCTATGGGCCTCTGCTGGATATATATGGTCATTACACTATTCTTTCAAAAACTGATTTCTACAAGTTTTTCTCTAACCACCAGATGGCAGAATTGTACACCTTACACCTAGATCAATCTCCAGAAACAATTTAAATTAAATTTAGATCATCATTTAAGAGATTTATTCATAAAAATGTAATATTTCACATGCAAACTAATGGTGTAGTTGAGGATTTTTGTGGTAAACAGGTACAAAAGTACTTCATTTCTCCCAAAACACAGCATTAATGTATAGATGAGAAGTAAAAAAATAAATAAATAAATAAAATGATATATTATTTGTATGATTAAAAATTTATAAATGTTTTACAATTACTCTTTTAATTTTGGGGTCATATTGACCCCAAAGGACACAGGTGTAAACAGGAAAAACAGGTCTTATGAGGGTTAAGAAATAATGCTAATACAAATGCGAATAAATGCAGTGTATATATTATATATTTCACATTTTCTGTCTATTTCTTGTGTGCGTGTGTTTGTGTATGTGTTAAATAGGGAAGGTATGTTTGTTTGTGTGTGTGTGCGTGTGTGTGTGTGTGTGTGTGTGTGTGTGTGTGTGATAGATCTCAGATAGATAGATAGATAGATAGATAGATAGATAGATAGATAGATAGAGTCAATGATAGATAGATAGATAGATAGATAGATAGATAGATAGAGTGAGATTATAGATAGATAGATAGATAGATAGAGTCAGATGATAGATAGATAGATAGATAGATAGATAGAGTCAATGATAGATAGATAGATAGATAGATAGATAGATAGATAGATAGATAGATAGATAGATTAGAAATATTAGATAGATGAGTTTGAATGAGTTTGAATGGGTTAGAAATAGTACATAGAAGGGCAGTCTGATTGAGTCTAATGGGCTTCAGTGTGTTTAGATTTGAATTTTTGACAGTTGGAGTTCACGGAATGTTCAGACTATTCAATGTAAGTCTATGGGATTTTTTATGATTTTTAATATTAATTTTTATGAAAACTGTAAGTCCGATCAGTTAGAAAAGATATAGCAACTCGAGTCAGACCAGTCTGAAGATCTGGGCTGAGTTTGGAGTTTGTAGAGTTAAAGCTCTAGGAGGAGTAGCAGTCAGAAATTTTAGTCTCAGAAGAAGAATAATAATAACTAGATAAAAAAGTTTGTCGAGACAAACTTTAAGTTGGCTTGAGAAAGCCGGACCAGAAAGTTTAAAAAAGTTTGAAAAGTTTAAAAAAGTTTGGAAAGTTTAAAAAAGTTTAAGAAGTTTAAAAAGTTTAAGTTTGAAAAGTTTGGGAAGTTTTAAGTTTGACGGTTTTCAGTCTGAATTAGTTTGAAGTTTAGCGTAGTTTTAAAAGTTTAAAGTTTGATAGATAGATAGATAGATAGATAGATAGATAGATAGATAGATAGATAGATAGATAGATAGATTCTAAGGACCTCAGAGTGGTTGCTAGGGTACTTAGAGTGGTTGCTATGATGGTTGCTAGGCTAGCACTGGTGGTTGCTAAGGCGGTTGCTATGGTGTTGCTATGCGGTTGCTAGGGTACCTGGGGTGGTTGCTTAGGTGTTGCTATGCGGTTGCTGCGGTACCCAGGGCGGTTGTTAAGGTGTTGCTAAGCGGTTGGTACGGTACCCCGTGTGGTTGCTAGGTTGTTACTAGCATGTTGTTAACATGATTAGCAAGTTACTAGCATGTTACAAGCATGATTAGCATCTTACTAGCATATTGCTAGCACATTTCTAGCATGATTAGCAATCTACTAGCATGTTTCTAGGATGATTAGCATGTTGTTAGCATGTTTCTAGGATGATTAGCATGTAGATAACATGATTAGCAAGTTACTAGCATGTTGCTAGTACATTTCTGGCATGATTAGCATGTTACGAGCATGTTGTTAGCATGATTAGCAAGTTGCTAGTATGTTGCTAGCATGTTTCTAACAATTTGCTAGCATGACTAGCAAGTGACTAGCATGTTGTTAGCATGACTAGCATGCTTTTAGCATGACTAGCAAGTGACTAGCATGTTTGCTAGCATGACTAGCAAGTGACTAGCATGTTACTAGCATGATTAGCAAGTGACTAGCATGTTGTTAGCATGACTAGCAAGTGACTAGCATGTTTGCTAGCATGATTAGCAAGTTACTAGCATGTTGTTAGCATGACTAGCAAGTTACTCACATGTTACTAGCATTTTTCTAGCATGATTAGCATGTTACTATCATGATAAGCAAGTTACTAGCATGTTGCTAGCAGATAGATAGATAGATAGATAGATAGAAATAGTCAGATTGTAGATAGATAGATAGATAGATAGATAGATAGATAGATAGATAGATAGAAATAATCAGATAGATAGATAGATAGATAGATAGATAGAAATAATCAGATAGATAGATAGATAGAAATAATCAGATAGATAGATAGATAGATAGGTAGATAGATAGGTAGATAAATAGAAAGAAACAGTCAGATTGTACATAGATAGATAGATAGATAGATAGATTAGAAATATTAGATAGATGAGTTTGAATGAGTTTGAATGGGTTAGAAATAGTACATAGAAGGGCAGTCTGATTGAGTCTAATGGGCTTCAGTGTGTTTAGATTTGAATTTTTGACAGTTGGAGTTTGAATTGTCTTGGCCCATCTGAACATTCCGTCAATGTAAGTCTATGGGATTTTTATGATTTTTAATCTTCATTTTTATGAAAACCGTAAGTCCGATCAGTTAGAAAAGATATAGCAACTAACTTCAGATCAGTCTGAAGATCTGGGCTGAGTTTGGAGTCTGTAGAGTTAAAGCTCTAGGAGGAGTTAGAGTTGATAATTTTAGTCTCAGAAGAATAATAATAATAATAAGAAGAAGTTTAAATAGCATTTCAGTAAGTTGGCTTTCTCAAGCCAACTTAACTAGATAAAAAAGTTTGTCAAGACAAACTTTAAGTTGGCTTGAGAAAGCTGGACCAGAAAGTTTGAAAAGTTTGAAAATTTCAAAAAGTTTAAGAAGTTTTAAGTTTCAGTCTGAAACAGACTGAAACAGATAGATAGATAGATAGATAGACAGATAGATAGATAGATGGACAGATAGATTTAGTCAGATGATAGATAGATAGATAGATAGATAGATAGATAGATAGATAGATAGATAGATAGAAAAAATAGATAGATAGATGCTATGCGGCTGCTAGGGTACTCTGGGTGGTTGCAAATGCGTTGCTATACGGTTGCTAGGGTGCCTGGAGTGGTTGCTAAGATGTTGCTATGCGGTTTCTATGGTACTCTGGGTGGTTGCTAAGGTGCTGCTATGCTGTTGCTAGGATACTCTGGGTGGTTGCTAAGGTGTTGCTATGCGGTTGCTAAGGTACCCAGGGTGGTTGCTAAGGGGTTGCTATGCGGTTACTAGGTTACTCTGGGTGGTTGCTAAGGTGTTGATATGCGGTTGCTAGGGTGCCTGGGGTGGTTGCTAGGGTGTTTCTATGTGGTTGCTAAGGTACCCGGAGCGGTTGTTAGGGTGTTGCTATGCAGTTGCTAAGATACACGGGATGGTTGCTATGCAGTTGCTAGGGTACTTGGGATGGTTGCTTGAGAGTTATTATGTGGTTGCTAAGGTACCGGGATGGTTGCTAGGGTGTTGCTATGCAGTTGCTAGGCTACCTGGGGTGGTTGCTAGGGTGTTGCTATGCAGTTGCTAGGCTACCTGGGGTGGTTGTTAGGATGTTGCTATGTGGTTGCTAGGGTACTCAGGGTGGTTTCCATGGTGTTGTTAGGGTACTCAGGGTGGTTGCTAAGTTGGTTTGGATAGTTGCTAGAGTGTTGCTCTGAAGTTAGCAAGTGCCTAGCTTGTTGCTAGCATGATTCGCAAGTTATTAGCATGTTTCTAGCATGATTAGCATGCTACTAGCATGATTATCAAGTTACTAGAATGTCGCTAGCATGTTTCTAGCATGATTAACAAGTTACTAGCATGTCGCTAGCATGTTTCTATCATGATTAGCAAGTAACTAACATGTTGCTAGCATGATTAGCAAATTACTAGCATATCACTAGCATGTTTCTAACATGATTAATGTCGCCATAATGTTTCTAGCATAATTAGCATGTCGCTAAGATAGATAGATAGATTCAGATGATAGATAGATAGATAGATAGATAGATAGATAAATAGATAGATAGATGATAGAGTGAATGATAGATACATAGATAGATAGATAGATAGATAGATACTCAATGATAGATAGATAGATAGATAGATAGATAGATAGATAGATAGATAGATAGATAGATAGATAGATAGATATAGTCAGGTGATAGATAGATAGATAGATAGATAGATAGATAGATATAGATAGATTAGAAATATTAGATAGATGAGTTTGAATGAGTTTGAATGGGTTAGAAATAGTACATAGAAGGGCAGTCTGATTGAGTCTAATGGGCTTCAGTGTGTTTAGATTTGAATTTTTGACAGTTGGAGTTTGAATAGTCTTGGCCCATCTGAACATTCCGTCAATGTAAGTCTATGGGATTTTTATGATTTTTAATCTTAATTTTTATGAAAACTGTAAGTCCGATCAGTTAGAAAAGATATAGCACACTCGGTGAGATCAGTCTGAAGATCTGGGCTGAGTTTGGAGTTTGTAGAGTTAAAGCTCTAGGAGGAGTTAGAGTCAGAAATTTTAGTCTCAGAAGAAGAAGAATAACTAGATAAAAAAGTTTGTCGAGACAAACTTTAAGTTGGCTTGAGAAAGCCGGACCAGAAAGTTTTGAAAAGTTTAAAAAAGTTTGAAAAGTTTTAAAAAGTTTGAAAAGTTTAAAAAAGTTTGAAAAGTTTAAGTTTGAAAAGTTTGGGAAGTTTTAAGTTTGACGGTTTTCAGTCTGAATTAGTTTGAAGTTTAACATAGTTTTAAAAGTTTAAAGTTTGATAGATAGATAGATAGCTAGATAGATAGATAGATAGATAGATAGAATTAGTCAGATGATAGATAGATAGATAGATAGATAGATAGATAGATAGATAGATAGATAGAATTAGTCAGATGATAGATAGATAGATAGATAGATCTGCTAAGATATATAAATGCTAAGATAAATAGATCTGAGGCCAACTAAGGACCTCACAGTGGTTGCTAGGGTATTCTATGTGGTTGCTAGGATGTTGCTATGTGGTAGCTAAGGTGCTCCTGATTGTTGCTAGGGTGTTGCTATGTGGTTGCTAGGGTACTTGGGGTGGTTGCTAGGGTACAGCTATGCGGTTGCTAAGGTGCTCTGGATTGTTGCTAGGGTGTTGCTATGCGTTTGCTAGGGTACTTGGGGTGGTCGCTAGGGTGTAGCTATGCGGTTACTAAGGTACCCAGGTCGGTTGCTAGGGTGTTGCTATGCGGTTGCTAGGGTACCTGGGGCGGTTGCTAGGGTAATGTTATGCGGTTTCTAGGGTATCTAGGCCGGTTGCTAGGGTGTTGCTATGCGGTTGCTAGGGTGTCCAAGGTGGTTGCTAGGTTGTTGCTCTGGGGTTGCTAGGGTTCTTGGGATGGTTGCTAGGGAGTTGCTAGGGTAATCTGAGTGCTTGCTAAGCTGTTGCTATGCGGTTGCTAGGGTACCTGGGGTGGTTGCTAAGGTGTTGCTATGCGGTTGCTACTGTACCCGGGGCGGTTGTTAAGGTGTTGATAAGCGGTTGCTACGGTACCCCGTGTGGTTGCTAGGTTGTTACTAGCATGTTGTTAACATGATTAGCAAGTTGCTAGTATGTTGCTAGCATGTTTCTAACAATTTGCTAGCATGACTAGCAAGTGTCTAGCATGTTGTTAGCATGACTAGCATGTTTTTAGCATGACTAGCAAGTGACCAGCATGTTTGCTAGCATGACTAGCAAGTGACTAGCATGTTACTAGCATGATTAGCAAGTGACTAGCATGTTGTTAGCATGACTAGCAAGTGACTAGCATGTTTGCTAGCATGATTAGCAAGTTACTAGCATGTTTTAGGATGACTAGCATGTTGTTAGCATGACTAGCAAGTTACTCGCATGTTACTAGCATTTTTCTAGCATGATTAGCAAGTTACTAGCATGTTGCTAGCAGATAGATAGATAGATGTAAAAAGTCAGATTGTAGATAGATAGATAGATAGATAGAAATAATCAGATAGATAGATAGATAGAAATAATCAGATAGATAGATAGATAGGTAGGTAGATAGATAGATAGATAGATAGATAGATAGATAGATAGATAAATAGAAAGAAATAGTCAGATTGTAGATAGATAGATAGATGGATGGATAGATAGATAGATAGATAGATAGATAGATAGAAATATCAGATAGATAGATAGATAGATAGAAATAATCAGATAGATAGATAGATAGATAGATTAGGAATATTAGATAGATGAGTTTGAATGAGTTTGAATGGGTTAGAAATAGTACATAGAAGGGCAGTCTGATTGAGTCTAATGGGCTTCAGTGTGTTTAGATTTGAATTTTTGACAGTTGGAGTTTGAATTGTCTTGGCCCATCTGAACATTCCGTCAATGTAAGTCTATGGGATTTTTATGATTTTTAATCTTCATTTTTATGAAAACCGTAAGTCCGATCAGTGAGAAAAGATATAGCAACTCGAGTCAGACCAGTCTGAAGATCTGGGCTGAGTTTGGAGTTTGTAGAGTTAAAGCTCTAGGAGGAGTAGCAGTCAGAAATTTTAGTCTCAGAAGAATAATAATAATAATAATAATAAGTTTAAATAGCATTTCAGTAAGTTGGCTTTCTCAAGCCAACTTAATAATAAGAAGTTTAAATAGTAGATCAGTAAGTTGGCTTTCTCAAGCCAACTTAATAATAATAATAATAATAATAATAAGTTTAAATAGGATTTCAGTAAGTTGGCTTTCTCAAGCCAACTTAATAATAATAATAATAATAATAAGTTTAAATAGGATTTCAGTAAGTTGGCTTTCTCAAGCCAACTTAATAATAACTAGATAAAAAAGTTTGTCGAGACAAACTTTAAGTTGGCTTGAGAAAGCCGGACCAGAAAGTTTGAAAAAGTTGGAAAAGTTTAAAAAAGTTTAAGGAGTTTAAAAAGTTTAAGTTTGAAAAGTTTGAGAAGTTTTAAGTTTGACGGTTTTCAGTCTGAATTAGTTTGAAATTTAATGTAGTTTTAAAAGCTTAAAGTTTTATAGATAGATAGATAGATAGATAGATAGATAGAATTAGTCAGATGATAGATAGCTAGATAGCTAGATAGATAGATAGATAGATAGATAGATAGATCTGCTAAGATATATAAATGCTAAAATAGATAGATCTGAGGCCAACTAAGGACCTCAGAGTGGTTGCTAGGGTATTCTAGGTGGTTGCTAGGATGTTGCTATGTGGTAGCTAAGGTGCTCCTGATTGTTGCTAGGGTGTTGCTATGTGGTTGCTAGGGTACTTGGGGTGGTTGCTAGGGTATAGCTATGCGGTTGCTAAGGTGCTCTGGATTGTTGCTAGGGTGTTGCTATGCGGTTGCTAGGGTACTTGGGGTGGTTGCTAGGGTGTAGCTATGCGGTTACTAAGGTACCCAGGTCAGTTGCTAGGGTGTTGCTATGCGGTTGCTAGGGTACCTGGGGCGGTTGCTAGGGTAATGTTATGCGGTCGCTAGGGTATCTAGGACGGTTGCTAGGGTGTTGCTATGCGGTTGCTATGGTACTCAGGGTGGTTGCTAAGGTGTTACTGTGCGGTTGCTATGGTACTCAGGGTGGTTGCTAAGGTGTTGCTATGTTGTTGCTAGGGTGTCCAGGGTGGTTGCTAGGGTTTTGCTATGTGGTTTCTAGAGTACTCTGGGAGGTTGCTAGGGTTTTGCTATACGGTTGCTAGGGTATCTGGTGCGGTTGCTAGGGTACCTAGGACGGTTGCTAGGTTGTTGCTATGCAGTTGCTATGGTACTCAGGGTGGTTGCTAAGGTATTGCTATGCGGTTGCTAGGGTGTCCAAGGTGGTTGCTAGGTTGTTGCTCTGGGGTTGCTAGGGTTCTTGGGATGATTGCTAGGGAGTTGCTAGGGTAATCTGAGTGCTTGCTAAGCTGTTGCTATGCGGTTGCTAGGGTACCTGGGGTGGTTGCTAAGGTGTTGCTATGCGGTTGCTACTGTACCCGGGGCGGTTGTTAAGGTGTTGCTAAGCGGTTGGTACGGTACCCCGTGTGGTTGCTAGGTTGTTACTAGCATGTTGTTAACATGATTAGCAAGTTGCTAGTATGTTGCTAGCATGTTTCTAACAATTTGCTAGCATGACTAGCAAGTGACTAGCATGTTGTTAGCATGACTAGCATGTTTTTAGCATGACTAGCAAGTGACTAGCATGTTTGCTAGCATGACTAGCAAGTGACTAGCATGTTACTAGCATGATTAGCAAGTTACTAGCATGTTGTTAGCATGACTAGCAAGTGACTAGCATGTTTGCTAGCATGATTAGCAGGTTACTAGCATGTTTTAGGATGACTAGCATGTTGTTAGCATGACTAGCAAGTTACTCGCATGTTACTAGCATTTTTCTAGCATGATTAGCATGTTACTATCATGATTAGCAAGTTACTAGCATGTTGCTAGCAGATAGATAGATAGATGTAAATAGTCAGATTGTAGATAGATAGATAGATAGAAATAATCAGATAGATAGATAGATAGATAGATAGATAGATAAATAGAAAGAAATAGTCAGATTGTAGATAGATAGATAGATGGATAGATAGATAGATAGATAGATAGATAGATAGATAGATAGATAGATAGATAGATAGATAGATAGATAGATAGAAATATCAGATAGATAGATAGATAGAAATAATCAGATAGATAGATAGATAGATAGACAGATTAGAAATGTTATATAGATGAGTTTGAATGAGTTTGAATGGGTTAGAAATAGTACATAGAAGGGCAGTCTGATTGAGTCTAATGGGCTTCAGTGTGTTTAGATTTAAATTTTTGACAGTTGGAGTTTGAATTGTCTTGGCCCATCTGAACATTCCGTCAATGTAAGTCTATGGGATTTTTATGATTTTTAATCTTCATTTTTATGAAAACCGTAAGTCCGATCAGTTAGAAAAGATATAGCAACTCGAGTCAGATCAGTCTGAAGATCTGGGCTGAGTTTGGAGTTTGTAGAGTTAAAGCTCTAGGAGGAGTAGCAGTCAGAAATTTTAGTCTCAGAAGAATAATAATAATAACTAGATAAAAAAGTTTGTCGAGACAAACTTTAAGTTGGCTTGAGAAAGCCGGACCAGAAAGTTTTGAAAAGTTTAAAAAAGTTTGATAAGTTTTAAAAAGTTTGAAAAGTTTAAAAAAGTTTGAAAAGTTTAAAAAAGTTTGAAAAGTTTAAGTTTGAAAAGTTTGGGAAGTTTTAAGTTTGACGGTTTTCAGTCTGAATTAGTTTGAAGTTTAACATAGTTTTAAAAGTTTAAAGTTTGATAGATAGATAGATAGATAGATAGATAGATAGATAGATAGATAGAATTAGTCAGATGATAGATAGATAGATAGATAGATAGATAGATAGATAGATAGATAGATAGATAGATCTGCTAAGATATATAAATGCTAAGATAAATAGATCTGAGGCCAACTAAGGACCTCAGAGTGGTTGCTAGGGTATTCTATGTGGTTGCTAGGATGTTGCTATGTGGTAGCTAAGGTGCTCCTGATTGTTGCTAGGGTGTTGCTATGTGGTTGCTAGGGTACTTGGGGTGGTTGCTAGGGTATAGCTATGCGGTTGCTAAGGTGCTCTGGATTGTTGCTAGGGTGTTGCTATGCGTTTGCTAGGGTACTTGGGGTGGTTGCTAGGGTGTAGCTATGCGGTTACTAAGGTACCCAGGTCGGTTGCTAGGGTGTTGCTATGCGGTTGCTAGGGTACCTGGGGCGGTTGCTAGGGTAATGTTATGCGGCTGCTAGGGTATCTAGGCCGGTTGCTAGGGTGTTGCTATGCGGTTGCTATGGTACTCAGGGTGGTTGCTAAGGTGTTACTATGCGGTTGCTATAGTACTCAGGGTGGTTGCTAAGGTGTTGCTATGCGGTTGCTAGGGTGTCCAGGGTAGTTGCTAGGGTTTTGCAATGTGGTTTCTAGAGTACTCTGGGAGGTTGCTAGGGTTTTGCTATACGGTTGCTAGGGTATCTGGTGCGGTTGCTAGGGTACCTAGGATGGTTGCTAGGGTGTTGCTATGCAGTTGCTATGGTACTGTGTGGTTGCTAAGGTGTTGCTATGCGGTTGCTAGGGTGTCCAAGGTGGTTGCTAAGTTGTTGCTCTGGGGTTGCTAGGGTTCTTGGGATGGTTGCTAGGGAGTTGCTAGGGTAATCTGAGTGCTTGCTAAGCTGTTGCTATGCGGTTGCTAGGGTACCCGGGGCGGTTGTTAAGGTGTTGGTAAGCGGTTGCTACGGTACCCCGTGTGGTTGCTAGGTTGTTACTAGCATGTTGTTAACATGATTAGCAAGTTGCTAGGATGTTGCTAGCATGTTTCTAACAATTTGCTAGCATGACTAGCAAGTGACTAGCATGTTGTTAGCATGACTAGCATGTTTTTAGCATGACTAGCAAGTGACTAGCATGTTTGCTAGCATGACTAGCAAGTGACTAGCATGTTACTAGCATGATTAGCAAGTGACTAGCACGTTGTTAGCATGACTAGCAAGTGAATAGCATGTTTGCTAGCATGATTAGCAAGTTACTAGCATGTTTTAGGATGACTAGCATGTTGTTAGCATGACTAGCAAGTTACTCGCATGTTACTAGCATTTTTCTAGCATGATTAGCATGTTACTATCATGATTAGCAAGTTACTAGCATGTTGCTAGCAGATAGATAGATAGATGTAAATAGTCAGATTGTAGATAGATAGATAGATAGAAATAATCAGATAGATAGATAGATAGATAGATAAATAGAAAGAAATAGTCAGATTGTAGATAGATAGATAGATGGATAGATAGATAGATAGATAGATAGATAGATAGATAGATAGATAGATAGATAGAAATATCAGATAGATAGATAGATAGAAATAATCAGATAGATAGATAGATAGATAGATAGACAGATTAGAAATGTTAGATAGATGAGTTTGAATGAGTTTGAATGGATTAGAAATAGTACATAGAAGGGCAGTCTGATTGAGTCTAATGGGCTTCAGTGTGTTTAGATTTGAATTTTTGACAGTTGGAGTTTGAATTGTCTTGGCCCATCTGAACATTCCATCAATGTAAGTCTATGGGATTTTTATGATTTTTAATCTTCATTTTTATGAAAACCGTAAGTCCGATCAGTTAGAAAAGATATAGCAACTCGAGTCAGATCAGTCTGAAGATCTGGGCTGAGTTTGGAGTTTGTAGAGTTAAAGCTCTAGGAGGAGTAGCAGTCAGAAATTTTAGTCTCAGAAGAATAATAATAATAATAATAATAAGTTTAAATAGCATTTCAGTAAGTTGGCTTTCTCAAGCCAACTTAATAATAATAAGTTTAAATAGCATTTCAGTAAGTTGGCTTTCTCAAGCCAACTTAATAAGTTTAAATAGCATTTCAGTAAGTTGGCTTTCTCAAGCCAACTTAATAATAAGTCAAATATCTGATTTGTATTAAGTTGTCTATACTTTTCTCTACTATTAAAGTACAGTTAGATGTGTGTGTGTGTGTGTGTGTGTGTGTGTGTGTGTGTGTGTGTATATCAAACACCAAACACCAATGACTTGTACATACACTATATGGACAAATGTATTGGGACACCCCCTTCTTTAGAACAGAAAAAGGCACTTCGAAAACTGTGGCAACAAAGATGGAAACATAATTCATGTATTTAAAAATTGTATTTCCATCTCTGTTGCAACAGTTTTGGAAGTGTCTAAAATGACTGTACCCATATGTACAAGTCATTGGTGTTTGGTGATGAGTTTTTGGCTCAAGATCTGCATTTAAAGTCACACCAGAGGTGTTCAGCTTGGATTAGGACTTGGCTTTCTGCAGACCAGTCAAATTCTTCCACACTGACTAAATCAATCATTTCTTTCTGAACCTTGCCTTATACACAGAGGCATTGTCATGTCAGAATAGAAAAGGGTCCTGTCCAAACTGTTGCTTTAAAATTAGAAGCACACAATTCCCTAGAATATCATTATATGCTTAAACATTAAGATTTGTACTCATGGAAATTACTAAAGTAGTCAAACCTGTTCATTAGAAGGGGGTGACTCAATATTTTTGGCAATATAGTGTATTTATATGTCACTAAAAACAGAATAAAATAAAATCAGAATAAAATGGTTTAAAAAAATAAATTGCAAATAAATAAAGCAAAATTAAAAATTAAAACATTACCTTTTTCTTTTTCTTTAAGTTTTATATCCTCTCTGGCCCCTAACACCAGACGCCAGTTTGAACATTTCTGAACAAAAGCTTTTATTTTATTTTTTACTTAAAAAATGGATGAGCCTTTAAATATGTCCAACCCAAACTTCCTCTTAGGAAGTACAACAATATGCATTTTGAGACGTTCGGGAAATACTGTTTCTCCAACACTCAAACATCCTTCAAACAAATACTGTATTTCTAGAAAAAAACTGAAGTCTATTACAAACATCACATCCTCTCAGAAAGACTTAAAGTCTCAGATAAAAGACTAACTGCAGAGCTGACCAGAGCAAAACAACATCTAGCAATTATTAATCTACTCAATAGCTCACTAAATGATAGAAGCCAGCCGTATTGAACAGAGGTCTGGGAAATCTTGCCAGCAGCATCCTGCTCGGCCCACAAACTCAGATTCGCAGTCTTTTGTTCAGTCTGTTGGCCTTTAATTAACTATTGATTGGCACGACGTTGTGAGAAACCTCCACTAATAAAACTATAGCCACTGCAGGTCAGAGTGGTGTTTAAACTTTTATGACAGAATGAAGTTGGCAAACAAAAGGACACTGACCTTTTGATGTAAAGTTTTATCCATCCATATATATTAGAATAGCATATTTTCATGTATGTAGACGTTTTGAAAGGGGAAATCTGGTGCGAAAAATTCTGTGCTGTAGTAGTACAAAGTATTTTATTTTATCTCTCGGCTAAAGAGAGAAGCTGCAAAGGAAGTGTAGGTCTAGGGTACATCAACACGGTGTGGCGCCTCGATTGGCATCAAACGAACAGCCCACTGGTTCCTGTTTGGGAGCCAATATTTACCCAAGAATTAATCCTCTTTAAAAAAATTCAGCGTTGGCATAAAGATGGCAGCTTTGAACACTGCTAGGCCCTTCAGAGGGATTACCTGCCTTACTGACAGGATATTTCACAGACGTAGCAGTTGCCCTTACTGCAGTAAAACTGCAGTATGATTGCAGTATTATGTCAATCTAGGCAGTAAAACATGCAGTTTTGTGAAGTATAAAGATTCTGCACTGCACAATGAACTGTACTGTAATTAAATGCTTCTGCAGCATTTTAAGGGGTATTTCACCTTAAAATGAATTTTCATTATTTACTCATCCTTGATAATATCTCAGTCTTCCTTACTTTAAGCTATGTTGTAGATTTAGAAGACCAATTGGATTATTTGAGGACACGAACTTCATGATATCCAGAGCTGTTTTGAGAGTTTACTTCACAAACTTTTTGTTTGAGAAAAGCTATCGTCAAATACATACTGAAACTCAAAGACCTTCACGACAAATAAATAGTATAACTTGAAGAAATTATGACAGAAATATTACTCTTTTATACTAAAATGTACTTCTTAAACTAATAGTAATAATATTTATGGAATGATACAACAAATATATTTTTCATCCATGTTTTAATTTGTACAGTTCTGTTGTACAGCATCTTATTAGACAAAAAATAAAAATGAAATATTTTGTTGTAAATTAATTGTTATATTTTAAATTGATTACATATACAAGAATGAATAAGTTGTTAAAATTTTTAACAACTTAACAAAAAAAAAAAAAAAAAAAATTAACAACTGAACACTATTTTTGACTATAAATTTGTATGAAACCATAAAACACAAAATCCAGAAAAAATAAATAAATAAATAAATGGAAAAAAACCCCCAGAGTTTAGGGAAAATTAAATGGATTTCATTGGGGCCCTAAATTAAACGGTAGCTACTCTGTGGAGTTTAATTGTTTAAATAAATAAATAAATAAATAAAGTTATGTTTACATTAACTCTCAAATGCTAACAAACATGTGGAAAGCATTTCCTTCCCCATTAATGGTAAATTAATATTGTGATATTGTATGATATGGAAAAAAATATTGTGATAGTATTTTTGGCCATATTGCCCTGCCCTATTTGTACTGCATAATTCCAGAAAAATATAAAGCAGCAAAAACTTCTAAATTGATAATAATAAAAAGAAAAATAAATGTTTCTTGAGCAGCAAATCAGCATTTTAGAATGATTTCTGAAGGATCAAGTTACACTGAAGATTGGAGTAATGATGCTGAATATTCAGCTTTGTCATCACAGGAATAAATTGCATAAACAGTTATTTTAAATCATAATATTTCACAGTAATACTGTTTTACAGTATTTTTGTCCAAATAAATGCAGTTTTTTGTGAGCATGAGAGACTTCTTTCAAAAACATAAAAAAAAATTGTAATTATTACAAACTTACAAACACAAGCAGACATCCATCAGTACAACTATTTAAGTAAAGTATAACTGTAGTAGAACTGCAGTTCAAAGCAGTATATTACAGCTCTCAACAGCATAAACTAGAGTACTACAACTATACATGTTAATGCAATATAGTTAAACTGCAGTTTAGTCCAGTAGAGCAACATGTATTTGTATGGCATCTACTGCAAAATGGGTGCAGTTATTCTGCAACTGCAGCTGTTGGCATGGTAACAGTGGCAGTTTTCATATTGCACTGAACTGCAGTTATGTTATAATACTAGACAGTGTTTGTGTGTGTGATTGTTTCATATTATGCATACATTATTTGTGATCTCTAATATTTTAAATATTGTGAGCTGATAGTGCAGTTCTTGAGAGCACTGTGCGGATGCAGGGAATTGCAGATCTAAACACAGTATGAAACACTTTAGTAGAACTGTGATAATTTGGATGCAGATATGCTTGTTTTAGTGTTGCTGTTGTACTGCGTCCAATTCTCTACACTTGTACAATTCAATAACTGCTGTTATTTTTCCAAAGGTCGTGATGGACAAGAAATTCAAGAGCTGATGGGAGATGTATTGCTGGAAATGATGAAAAGAAGAAGAAAAAAAAAAAACACTTCTGATGCTCAAGGAAACTGCGGCTATTATCACCAGTCTAGCAGGGATATTAAAAACACCCACATGTGCTGCCTAATAAGATTTTAATAGGCCTATTAAACATTCCACATTATGTTTATAAATTATACTATATTTAAATCTACATCTTTGATGACTTAATTAATTGAATATGACTTGTAAACATGCCGTCTATTCAGTGCAAAAAGTAAAAAATATGCGAGTCTCAGATATTCATACACATCAATTTATTTGGATTGCCTAACTTCTCAAATATTCACTCTTTTAGGTCCTTTGGAATCTAGCTATTCAATATCTTTACTTTAATGAATCCCTGATTGGACTGCGAGCACTAATAAATTACTTTATTTTAACTTTAATAAATGCTATTCAGCAAGCAAAAGGGAATAACGAGAGAAAAATACAATCAATATCCAGCATGTAGCAAGATAGCCGTGCAGTTACATCCGAATCATGCTGGATAGCTGTCTGAGTTGGCATGGGTAATTTGGGACAGATCCATATGAATATATTCATTGAATATGGACACGGTCATTTCATTATGCAGATGTCATCAGGGGACGTTCGTTCTGTGATGTGTACTTGAAAATATTAATTTCTCTTCACTTACGCAACAGCCAAACTTTCTCCCCTTTTCCTCCAATTAACTTCATGTTCTGTGCCAGCAGTTAACAAGTGCAATGCTGCGATGTCATTGAATCAGTGGGTATTAGCTCAATTAAGCGCTTTAAAGTCTGCCAGAATATAATATTAGCTATTTTTGGAGGGATTGTTAGAAATTCTGCAAGGCCAGAAATGAAAGAATATGACATATATCCCAAATTAAGTATGAATTAAAGTCCAGCAGACAGATAGTGGGACAACTAAGACATTGACACTGTAAATGAACTGGACAAAACCCTTTTATAATACCAAATAGAAGTGACCTCTTCAGCAGAAGATTGCTGCTCATAGGGAAATCTAATTGCCCCTTGGATAAAACAGCACTGTAGAGCCCTAAAAAAAAAAAAGAAAAAAGAAAGACCTAAATTGCTTGTGACATTTATCAAATTAAGTGTGCACTTTGTTGGCATCATGAAGTAATTTTCCTATGGAAAATTTCTTTGGACAAAACTCCATAAAACATTTATAAACAAAGAATTGTAAAGACTGTAATGGTGTGCAAAAAGTGAAGCAAATATTTGCATTGTGTTATCGCTCTTTATTACTCGCAGGATGTTTTTCGTGTCACTCACATGAATAAAAATATCGCGTAATGCTCTCCTCCACAACTGGACATGTCAATAAACTCTTTGCTGATTGTCTTGTGCAACAACGCGTCATGTGGATTTTCCGCTCGAGTTGAAAATTTTCAACTTGTGCGGATACGCAATTGAGGCTTATATCGCACATTCACAGCAGTTGTGTCACCATCGACTTTGCATGTAATCTACTATGAATAATTAAATTCACTTTTGGTGTGCACACACCAAGTCTGTCCCTCGCAGTCTCGTTTTTATCTGCATTAACCTGACTAAAACCTATGGAAATGGGCGTAAAATACGCAGAGGACATATCTCACGCACTTTTAATAAAACGTAAATTTGTCCCCCGTACTTTTTCAAGCAAGTAGAGGTTTTGTTGTTGTTGTTGTTGTTGGTTCACGTATATGTTTTCAAGGGCCAGTATGAACAAATCTGGATTTAAATTCAGAGTCTGTCTATGCAAGACCTTATGTTTTGTTCATATCCAAAACGATTTGAACACTCTCATGCAGTGAATATTTCATTCATACTCAAAGCCAGAGATCGCTCTTGCACAGTAAGTCCAAAATTGACTCTAAAGCCCGATTCGGACGGTAATTGTTTCTCATATAGACGTCTGTAAAAATAAATTTACATATCACCTCAGTGATAATACTCATGGATTCGGATGGCGATTTATTCACAGTGGAGGAGCGAGTTCTGTGATCCTACAAACCCAGGAACGCGCTGCTCACGTGGCCAGTCACATAATTGTCTGCTGTAAATAAAATTAATTTTATTTACAAATTTATTCTTATTTCTTATTGTTGTGTAAAATATATTTAAAAATACTTATGTAAAATGTATTCTTATTATTCCAAGCATATTTTATAATATATAATCCTATTTTTTATTTGATTCTTTAAATCTCCTGTTTAAAAATAGGAAAATAGACGCGCTACTGTATATAATTATACGCATTATATATCTGTTCATAATACACATTTTAAAATTGTATTGCATACCTGCTGCTGCCATAATAAAGACCCATTTCGATTGTTTACGTGCTTTTCTTCTCTTTCTGCTCTCACTCGCTGTGGTGGAGCAGTTATGAAGTATTGTTCTTTTAAATACTTTCCAACATTTCAGAA
This sequence comes from Spinibarbus caldwelli, assembly GCA_039654775.1. Taxonomy (NCBI): domain Eukaryota; kingdom Metazoa; phylum Chordata; class Actinopteri; order Cypriniformes; family Cyprinidae; genus Spinibarbus; species Spinibarbus caldwelli. Next base: position 16,923,234 of record CM077266.1, on the reverse strand, counting down.
ATAAATATGTATGCAAATTACACCGAAGTACAACGTTACCTCTTGGTGTTCGGGAGTGCTCAAAAAAGGATTTAAATCGATTTCTTCTCGTAAACTCAGAGATGTGGATTCAGATGGCAATTAAATTACCACAAGACCTTGGTATTTGTCAAAAAACAGTAGGAATTTGGCCGGGGATTTTTACAGGGGTGGTGAGAGAAAAACACTGACATCCTGGATTTGGATGGCATTAAAATCACCAACTACCCCCTGTAAATGGTGAAAATCAATTACGTCCCCCTGAGAAGCAATTACTGTCCGAATAGGGCTATAGAAATAATAACTTATGATGTGCCAGGAAAGCCCTAATATGGACAAAGGCATCCAGCTGTTGCTGTAGCACAGCTGAATTGAGAAAAAAAAAAAGATAATACATGCACGACTGCAACAATACAGTTAGGTCCATATATATATTTGGACACAAGCACAATTTTTATTATTTTAGCTGTTGACCAAAACATATTCAAGTTTCAGTTACACTGTAAAAATTAAGTGTAATTTTAACTGTAAAATTTTGTAAAAACGCTACTGAAAAAAACTGTTAATATGTTAACAGCGAGTTCCTGTACTATATACAGGGAAAAACTGTAAAAGATCTAACCAGACATTTCATGTAATTTTACAGTAAAATGCTGTTAATTATACAGTTTTTAGAAGTAAAAATAACAAATCAATGTATAATTTACAGTCAAAGACTGTAAACTGATATTCCCAGAATTCCCTGCGAGACACTCCACATTTGAAAGTATTTTGTTTAAATAATCATGTTTTTTAATAGTTTTTGTTATCAGTTATGTACATTTGGGCTTTGTTACATCTTCTGTTGTTTAATGAAAGTTTATTGCATTATTTAAGTATCATGTGTGGTACCATGATGGTGTTTTGTGTTTGCATGAATTACTCTGTGCACCTTCTATATATTAGTATATACTTCTGCTTGTGGCGAAGCTACCTGTGATAAGCTTTGATTCTTCATGTGGCTTTCTCTTTTACCACCTGAATTATTATGGTGGTTTGTCAGTATGTTAAAGGTACAAAACAGATTTTAATAGCAGTGTGTGTTGTTGAATTTAGTGGTTTACATTCAAATTTCCCTGTTTGTAAATTACAGTTTTATACTGTAAATTTTACAGTTTTGTTCTGTAAATGTGTTTACAGTTTTTCTGTATTTTTTACAAAATTATTCTGGCAACCACAATTTTTATTTACAGTGTATATAATGAATATGGGCTTAAAGTGCACACTCTGAGCATTAATTTGAGGGTATTCTCATCACAGTTGGAGGAAAGGTTTAGGAATTACAGCTCTTTAATATGTACCTCCCCCCTTTTTCAAGGGACCATAAGCAATTGGACAGTTGACTCAAAAGCCATTTCATGGACAGATGTGGGCTATTCCTTCATTATTTCTACATCAGTTAAGCAGGTAAAATGTCTGGAGTTGATTCTAAGTGTGCCATTTACATCATTGCCTGCAAAGGATTCTTAACAAAATATTAAAAATGATTATGTAAAATTTATGATTATATTTATTTGTCCAATAACATTTGAGCCCTTGAAAATGGAGGGAATGTTTGTAAAAATGGTTGTTATTCCTAAGCTTTTTATGTTACATTTTTGTTCAACCCTTGAATTAGGCTAAAGCCTAAAGTCTACACTTCAATTTCATCTTGATTGTTTCTTTTGAATTCTATTCTGGTGGCATACAGAGCCAAAATTATGAAAATTGGGTCAGTGTCCAAAAATATATGGACCTAACTGTATACAGTTTATTTATTTAATGGTTTGTTTTTCAAGTCATCTCTAGGTAAAAACTAAAAGTAGCCAATATGAATGATGCCGTACTAATTGACATATTACACTATAAAACTATAAAATATATTTTCTGCCTTATTCTGTGATAAAAATAGGGGAAATTGTTTGTAGTATATAAACCAATCATAAAATTGTCATTAGGAAAATATAGGAAAAAATATTATAGAATACAAATGGTTATTGTCCAGCAGTGTATGTGATTTTCTTAGCCAATTAAAAGTGATGGAAAAAAATTGTTTCAATTAATTAATGATCAATTATTGATTTTCTGGAGCTTAATCCTTGAACTACAGACTGTCAACAGACTCTCAATAAGTACTTGACATCTTTCTTAAAAAGTATAGAAACTTTAAATTGAACTGGTGTCCTAAAAAGCATGCCTTTATTCTTTTTTTTTTTTTTTTACTTTTTTTTTAACAGAACATGTGTATGACCACCTCTGTTCAGCTGAGGATACTTCTCTTCTTCACTAAGCAAGTAAGTGAATACTGAATTTATGAGTTTTTATTTATTACTTGGGTTTATTCATAAACCTGCCCATGTCAACATGTGGGGTAAAACAATATTAAATAAATAACTAAATAAATATTAATGAAAAATTAACTTATTAAAAGGTCATTTATAGTACCATTAATGTTCTGTATAGTACATTCAAAGCATGGAACCTAATAAAAAGGGTTCTATTTTGCACCAAAAAGGGTTTTGCTATTATTACAAGCTGAAGAACCCTAATATGGTACAGTTTAGGACCATTTTTCTTAACAGTGTATCAGGGCCAGAAACAGTAATTCTCAGTACAACAATTAGCATTCTTAGCAAAGTTGGTAACTTCAGCTGTCAGATCTTAAATCCACTGAAAAAAAAAAAAAAACTTGTCAGTCACTAAATTAACATCACATTCCACATGTATCGCAGTGCTGTGTGCTTTTATGTAGTAGACTTTTCAGGAGTTGATTTTTATTTTGTTCCAAGACGCACTTAAAAGCACTTCAGTCGAAGCGACACCGCCGATCGTGAGGCGAGTGTTTTAATTCAGGGTGGCCAACACGCAGCTGTGAGCAGCTGTCTACTCTCTCTCTCACATCACAGCTTGGCTCACTTCTACACTTGGACACTTTAAATAGTGACAGCTGAGAAACAGAGAAGAGCCTGATCCTTGATAAGGACTTCACACTAAACCATCAGTCATTTGCAAGACCTAAAGGCAAATTAACATTTTAGCCTCGCTAACATAAGTGCACTTTTGTATTAGCTGTTAATTATTCTTTAATTGTTCACTGCAGCAATAATTACCCTTCTGAAAAACAGCTAAAAGCAGTCTAAGCTGGTCTTTCAGCCTGGCTGAGTTGATCTGTTGGCAGGTTAAGAGGAGTTTGGGCATGGTTTAGCTGGTTATCCTGAGCGGTAAACGTTGAACACCTGTTTAGGAGACCAGCTAAGATCAGAAAACCAGTTTAAACTGTTTTTCTGTTATTTTTTTGCGCTAAACCAAACACTCATAAAACTACTTTATGCTGCTATAAGTACACAGGCTCAATTTCAGGTACTTTATTCTCACACCAAAGCTAGTTTACTCTTTGCTAAATTGTTCAAAATGCTTTTAGCACAGTATTCTGAAACGTTTTGGCCTCACATTACAGTCAACAGCTTGAAAGCATAAACAAAACATTCTGTTTCTTTCCTCACCAGCCTGCTAACAATTGAAGGGTTTCAATACTGCAATTTTCAATTGCTAAATATTAGTTTGGTCAAAAATATCCACCACCTAACGGGTTAAAATGGCATCAATGTTTCTTGTTTACAAGGTTAATATGGTTAAATCACTATATCAACCAAGCTTTTATTCACTTTAATCTTGCAATGTGTACTACCATTCAAAAGTATGGGTATCAGTATCAGGATTTTCTTTTTATTTGGAAAAATTAATACTTTTATGTAACAAGGATGCATTAAAATATAATACTACAAACTATTTCAGTTTCAAATAAATGCGGTTCTTTTGAACTTTCATCAAAAAATCTGATTAAAAAATGTCAAACTGTTTTCGACATTGATAATACTCATTGTTCATTATAATACAGTATTAAAGCAATAAGCCCCAAGAAGCCGTGGTTTACAGTGAATTTATAACAACTAAGGGGCTAAGTTGTTAGGCACGACACAAAGCGGAGTGCCTAAAACCCCCTAGCTGTTATAAATAGAAAAAAATAAATAAAAACCACGGCTTCACGGGGTTTATTGCTTTTATAAAACGTCTCGGTTACGTATGTAACCCTCGTTCCCTGAAGGAGGGAACGGAGACGTCACGTCGGATGACCGACGAAATTGGGATCTCGCCAGAGAGACCAATCCACTTCGAGTGTAACTAAACGAGCCAATGGACATTGGCATGCGATTATTGCATCCAGCTGCCGCTGATCACAGCGTGAGCATAAGAGGCAGCTGATGCACCGCATCAATTATGTTTTCGCTGAGGAGCCGAGCCGGCGACCCGGCAGCTCAGCGGTGGTACAGCGACTGTGGCGACGGGACGTGACGTCTCCGTTCCCTCCTTCAGGGAACGAGGGTTACATACGTAACCGAGACGTTCCCCTTTCAGTCGGTCACTCCGAGTCACGTCGGATGACCGACGAAATTGGGATCCCTACCAAAGCGCCACAGGAGCTGCCCCTTCCAGTGCCCTGTGTAGGGCTCCTGACCCTTCCTATAAGGCAGACGATAGGACCGGGCTCTACACAGAGAAGGTCAACTACTGGTGTTCCTTGAACAACCCAAACAGTAGGACTAGGATAACACTGGGAAGCGTGCCCTTCCACTTGGAAGAGGCACACTGCGGAGTCACCTCCTCCCAAAGGGGGTTAAGTGACATTCAAACATGTGAAGTAACCCCGAAGGGCCCTATTGCACATGGAAGTCTCTGAGATGGCTCAGGCTGCATCTTTAGAGATGGCAGAACGTGGTCCGCCAGGGGAAACATGGCTCTAATAAGAATACCGTGGAATACACATATGGGATCCCGACAGGGTCTCTCATATGGGCACTAGCCTCGCACCAGATTTCAAGAATTCATTGGCTGAAGGCCTGGCGCCGGACGCCCCGCCGCGTCTGGACGCCGGAGTGCTGGAGGACTCAACAGGGTTTGCCTGGTTAAGGAACTCTCTGGAGAATTAGGCGTAAGGACGCCACAAGCCGACTCTGAGCCGGCCCTCTCAGTGCCACTACCCGTTTGAGGTGAGAACACAGGAGGAAACCGGTTCGACACGTAGGCTATAAAACCTAGCGAACGTGTTGGGAGTCGCCCAACCCGCAGCTCTACAGATGTCTGCTAGCGAGGCACCACGAGCCAGCGCCCAGGACGATGCGACACCCCTAGTGGAGTGAGCACGCAACCTGAGCGGGCAGGGCACACCTTGTGCTTCGTAGGCCAAGGTGATGGCATCCACTATCCAGTGGGCCATCCTCTGCTTGGAGACAGCCTTCCCCTTCTGCTGTCCTCCGTAACAGACAAAGAGCTGTTCTGAGGTCCTGAAGCTCTGAGTTCTATCCACGTACTGGCGCAGTGCGCGTACAGGACAGAGCAAAGCTAGGGCTGGGTCTGCCTCCTCCAGGGGCAGCGCTTGCAGGCTCACTACCTGGTCCCTGAAGGGCGTGGTAGGAACCTTGGGCACATAGCCGGGCCGGGGCCTCAGTGTTGCACTGGAGTCAGCCGGCCCAAACTCAAGGCACGACTCGTCGACCGAAAATGCCTGCAGGTCCCCCACCCTCTTGATTGAGGCCAATGCAGTCAGGAGTAGGGTTTTCATAGAAAGAAACTTCAACTCGACTGACTGCAACAGCTCAAAGGGGGCAGTTTGTAGGGCTCTTAGCACCAAGCCAAATCCCAAGAGGGAAGGGAGGGAGGCCTCGGAGGATTTAACCTCCTGGCCCCCCTAAGAAACCTGACGACCAGATCGTGCTTCCCCACCGACCTCCCCTCTATGGGGTCGTGGTGGGCAGAAATAGCAGCAACATATACCTTAAGGGTGGAGGGGAACAGCCTACGCTCCAACCCTTGTTGCAAAAAGGAAAGCACGGCTCTGATCGAACATCTCCGGGGGTCCTCCTGGTAAGAGGAACACCATTCGACGAACAGGTTCCACTTCAGCGCATAGGCCCGTCTTGTGGACGGTGCTCGTGCTGAAGCGATAGTGAGCGCTACCTCCTGGGGCAGGTCACCTAGAACCTCCGCGTCCCGTCCAGGGACCACACATGAAGTTTCCACAAGTCTGGACGCGGGTGCCAGAGGGTGCCCCGTCTCTGAGAAAGCAGATCCTTCCTCAGAGGAATCGGCCAGGGAGGGGCTGTCGCGAGGAGCATGAGTTCCGGGAACCAGGTCCTGTTGGGCCAATATGGAGCCACTAACAGGACCTGCTCCTCGTCCTCCCTGATCTTGCACAATGTCTGTGCTAGCAGGCTCACTGGGGGAAACGCATACTTGCGCAAGCCCTGGGGCCAGCTGTGTGCCAGTGCATCCGTGCCGAGCGTTGCCTCGGACAGGGAGTAGAACCACTGGCAGTGGGTGGTTTCTGGAGATGCAAACAGGTCTACCTGAGCAACTCCGAACCGACTCCAAATCAGCTGGACCACCTGGGGATGGAGTCTCCACTCCCCAGGAAGTGCCGCTCGAGACAGCTCGTCGCCCGCCTGATTGAACACTCCTGGGATGTGGATGGCACGAAGGGACCTCAGATGCTTCTGACTCCAGAGGAGGAGGTGGCGGGCGAGTTGCGACATGCGACGGGAGCGCAAACCGCCTTGCCGGTTGATATAGGCAACGGTCGCAGTGTTGTCCGTACGGACCAGAACGTCCCTGCCCCGAAGGCGCCCTCTGAGGCGGCACAGGGCAAGGCGTACTGCCAGCAACTCGAGGCAATTGATATGCCAACGCAGAAGGGGGCCCGTCCAAACCCCTGATACTGCGTGCCCGTTGTACGTGGCACCCCAGCCGGTGGTCGAGGCATCCGTGAATACCACAGCATGCCTGGATACCTGCTCCAGGGGCACTCCTGCCCGAAGGAACGAAGGATCTGACCACGGGCTGAAGGTCTTGCGGCAGGCCGGTGTAATCTGAACCCGGTGAGTACCGCGTTTCCACGCCCACCTCGGGATTCGACCATGGAGCCAGTGCTGAAGCGGTCTCATATGGAGCAGACCGAGCGGAACTATGGCCGCAGCTGCAGCCATATGCCCCAGGAGCCTCTGAAAGAGTTTCAGTGGGACCGCTGTCCTGCCTGATAAAGTCTTGAGGCAGTTCAGCACCGACTGAGCACGTTCCTGGGTGAGGCGTGCTGTCTGGTTGACCGAATCCAACTCCATGCCGAGAAAAGAGATCCTCTGCACTGGCACGAGTTGCTCTTTTCCCAATTGACCCGAAGGCCCAACTGGCTGAGGTGCCTGAGCACCAGGTCCCTGTGTGCGCACAACAGCTCTCGAGACTGTGCAAGTATGAGCCAGTCGTAGAGGTAGTAGAGAATGCGCACACCCCGTTCTCTCAAGGGAACAAGGGGCCGCCTCTGCGACTTTGGTGAAGACACGAGGCGAAAAGGGACAGCCCGAAGGGCAGGACCTTGTACTGATATGCCCGACCATCGAACGCGAATCACAGGAATGGCCTGTGTCGTGGGAGAATCGAAACATGAAAGTACGCGTCCTTCAGGTCGATTGCTGCAAACCAATCTAGGGGACGGACGCATCCAAAAATGCGTTTCTGCGTCAACATCTTGAATGGCATCTTGTGAAGTGCACGGTTCAAAACTCGCAGATCCAAGATCGGTCGTAACCCACCGCTTTTCTTGGGCACAATGAAGTAAGGGCTGTAAAACCCCGACCTCATATCGGCTGGAGGGACCGGCTCTATTGCATCCTTCGCCAGTAGGACTGCAATCTCCGCGAGCAAGACAGGGGCATTGACGGCTTTGACTGAAGTGAACCGGATGCCCCTGAACTTGGGGGGGACGCCGGGCGAACTGAATCGCATAGCCGAGTCTGATGGTCCGCAGGAGCCACCGGGACGGGCCGGGGAGCGCTAACCAGGCTCCGAGAGACCGCACCAGCGGGGCCAACGGGCCCACCGACATGCCCGCGGTGGGGCAGCGAGGTGGAACACAGGGACCGGCCCCAGGGCCTGTGACGGCCTGGCCTGTGACGGCAGGGGGCGGGGTCTGGGTGTGTAGTGTAGCACTCACCTGATTTCTCCTCGCGTGGGAGGAGACACAGGAACCCGGCTTGAGGCTTGTGACAGCCCGGCGTTTGACGACTTGAAGCGGGGACTGGAGTGCTACTGCCCTTACCTGGTTCCACGAATGGGCAGGAGGGGTGCTCTTGGGCAACCACCCGCTGCCTGCTGGCGAGAGAGGAGGAGGGAAGCGATCCTGTGATGCACGGATCACCACTCTCCTCCTCTTGAGACCCGGAGATTGAGGAGACCGCTCTTTACTGATGTTTTGGGTACCGCTGGCTGCTGGGCCAGAGGCGGAACAAAATGAACAAAAGATACTCCACCCGGCCCTCCTCCGGGGGAGGGAGTGGTGCAGTCACCATCTCCCGATGAGCAGTCTCCTCCATCTCTGGGTCGACCGTCCCAGGGCCTCTTGCACTTGCGCTTGCCGCCAGGTTTGGCGGGGGCCTGGACGGGCTGGGCGTCCTGCCTGCGACCGGCTCCACGACGCTGCCTGGTGAAAGGCTGCTGCGGCTGCGCGGGAGCGGGGGCGGCCGCAGGGGGGCGCCCACGGCGACGAGCAGGCTGAGTGGCTGCAGCCGGAGTGGAAGCAGCAGGTTTCCTCCGGCGCATGATGTGTTTGCCTCAGTCTGCTTCTGGGCTGCCGAGAACTGCTGGGCAAAGCTCTCGACAGCGTCGCCGAAAGGGCCGGTCTGTGACACGGGAGCATTCAGGAACTGTACCTTCTCCTGCTCCTTCATGTCAGCGAGACACAGCCAGAGATGGCGCTCCTGGACATCGCACGACCCAGAGACTGTGCGGTCACCTTCGTCACTCGTAGCGCGAGGTCCGTCGCAGCACGCAGCTCATGTAGAACCGCCAGGTCGTGACCACCCTCGTGCAGGTCTTTCAGTGCTTTGGCCTGGTGGACCTGCAGCAACGCCATAGCGTGGAGGGCGGAAGCCGCCTCCCCACAGGCTCTATAAGCACTGCCAGTTAGACCTGACGAATACTTAGAGGCCCGTGAGGGGAGACACGGATCACCCCGCAGGGTGGAAGCGGCTGTTGGACACAGTTGCATGGCCACAGACCGTTCCACCGAGGGGATGCCCGCAAACCCCAAAGCGGCTCCACCATCGAGGGTGGTGAGAGCGGAAGAACTACAAGATGTGTTTCGGGCAGTGAAAGGTGCCCTCCACGATCTTGTCAGCTCCTCATGCACTTCCGGAAAGAATGGCACCGGAGGGGGGCGCTGAAAACCAGCGCCACCCCCACCGAGGAACCACTCGCCCAGCCTCGAAGGATCGGGACACGGTGGCTTTTTAGGATTCCACACGAGCCCGACATTCTCGGCGGCCCGGGAAAGCATAGCCGTCATCTCTGGGTCTGGCACGGACAACGCTACCACACCCGAAGGGGGCAACGCAGCCGGGTCATCATCCCCGGAGAGAGAGGGCCCGCCCTCCGATGCAGTGATCGACATCTGGTCGTCAGAGGGGGCACCGAAGGAAACGCGTGGCCAGCGCGCTCCTTCGGCAGCTCCACCGGCTGCGGAGTGCTTGAGGGGTGAGGAGCTCCACTTGGGGAAGCCCTCACCGTAATCCTCAATCACCTCTGACTCCACCGGATCCAGTGTGCACGCCGGATCACGGCAGGCAGAGGGACTCTGCCATGTTTGACATAGCAGAGTCGCACTCCGAGATGGTCATGTCCCCGCAAGAAGAACATGAACCATCCACGAAAGCCACCTCAGCGTGCTGAATGCCCAGACACGTGAGGAAGCGATCGTGACCGTCCTGAGGCGCCAGGAAACGACCACACCCAGAAACGCACGGGTGAAAAGACATCTTTAAAAAGACGCAATCACCCGTGTTGCTCTTTTAGAGAAATTGCTCTTTCAGAGAAATGCTCTTTTAGTGCTGAAGCACGCAGGGGAGCTGGCCACCGCACACTCCTAGTGTGGCTGTCAGCAGGAAGACGATCTTTCTCTCCCGGACACCGTGACCACCGCTGCCGCGCCGTAACGCCCGCACTCGCTCGCAGAACACTCTCTTGGAAGGGAGAGCAGTAGCTTTAACCACTACCGCTCGGCTCCGAAGCGAAAGGATAATTGATGCGGTGCATCAGCTGCCTCTTATGCTCACGCTGTGATCAGCGGCAGCTGGATGCAATAATCGCATGCCAATGTCCATTGGCTCGTTTAGTTACACTCGAAGTGGATTGGTCTCTCTGGCGAGATCCCAATTTCGTCGGTCATCCGACGTGACTCGGAGTGACCGACTGAAAGGGGAACAGTTATTCCATATATTTAGTAAGGTTTCACAAAATAAAACAGAGCAAATAAGTGTAATGATATTAATAAAAACAGTATTCTTCCACCAAACAATGTAGTTCCTCAGAAACAGTTGTGGTTGGAACCTATGGTTGGAACAAAGTGGTTGCCAAGAAACACACAAAGTAAACAAAGGTGTAGGTTTGTAGTGTAATTTACAACGACTTCGAACGTGGCTCAACCAATCAGAATCAAGGACCGGAACTATCCGTTTTATAAAATACATTTTAAAATATATTAAAATAGAAATAATTTAAAATTGTAATAATATTTCACAATATTAATGTATTTTACTGTATTTTTAATCAAATAAATACAGCCTTGATAAAAGAATTCTTCAAAAAAACATTAAAGAAAGCTTCTGAATCATGAAGAAAATTTCTGAATGGTGCATTGTAGCTCCCAAATCAAATACGGCTCTATAACACGTCATTGATTCTCATGTCTCATGAGTCGTGACAAAACTTACATCAGACATGACGAAACACATATTTGTGTGAGTGAATGATAAATTTTCATTTTTTGGATGAACTATTCCTTTAGCACTTTATATACACATACGGATCATGAAGTATTACATGGACTTCACTATGAATGATTGGCAGACAGGTGGGAGCAGTAACAATGGCACACAGAGTTTATTACAATATATGACGAAAGGAACGATGTTGTTAGAGTGCTGTAATAACTTAAAACCACAGGGGATCATAACCGATTCAAAAACATTCTGCATTGGATTTTCTACTCGCCAAATAAGCATGATTTGTGAACACCTGCAGACATAGTAAAATCCTTTCCTTTACGGCTCAGGTTCACAAGCTGAGAATTGCAAGCAAAATCCAAAACACAGCCCAAAAATCACCAAAAATAGAACAGGTTTGTTTCTCTCACTAAAACCAATGCCCTCTATATGCACAACAGAATGAACAGACAAAACTTCTCTTTCTTTCTATTTTTTCCCAATCTGTAAATTATAAATATGACATGGGTGCTTGGAACGTTTCGCTTGAAACTAAAATGGCAAAATGGAGTCATCACAAACACCCTTTGGAAGATGATGCAGAAAAAAAGAGATACCTTTTTGCTAAGTTTCAACAGAGAAGAGGATCTGTTTTGGTTCTCTTTTCATAAAAAGCTTCAGCATGTTGCTGGGGAAAATGCAGAGTCCCCAGAGGTGACAAACAGCCCTTATTACTGCCAATCTACGCCTACCTGCGCCTCAAAGGATGTCAGGATCCAACCTGCCAGCCCTTTGCTCATGATACTGAGAAGATCAAACATGAAGTATTTAAAAGAAGGGGGGGAAACAGGAAGTTGGGCTGCAGTATGTGAAGGAGTCTGGAGATTTCCACACACATGGAAATGTGTAGCCCTGATACGAAGGGCTCTGTTGTCTGGGAGACGCATCTTACGTTTAAACTAAAATGCAGCATCGCTGTCTGTCACTGATAGTGCATGTCTGAATGTCAAATCATTCTGCTTTAGGGACAATGCTAATTTACATTTCATTGACATAAATGATGGCATCTTCTGATAAGTATGTTTTTAATAGGTTGATCACTGTATGAAAGCTGCCTTTCCTATTTTAAAAAATGCGGATTAAGTACATTAAGTGCAATAGTAGGACAAATAATGTGCTTAGTGTTGGTAAATTGCCAATGTAAAGATAAATGACAATTAGGGCCAGTTTTACTAACAGCTTGCGCAAGCGCAAAAAGTCTTTTGGCGTTAAGATAGTACTGTCAGGTTTTACTAAAGATGCGCAGTGAAGAATTAGCGCTGAAAAGGCGTGGACAGTTGTTTTTGCACCTGACCTTATTGAATTTAGTTTTACTAACGTTTGCGCTCGTCAAATTACTAGTATTTGCGCCATTATTTAACGCCCCAAAAAAACATGTCTTAAGTTATTTTGTGCATGAAATGGCTGTAATTTGTTGCTAGGAGGAGGCTCCGCAGAGATGAGAGAGTGTGTGATAGAAGGCAGAGGATTTTTTTCAACAAGTAATTTATTTGGAATGCAATAAGAACATGAAAATATTGTTTGCCAAGCCATGTTATTTTTAATTTGCTTCAGGAAATAAAAGACGACTTGGAACCCTCAGCTAGGAGTCATGCAATACCAGGTCTATCAAAACTTCTAGCATTTTTTGGCCTCCAGTTCTTTTCAACGTACTATGGCTTCTTTATTTCTTTATTCTTTATTGCTTGGTATATTGTGTTGGTCGATATGTAAATGAGATGTTGCATCTGTGTTCTTTAATTTGCGCATTATTCGTAAATCACCCGCAGAAATTCCCACGCCCATCGGCATTCTTTTGGAATTGCACTCTCGCGCTAATTTGCCCTGTTTAGTAAAACTGGCCCTAAAACTACAAGGTGCAGTTTAGAATTTTTTTTTTTTTTTTTTTTTTATGAAGGTGTATGTATATATATATAACAACTTTGTATCACTTGATGTCTATACAAATTAATGCTGTGAAAGTGGCAGGGTTGACATTTTAAGATGATCCCTTAATGACAAACATAGAATCAACACAATACAAAAGTGGAGACTTTAACTAAAAAAAAAACACTTCTTTAAGATTTATGCAATACTTCATTGCTTGAAAAGAGAAGAAAAAGAGAAGAACTATGGACTTATGCACAAACTGGGGACACAACTTCAGATCAATAACTATTGAATTTTTTTTCGTTTTTTTTTACTTTGTGAACTAAAATCTAATATATATAGATAGGTTGATTTGTGGTCAGTAAAGATAGAAGATAGAAATTAAGATAGAAATTAATAATTATTTATTTATAATTATTTAGTATTAATAATCAATTGCACTTATAATATTACAAAAGTATTTTAAAAAATAATGTTCTTTTAACCTTTCTATTCATTAACAGATTAATCTATTTTTAAAGCAACACAGCTTTAACCTTTCTATTCATAAACAGATTAATCTATTTTTAAAGCAACACAGCTTCAAAAACAGTATTAAGCAGCACAATTATTTTGAACCCTTATAATAAGTATATATTGAGCAACAATAAAGAATAAAGAATAAGTTTTTTTAAATATATTATAATAGAAAACAGTTATTTTACATTGTAATAATATGTATAATACAGACATGTATTAATATTTATATGTATATGATTTTATGATTTCTGTATTTTCTGTCAAATAAATGCTGCCTTGGTGAGCATAAGAGGCTTCTTTCAGAAGCATAAAGAAACTCCAAAGTTTTGCAAAGTAGTATATTTTATATCTATAAATCTGTAGTGAGAGAGAGAATGATAGATATACATAGATAAACAGATATGGATAATTTTACTTTTTGTTTGTAAGTTTAAAACATCAACACTCTCAGAAAAAAAAATGGTATAAAAGCTGTCACTGGAGCGGTACCCTTTCAAAATGCACTAATATGTATACTATTTAGGTAACAATATGTACTTTTAAGGTACCAATGTGCACCCTTTAGGAGTAAATAAGTTTTCAAAAAAAAAAACAAAAAAAAAAGGTACCACCACAGTGATGGCTTTTCTAACTTTTTTCTGAGAGTGTACTAACGCATAATAGAAGTTTGCATCAGTGTAACGTAATTTTAAAACATGCACATGGGGAACAAAAAAGGCACCTGTTTTGTAAAATGGCTCAGATGGGAGCTCATTTGTGTGTCTCTATCTTTCGTCTCTCTTGAACTCTTCATCCTTTTTTCTCTCTGCCCTTTTTTTCTCTCAGAGCAAAGTGAACCTAATTAATTTGCACAGTGCCGCAGTTTGGTGCAGCTATGTTAACTCTGTATAGGTGCACTAAAGTGTCTCATGCCTGGAGGGTGTACCTGCAGCTGAGCCAACTGCAGGTGTTGGATAAAGCATCAAGACAATCTCAGAATCCCCTTGTTTTTAAAGCCCACATGGAAAAATGCAGGCTCTGAAGTAACTAGCTCGTGACATTTTGGTAATTAGCCTCTTGACATAATTCAAAAGGAAAGCATTATCTGCTAATATGCTTATGACAGAGGTGAAAACCCTGAAAGAACATTTGAGTGGGTTCACACTCGTTAGTGACTGAGTTAAATATATCAATGACATCACTCAGAGTCAATTAACAGAGCCTCTGAGGTTCATTCAAACGTGTCATTCGCTTCGCTTTAGAAAAAACATACAGGAATTCAAATGCAGTCAGTATTGTAAGAAATATATTGTAAATCTTAAAGACAATAATGAGCTTGAATGCCATTAATGTTCTCGACTGCTAACCTCACAAAAGATACAATCTCTGCCAGTCTGTTTCAGGCGAATGCATTATCACTATCAATCCAGGCAAATGCATTATAACCACTGAACAGATCTGATCAGTCTAATTACATTTAATATCCAGCTATTTCCAAGAGACATTTGCACTAATGTAAGAAAAGTATGCAAGTGGATCCATTTGGATAATGTTCCCCACGTCTAAAATGTGCTTACATATGTCCATCTTAAAAGCAACATTTAAATGCTCATTTGGGCTCATTGGCCTTTCTCAAGCAATTTCTGCAATTACAAACCTCGTCAATGTTAGCCTGCGAGATAACTTTAGTGACATCAGTCAGCTAAATTCACAACAGCCCAATATTAATCACTGAAAACCAAATGCTTAAGTTTAGAAGGCATGAAAACGCATACATGATCAACAAACATATCAGATTTGTCCAGTCACGACATTAGTTTGTTTGCCAATCCAGAAGCTAATCTAATTAGGGTCGTGCATTTGATTTGAGTATAGAGACATGTTAAAGGGATAGTTCACCCAAAAATGAAAATTTGATGTTTATCTGCTTACCCCAAGGGCATCCAAGATGTAGGTGACTTTGTTTCTTCAGTAGAACACAAACAAAGATTTTTAACTCAAACCGTTGCAGTCTGTCAGTCATATAATGTCAGTCAATGGTACCCATGGCTTTGAGAAAAAAAAAAAAAACATACACAGACAAAACCAAATTAAACCCTGCGGCTCGTGACAATACATTGAGGTCTTTAGACACGAAACGATAGGTCTGTGCAAGAAACTGAACATTATTTATATAGTTATTTTACCTCTGATCTGCCACCCAGTCCAACTGTCCTAAGCGTGTTAAAACAACAGCTGGCATGTCTGCAGTCCGCCTTAAAGTCTGGTCTGCAGTCCGCCTTAAATCAAGAAGAAGACGACGCGAAGAAGACATTTTAACGGCTTCTACATAAAGGTTTTAAAATTCACTTTTCAGGTATGAATGTGTGTTATTTATGTTGTAGGCCATTACTTTTCCAAGAAATATTAAACCTGTTTCTTGACAAAGTGTCTTATGACTGCAAACTAAAGAGATTTATTCACCTTTAGAGATGCTGGAACAAGTGGCAATTAGAACGACGTTTCATGTTTTCACGGCTCTGATAATACGCTTCCACACGTGGGCTGTGTTTGAAAATGAAATTATAGGAAATAATCATACACACTGAAGGTACTGAGCAAGATAATGCGGTTTATCTCTAGCACATACAATTGCACAGGTCATTCAATAGTGTATTCTGTGTTGCCCACAGTAAATAATAGCTCTTGTATGCACCACTTGCTGGCCCCTCAGAGCCACTTTGCACACATAATTATGTAATCATGCTCATCTTGCCTGCTGAAAGCCTGAGATGGATCTGACAATTGGAGGCATTCAGGCTTTTGACAACCGCACCATAATCACCCATCTGATTCTTTCCCAGCTCCTCTGTTTCGATAAACATCAATCCCAACCATACAGCCATGACAAACAATCAGGCACTTTCATCAGATCAAAATGCAGCATAAAGCCACAACACAATAATGTGGCATTTCGAGTCTAAAAACAGAATCTGACCCTAATCTATTAAACATTTAGGATTAATGGTTGCAAAATGGTATTAATTCATAAAAAGATCTATATTGCAATTTCTTTGAGGCGTGAAATTCATGGTCCATTGAATTTAATAGATGTAAATGATGGATTATAATTTGCAGTAATCCATTACCAAGTGATTACCTTTTTTCTTCAACAATTTGCAGCGAGCCGCATTGTTTCTCAATAAGTTTTCTCGGTGCTTGAGTGAAATCGCAACCACAGAACAGTCACAAGATTTCAAACCAGAATGACACCTTGACTTTTGCTCCAAGCGCTCCAATGTTTCTAGATGGAGGCTAACAGTAATGAACACTCAGATGAGGTTTTCCCCTAGCTTTACGTTCTGACACAAAAAGAGGTCAGTTTCTTGGACACAGATTAGTGTCCAAAAAGCCAGGTTAAATTGCATTTGTCATTGGTGGCTTTTCATTGAAAATCCTTTATGGTCTCGGCCTGGGCTTAAATTGTGCCACTGAAATCAAACCAATAGGTAATACAGAGCAGCAGTCAGGAGTACAACTATCTAAAGGATGATAAAATATACTTAGGTGAGAGCATCCGTAAACAAAACAGAGGAAGATCACCAGCAGGGCTCAGCAATAAAGAGATAGATAGATAGACAGACAGACAGACAGACAGACAGACAGATAGATAGATAGATAGATAGATATTTCTTACAATTAATATTTATCTAAATATTCATGTAAATATTACAGTGTCACTTTAAAAGGGTAAAAACCAAAAACGGTTATCCATTGTAAGTGAAAATGAGATTTTTAGAAAAAATAAAAAAATAAAACCTTAAATTAAAAAGGTGAAATGAACCATTAAAACCAATTGCACTAAATTGCCACTTTTGTCACAAAACACTTCTAATATCTCTTAATACCTAATCAAACAGTCTACTGTGCAGCTCATTCCATTTCCTATGACCATCACTAATAACTGTTTGATTCATGTACACTGGCAGGTATAATTACAGAGCAACCGTTACACACTGTGAATAGCGTGATTCATTTGATTATAAAATATACCATTTCATTCTCAATAGGCTTCCGTGGGTCTCCATCCAATGGAAATTGCTCTGGGCTTTCAATTCAAACACACATACGGGCCAGGCGCTGACATAAACACAAGAGATTAAACTCAGAAAAACTGCATAAACATTTCTTTTCTTGTCAGAATCAGAATCAGCTTTATTCGGCAAGTGTGCGCAAACACATGAGGAATTTGTTGTGGTTTTTAAGAAGCTCTTGGTATATACACGCATACATACATACATACATACATACATACATACATATCTGACATGAGAACAGAAACATTTAAATAAGACTTAACAATAATAATAATAATAATAATAATAATAATAATAATAATAATGTGTATGAATCTGGAACAGAAGATTTATGTACAGATTTGTGCATTATTTACTCTATATATACAGCTGTATAGAAAAATATGCATATTTATTTACATAGTACTTGAGAGAGAGGCAATAATTAGAGATGGAGAATGAATTACAGGCATGAATTACAGAACACAGGTAATAATTCCTGTGTTAGCTGTTTAGGTTGGAGATGGCATGGGGGGAAAAAAAACAGTTTTTATGCCTAGATGTTCTAGTGCACAGAGATCTGTAGCATCTGCCTGAGGGGAGAAGTGCAAACAGGTTGTGTCCGGGGTGAGAGGGGTCTGTGATGATGTTACCTGCCTGTTTCTTCACTCTGGAGTAGTACAAGTCCTGAAGGCTGGGCAGGTGCACACCAATGATCCTTTCTGCTGTCCTAACAGTCCACTGCAGTCTTCTTATATCTGATTTGCTGGCTGACCCAAACCAGACAGTTATAGAGGAGCACAGAACTGACTCAGTAACAGCAGAGTAAAACTGTGTCATATGCGCCTGTGGCAGGTTGAACTTTTTCAGTTGACGAAGGAAGAACAACCTCTGCTGAGCCTTTTTCACAATGGAGTCAATGTGAGTGTCCCTCTTCAGGTCCTGGGAGATGGTGGTGCCCAGGAACCTGAATGACTCCACTGCAGCCACAGTGCTGTTCATGATGGCGATTGGGGGGAGTGCAGGGGGGTTTCTCCTGAAGTCTACTATCATCTCTACAATTTTGAGCGTGTTCAGCTCCAGGTTGTTGTGACTGCACCAGACAGCCAACTGCTCAACCTCTTGTCTGTAAGCAGACTCGTCTCCGTCCTGGATGAGACCGATGACTGTGGTGTCGTCTGCAAACTTCAGGAGCTTGACAGAGGGGTCTTTAGAGGTGCAATCATTTGTGTAGAGGGAGAATAGCAGTGGGGAGAGAACACAGCCCTTAGGAGCTCCAGTGCTGATCGTACAGGTGCTGGATGAGAGTTTTCCCAGCCTCACTAACTGCTGCCTGTCTGTCAGGAAGCTGGTGATCCACTGACAGACGGAGGTGGGTACAGAGAGCTGTGTCAGTTTATTCTGAAGGGTTTCCGCCGGGATGATGGTGTTGAAAGCGGAGCTGAAGTCCACAAACAGGATCCTTGCATAAGTCCCTGGTTTATCCAGATGTTGGAGGATGTAGTGCAATCCTATGTTGACTGCATCATCCACAGACCTGTTTGCTCGGTAAGCAAACTGCAGGGGGTCCAGCAAGGGTCCAGTACTGTCCTTCAGGTGGGCCAAGATGAGCCTCTCAAATGATTTCATCACCACAGACGTTAAAGCAGCAAGTCTGTAGTACAGGGATGATGGCGGAGCATTTGAAGCAGGAGGGGACTTCACACAGCTCCAGTGATCTGTTGAAGATCAATGTGAAGATGGATGATAGCTGGACAGCACAGGCTTTGAGGCAGGCTGGAGAGACACCGTCTGGGCCTTTGGCTTTCCTTATCTTCTGTCTCCTGAAGACTTTGATTACATCATCTTCACAGATCTCGAGTACAGGCTGAGAAACAGTAGGGGGGAGGGAGGGGGGTCTACTGCCCACCTTCAACAAACATTTGAATAAAATCAATTATTCCACCTTTACACCTAAAAGGTTTCCCTACCATGCCAAATGAGTCAATATAACAATCAATCTAGTGTTTAACTGACATTTTCTTTACAGAAAAAAAACATAAAGGCTACCTGTATGAAGTCTCTGTTTTGTCCATGTCAAAGGGAAGTAAACAGGTCCTAGTATGGGAAAAATGAGAATGCAGATTACTAGTCCACAGGTACGAATGCCAAGGAGTGAAACTAACATAAAAGAGAAATCAGAAGTATAGTTTCACAAACAAATAAATAAAAAACTTTGTGGGTATATACAGGTGCTTTCTGGACAGTATAAATACAGGTGCTTTCTGGACAGTTTTAGATCACAATTTCTTATCTCAAATTGAATTCCCAAATGAAATAAATGATTATATGGTGAATCGAAGTGAAAACTGAATGTCTAAATCATTCATTCAAGCATGCAGTTGCTGATATCACAAACATAAAATGGTGTGTGTTTTCACATTAATCAGGGAACGTTTGTAAGACTCCAGCAGTTTGACACAATGTAAGCCTACAACACAGTCAGCTTAGCAACAAGACAAACACAGCAACAATATTACAGTAATATTAGCCCACTAAAGTACACTGAGGTGATTTTCAATATAATCAATAACTGGTCTGATATCCATGGATGACAGTGAATATTAACCAATCAGAAACGTGTTTCTAAACGAACATTTGCTAGCTAGCTATAGATAGATAGATAGATAGATAGATAGATAGATAGATAGATAGATAGATAGATAGATAGATAGATGGTATTTTGTCATATTAATCTAGGAAAGTCTATGACAGCTACTCCTGCAGTTATGACACAAGGCTGAGATGAGCCAAACTCCATCTTGCATTAAAACTGCAGGATATAAATTATAAATGCTGCAAGTCTTGGTTTGAAAATGGCGCTGGACTTGCAAAGGCCAGACAGATAATTAGTCTTCCATTCGTTATGCCTGGAGGACAGATAAGGGGTCCTTTTGTATTGTCCCATATTACACTTTAGTTGTTAAAACTAACTCCAAGGAGAGAAATTCCAACTAAATCATATCCAGTAGGTTCAGCTGTCTCTCAGTGATAAAGCTACAACAGGTTTTGCACAAACAAACGCTGAATAAATGTTTTCTTTCTTCGATAATGAAAATGTCTCAGGTCTCAAAGACAGGTGAACCTCAAGTAAACATGCCGAACATATTGAGCACGCGGTGACACGATTTCTAACCGATCTAATCAGTCATATATCCGCAGTTGCATTCGTTGGCTTATGGTTTTGTCATTTTGTGCGTGTGCTGCAGATGATAGATGAGTATAGCTAAACGCATTTTCAGCCCTGTGGTCTACTCCCCTCATCGAAAATGAAGTCTATTTTGAACGCGCACACGTATGCAGCTGTGGTTGGACATGAAACAGCCAAAACCGATTGAGTGCTGAATTGGACTGACAGTTGAAAGAAAAAATCCAGCTCTAGTGAAGAATCTAGATCACACAAAATCTGACGCGTGTCTTAGGCACACATCACACCTTTTTCAGTTCAGAGTGGACCCCTGGTGTTCGCATCTTTTTCAACGACCATGAAAAGACTCCTTAGTGTCTTTACTTGCATGATGTCCACGCTTGTTCATATGATATAGAGCTGATTTTTAATTTTGATTCAAACATATAACAATCAAAATAAGTTAGTTACCAGATACTAAATCAGCCTGACGTTAACCAAGGGGAGGTGCTGTTTCTTTTGTTTAAGATCAAATAGGTGACCCGAGGAGGTGTCAGTCACCTGGAGAAAGGTATTCGCATTCCTGCTCAAACTGGCTCAAGATTGCCAGAACTGTTAAACGACTTCTACTAGGTAAATGCCACGTGACTGGTGCTTTAAAGAGCCGTAGATCATAAAAAGAATCAAACTCTGGGATAATATATAGTCAGACGGTCACTATTGCAAAATAAAGCTCAACTGCTCATTACGTGGATATAATACACACAAACACCACATATAGGCCTATAAATGGTGATATTCTAAAATAGAATCATTTCTTATATATAGCCTACAGTAATTAATTAATAGCCTACTACTATTCAAAGGTTGTTTTTGAATATAATCAATACCTGGTCTGCTTTCCATGGACAACAGTGAATTTTATTAGCGAGTGTTTCTAAACTAACATTTGCGAAATATAGCTATATTACATAAAAACAGAACTTAAAATATTGATCTGCCAGAATAGATGACTACTGCCAGATAGTGTAGTTGTGTAGTATCTACCAGCATGGCAGCGGCCAAACCAACTAAACCTTGACCCCTTGATGCCACATAATATTTCACATTGAGGCCAAACATGTGGCTTCAGCTGTCAAACTGATCTATTAATTATTAATAACACACTTAGCCAAGTTGTATCTGTAAATAAGATCAAGCTAAAACATAGTTGGACTTCTCATCTTTCCGATCATATGGTTTGTTAATTGGTTTCAGAGGTCTTGTAAAGTATATTCAAATGGACATGTTCTTACCTGGAGGGTCCTGCAAGGTCCTTCATCAGTTCCAATAAATGAATATTAAGAATTAGTCTTCATTAAAAAAACAAAAAAAAAACAAAAACAGACAGCTCTAATGACCATTAAACACAGCTAATTAATGTTAATGCCCTAAACATAAGGAGACCTTGAAGTCTTTCCCCTCAGGCCATTCATTTAGGAGGGTCAGGAATTTAAGTTATTCATAATGAAACAGCTGCATCAAATTGAAAAGACGAAGACAAAAGATGAATCTTTTACTGCTATTACTAATACAAGCTATTTTGTCCCTCTCTTAAAAGAGAGCAACGCAGTAATTGAGAATGAATAACCCCTGTAAGACCACTTTGTTCTCATTTGTTCTCTTTGTTCCATAACCTCTTAATTTTGCATTAGGACAAAATATAATTAGATATGACAACACTAGAGTAGGCCATGTAAATTTTCTCTCTTGTCATTTAAGATGAAAAAAAAAACAATAAAACAAATGCAAATGTAATGCTAGAGCTCATGTTATTTCTGAAATTTCCTGAAATTAAGTGAAAGGTGTATTATATCACAGGCAATGATTCAAATATAACCTTGATATTGGGGTGGTTCATCACTGCATTTCATTCATTTTCAAATTCAGTGTGATTCAGTTGGTGTCAGTTTCTTCCTCAGAGCTTCTCTATCTGATGACGAGGTGGGAAATAAACTGGGGTGACACTGCTGAACACTGACTTTTATTAGTTGTGAGGTGTTCTGTGTGATTATATGCATTTATAAAACAATTTTGTTCACCAGTTTTCTGAAACACCTCAGTTGTGAAGATCTCGTCCGCACTAATATTCTGTGCTGCATGACTAATATTAAAAGATTTTCTTTGTGTATAATAAAACTGGTCTAAATTACACTCATGAGTTATCTATTATAGAGCTCTGGATGTAAATAGTACGCCAAATAAAAACAAAAACTCATGGTATTGATAAGCAAAAATGGACTTTGGTGTGTATATGCTACGCGATGGGTAGGATTAGGGTTGTGGGGTAGATGCGTATCATACAGGTGCATCTCAATAAATTAGAATGTCGTGGAAAAGTTCATTTATTTCAGTAATTCAACTCAAATTGTGAAACTCGTGTATTAAATAAATTCAGTGCACACAGACTGAAGTAGTTTAAGTCTTTGGTTCTTTTAATTGTGATGATTTTGGCTCACATTTAACAAAAACCCACCAATTCACTATCTCAACAAATTAGAATATGGTGACATGCCAATCAGCTAATCAACTCAAAACACCTGCAAAGGTTTCCTGAGCCTTCAAAATGGTCTCTCAGTTTGGTTCACTAGGCTACACAATCATGGGGAAGACTGCTGATCTGACAGTTGTCCAGAAGACAATCATTGACACCCTTCACAAGGAGGGTAAGCTACAAACATTCATTGCCAAAGAAGCTGGCTGTTCACAGAGTGCTGTATCCAAGCATGTTAACAGAACGTTGAGTGGAAGGAAAAAGTGTGGAAGAAAAAGATGCACAACCAACTGAGAGAACCGCAGCCTTATGAGGATTGTCAAGCAAAATCGATTCAAGAATTTGGGTGAACTTCACAAGGAATGGACTGAGGCTGGGGTCAAGGCATCAAGAGCCACCACACACAGACGTGTCAAGGAATTTGGCTACAGTTGTCGTATTCCTCTTGTTAAGCCACTCCTGAACCACAGACAACGTCAGAGGCGTCTTACCTGGGCTAAGGAGAAGAAGAACTGGACTGTTGCCCAGTGGTCCAAAGTCCTCTTTTCAGATGAGAGCAAGTTTTATATTTCATTTGGAAACCAAGGTCCTAGAGTCTGGAGGAAGGGTGGAGAAGCTCATAGCCCAAGTTGCTTGAAGTCCAGTGTTAAGTTTCCACAGTCTGTGATGATTTGGGGTGCAATGTCATCTGCTGGTGTTGGTCCATTGTGTTTTTTGAAAACCAAAGTCCCTGCACTCGTTTACCAAGAAATTTTGGAGCACTTCATGCTTCCTTCTGCTGACCAGCTTTTTAAAGATGCTGATTTCATTTTCCAGCAGGATTTGGCACCTGCCCACACTGCCAAAAGTACCAAGTTGGTTAAATGACCATGGTGTTGGTGTGCTTGACTGGCCAGCAAACTCACCAGACGTGAACCCCATAGAGAATCTATTAGAGTATTGTCAAGAGGAAAATGAGAAACAAGAGACCAAAAAATACAGATGAGCTGAAGGCCACTGTCAAAGAAACCTGGGCTTCCATACCACCTCAGCAGTGCCACAAACTGATCACCTCCATGCCACACTGAATTGAGGCAGTAATTAAAGCAAAAGGAGCCCCTACCAAGTATTGAATACATATACAGTAAATGAACATACTTTCCAGAAGGCCAACAATTCACTAAAAATGCTTTTTTTTTTTGGTCTTATGAAGTATTCTAATTTGTTGAGATAGTGAATTGGAGGGTTTTTGTTAAATGTGAGCCAAAATCATCACAATTAAAAGAACCAAAGACTTAAACTACTTCAGTCTGTGTGCATTGAATTTATTTAATACACGAGTTTCACAATTTGAGTTGAATTACTGAAATAAATGAACTTTTCCACAACATTCTAATTTACTGAGATGCACCTGTATATTCTGCTCTTTCTTTGTTTGTCAACGATAAAGCTATAAAGGAAATTAATAAAATATTTTTGGATTTTATTTGGAAAAATAGACCTTACAAATTAAAAAGAGAAGTGCTTGCTAATTCAAGAAGCGAAGGTGGCCTTGATTTTTTGGACTTCGCAGATACCGTAAACACCTTTAAAGTAAACTGGCTGAGAAGATGCCTTAAGAATCCAATGTCAATGTGGGTTTTTATTCCAAATAAGATATTTGACCAGCTTGGTGGCCTGTCTTTCTTACTAAAGTGTAATTTCTTGCCTGGCATGTTACCTATCTCCTTATCTAACTTCCATCAGCAATGTCTTCTTTCGTGGAAATTGTGTTTTGTGTTTTTTCAAAACCTTTATTCATACAAACTTATTTCAGTCAACATACTCTATTACTACAAAGTAAGTGCAAAATGTTTTTTTGAGATCTGACTTTTTAGCATTTAGTATGACTTTGCAGTATTTGCAAAAAGCTTTTGATGTATTTCCCATAATAGGCTGAAGCCAGTTCTTGTAACCAGCAATTTCTAAAGTGCTGCTCATATTTTTTCTCTGCCATCTTGATGCTTATAATGAAATGGTGCTGTGTGTCATCATATCTGAATGGCAGGCGTACTGATGTGTGTTCACTGTGCAGACTCATTGGCATATTGAGAGCAAACGTGAGAGGTCACGGGCCTGTGGCAGGGTGTGGCCAAGTAAAAATAAAAAATCTCCAAAAAATCACTATTTTTATTTAAATATAGCTAAAATAGCTCCTTGTTGCAAAAAATCATTAAAAGTTGCAGCAACCATGAGAAAGTAGCTAAATTTGGCAACAAAATCCCCAAATTGGCAACACTGAGTAGGAAATTAAATTAACACTGTGATTGACACAACCAATAAAATCTTTAGAATCAGCTGTGGGGTGGAGTTTGCGCTGAAGTTGATTGGAACAAAAAAATTGCGCATGCGTGTGCCTGTCTGTCAATGGGAGGAAGCCACGCCCTATTTTGGAGCTCCCACCCCGTTTTGGAGTTCCCGCCCCATTTGGAGATCTTCAGGCTGCAGTTGTACCCTTCTCAAGAGACTGGCCAAGGGAGGTCACGTACGGGACACATAAATTGAGCTCAATATACGGGACGCCCCGGCTAATACAGGATGGTTGGCAACCCTAGCTTTCCCCTGCCTGTTCTGGCATCCTGGCGCACAGCAGCTGTCCACCATGTTGAAATGGTGTAAGGTTTGTAAGGTCTAAATAGTCTGGGTTTAAATTATTGTTCTACAACTGTCGATATCAATGCTACGGCCGCTCTAACGCTCTCCTGTTGGCCTGCCAAAATGGTGGAGTTTAGATTGCGTGACGTCAACCTTCAGAGCTCTATTGTTATAAATATAGGCTATATTACAGAAACAGAGTAATATTCTGAAATATTATTACAATTGAAAATAACTTATACTTTTCTATTTTAATATATTTTAAAATGCCATTTATTCCTGTGATGGCAAATCTGCATTTTCAGCATTACTCCAGTGTCTTCAATGTCACACGATCATTTAGAAATCATTCTGATGCTGATTCAATGCTAAAGAAACATTTATTATTATCAACAGTTGCCATTCTTCAATTGGGGTGGCAAATGAGAGACAGAATTTGTAAAAATGCTTGTTTGTTTTTTCTAATAAAATATATTGCTATGCATTTAAAATGAGTTTAATATGCTATATCCATTAAAATGAAAACTTGAACATTTTGAACATTTTGATTTTTAAATAATTTCAATCAAACATTGGTGACACAGCCACTTATGTCAATGTCATTTTGAAGTAACACCACAGACTTTATATGGCAAGTTACTATATGCTCCGTGGTGTTACCAGAAAAGACAGTAACACCACAGACAAATCAGCCTAAATCCAGACTTTTCTAAAATTGAGGCTGCCATCATGATGATTTCAAGATCAGGGGACATTGTGGAAATATCAATAAATACACTATATTGCCAAAAGTATTAGGTCACCCCCTTCTAATGAACAGGTTTGACTACTTTAGTAATTTCCACGAGTACAAATCTTAAAGCATATAATGATATTCTAGGCAATTGTGTGCTTCTAATTTTAAAGCAACAGTTTGGACAGGACCCTTTTCTATTCTAACATGACAATGCCTCTGTGTATAAGGCACGGTTCAAAAAGAAATGGTTGATTTAGTCAGTGTGGAAGAACTTGACTGGTCTGCAGAAAGCAAAGTCCTAATCCAAGCTGAACACCTCTGGTGTGACTTTAAATGCAGACCTTGAGCCAAAAACTCATCACCAAAATTTATCAAAATTTTGATTAAAATATGTCAGATCTGCAAGTTATCAACATAACACCACAGCTACTAATAAAGTGCGACACATGAAATTGTCAGAAATTTAGCTAACTTTAAGAAAATTTATAAAAAATAATGTACTCCTCATGCACCTCTCAGATCAGCCAGCACCTGCAGTGACATTTACACACAGGAAGTAGTCCAAATAGAATTCTCCCTTTTCTTAAAGGGGCGACATCCATTGTTGTAACACCACAGACATGAATTTGGGGGACACAATTTTTTTTCTTAAATATAAAAAAATATGTATTTTTTTAAAACAATTTAATAAAATTGTACATGTTAAATAAAAATCTATATTCACAATATACCCACTTTATTTGTGTTAAAAATGTTATATTGTTGCAATTACATTCCATGATACTTCTCTAAGGTATGGCGGGAACATCCATATTTTGTTACAAATGCAATCTCTAAAACTCAATTAAATATGTATTTTAAATAAAAAAATTGAACTATTAACAGTGCACAAATTGTGTTTACCCTAAAGAATACAAACATTTTATGATTTATTGGTATTTAAAGTTTATTTCAACTGTTGTAATGAAGAGGGACACCACTTGCCACCACAAATGAAGAATGACCCAGTTGTGCTGCTTAATATTTTTAAACTGCAATACATTTTTCACGATCCTATAAATAGAATGTTTAAAAGAATAGCATTTATATGAAATAGAAATCTTTTGGAAAATTCTATTTGTACAGTCACAATTATCAGTTTAATGTGTACTTGCTGAATAAATGCATATAAAAAAAACTGACTGACCTCAAACTTTTTAGTCTATTTAGAAAGGTGTGTGTGTGTAGAATGGTTTTGAACGACTCTCTGAAACAGTTTACAAGAAGTGATTCGCTAGAATTATTCGGACTTTCCAGCGCTACTGATTCAACAGAAGCAGGTCAAATGTTATCACAGCGACGGGGCTTCACCCGAAGTGGGCGTGTCACCGGGGGCGGACCGGGGGCGGGGCTTACTGCCCAACTCTCCAGTGTGAACTCTCTCTCTCTCCACTGCTCGTCCAGACTTCACCTGCGAACAACGCACAGAGCAACCGGCTGATCCTTTCAACACACTCAACCAGACACTTCCCTCGATATTATCAAACAACTCTTCGGAAAATCTCTTCGGACTGTATTAAGGAGAGCCGGGCTTTTCTATAAGGATGCAATCGGTTATCTGCCTTATCGGTGCCTTCATAGCAGCCGCTGTGTTTCATCCAGGTATGTCATTTAATTTACAATGAAAATATTATCTCACTCTACCATTCTTTCATGTAACATCGCTGCCGTACTCCGAGAATTTTGTTGAACAGGTTCGTTCCTGTAGTGACCATTAGACTGTTTTACTTCCTTACATCAATGAACATCAACAAGTTTTTATTATAGTAGCCCTAGTTCGTTGGCAATCATTGCCAGGTCATGTGTTTCACTTTTCATTTCTCCCACGTTAAGATCAAGAGATCAACTCTCCACCTGCCGAAGATTAAGCCATCGGACATTCACATAATCACATTCATTCATTTTATCACCATCAGAGACTGCGATGAAGCTCTCAAACTTAAAGGATTTTCAGTAGGCTACAGAAAAGTGAATAGGAAGTGTTTAAACTTTTAGTGTGGACGGGTGACTTGACTTGCGACGTAATGTTGTTGATGCTGCGTGTTTCTGTTTCGGTTCAGCCGCATCACACGCAGACACACACGGAGCGTGACATCACACCGCGCGTGTTTCTGAAATCCCCGTCATAGACGTACGCTGTGCGTCAGTCCCAAATAGAAACTAAACGCGGACCTTAAAGGGACCGTTAAGATAAATAATAATAAAGTCCTGTCATCCTTTACTCACTTTACTTGTTGTTAAGAACCTGCGTGGCTTATTTTCTTACGAAAAACACAAACTGGACGTTTTTTTGTTTTGTTTTTTAATATCCTGATCTTCTGAAGTCATACAGTAGGTTTGTATGAGAAACAAACGGAAAACACCCAGTGTGCCCGGAATTGAGACAGTGAGAAATGATTAGTTTGACCGATGAACGAATCATTTCAGGTAGCCTATGAATCATAAAATTCACAATGCCATTGTATGACGCTGAATATTTTGAACTACTTTTATGATAGTTTTATTGTGATTTTGCGTTCTCTTTTAAGCTTCATTCTAATAGCACGGGTAAAAAACGAACAGGATATTCTTCAGTCACCCTTTGTTTTTAGCAAATGAAAGAAAGTCACACGGGTTTGGGGTGATATGATAGAGAATTGTAATTTTGGTGTGAACTATCCCTTTAATAAGCGATTGCATTCAGGCATGGCTGGTGCCCAGCGTGCGCAAATTGTGTTAAGTTAATCAGTAATTAAAGTCTATGGGATTTTGAGACCTGCGCGAACACCGCTGCCCAGTTTCAATCTTTTTGAGCGCGCGAGTGCGCTGTGTGTGTGTGCGCGCGCATACGGGGAAAGAGAGAGCGAAAGCGCGAGCGCGTGCATGCTCACGAGAGCGTGCGGAGGTGGAGGGCGGTGTGTTACAGCTTCAGCCATTTGACTGGTGTATGCTTTTATCCGTGTGATATGCTTGTTTGCTCATCAACATTTATTTGAGATGTCTTTATTGTCTTCATAGATAGGCTTAATCTATGTTAAGGCGGTAAAGTGATTGATAGCCTAACTGAGGTGGCGGCTGCTGTAATAGGCTACTGCTCATTATTCTTTTTGAAATGTTTTTTTTTCTTGTATCTATCTATCTATCCATTCATCCATCCATCTGCCTTTATTCAATTTCAAAAGTTCACTGTTTATACTTTATACTTTGGCTATGGGGGTAGAAATAGTCAACACTTCCTGTGGTGTGACACACTATATTACACCTCAGACTATTTTTAAATAATTTTCCATGTATAATTGCTCACATTAATTGCAAGACCACGCGTTAATTGCGAGATGATTATTATTTTTTACTTTACAAAATCATTTGTCACACTGCAGGACCATTTAAATTTAAACTAATTGGTATTTAAAAATTGTAGGGGAAAAAGTGCCTATTAAAAGACCTGAGAGATACAGTTTCCCTTATAAAGCCCTTATGCATATAAAATTTAAGCTAGAATGTTGTTGATAATAAAATAAATTGACATGCTATTTGTCAACTACCCATATACTATCTAAAAATACTTTTTACTATTTTAGATATGAAACTGTGTGCCATGTACAATACATAATGAGAATTTTTTTAAAATCTTATTAAATGTGTTCAGCATAAAATTAGGGAAGCTCCGTCACACAGAAGGAAATGCTCATCATGTAACATTTTCCAAAATAATGCTTGTCTGTCAGCTTGTTTGCAGAACTTCATTTAATATTATTGTACGACAAAGAATATGTGGTTGATTATAAATGCACTGGAAATTCATTGGAAAATACAGTTTGAGTTCAGGCTATTGTTGTGGGATTCTGTCTGATCTGACAGGGCGATGGGTGTGGTTCATGCTCTTGGTTGGGGAACCCAGTACATGACTTCTTATGATTTATCCTGAGATGTAAGGTATGTTAGTATAGGTCTGTTTC
Source organism: Spinibarbus caldwelli (assembly GCA_039654775.1). Taxonomy (NCBI): domain Eukaryota; kingdom Metazoa; phylum Chordata; class Actinopteri; order Cypriniformes; family Cyprinidae; genus Spinibarbus; species Spinibarbus caldwelli. Next base: position 16,892,886 of record CM077266.1, on the reverse strand, counting down.
CCACACAGACGTTGCTGTAAGCTATGTGGGCAGTTTCAGAGAGTTCTCTCCCACCCCAAACAAACACACGCACACACACACACACACACACTCACACACTTGTTTTGCTATCGTTGTGGGGACATTCATAGGCGTAATGGTTTTTATACTGTACAAACTGTATGTGCTATTGTCCTACACCAACCCTACACCTAAACCTACCCCTTACAGGAAACTTCCTGCATTTTTAGATTTTCAAAAAACTTCATTCTGTGTGATTTATTAGCTTGTTTACCCGTGGGGACCTCAATTTAGGTCCCCACCGTGACACGAGTTCCCATGAGTCTGTGTGTATTCAGGTTTAAGTCCCCACCGGGATATAAAAACAGGTACACACACACACACCCCATAGCCTTTACTCAAAGGGTATTTACTGTTATGACCCTCTGGCTCTTTTTGGTTGTGTGTTGGAAAGGTCAGTTTCTTTGAAGTGTTGTTAGCAGGAGACTGATCACCTGTATGCAAACAGGTAAAGCATCTCTGCCATCTTAGTGAGCTCAGTGGTTGGAACATGTGCTCTAGTTGTATTTTATAGGAAAAACCTGCTCCGTGCAGCTTCCTGAATAAATGATTGAATTTGTCGATCATTAAATGAAGAATTTTTCCTCTCATTCTTAAAGCTGCATGATTAAAGGACTGATGAATGTGGACTGGATTTAGTAGCATGCTTGAAAAGGTTTCAGAAATCATAGTAATATTTTAAATTAAAAAAAAATCTTGGGGATTCCTTAATGTGCATTTGTAAAATGCACTCTTGGAAAATTTTTTGTTGGGTTAAGTTAAGGTTATTGAAACCACAGCACTATTTTCATTTCTGTTTGCATATCAGTGACGTCACTCTGAATGACATATGACTGGTGAGGAGGAACTGAAACGCTCGATGAACCAGAAAGCACAGGCCTTTGTTTTAGCACGAGAGATGAAAAAAAACCTAATTACATTAAGACCGACACTAAACCGCATCTCCACCAGGAAATCCTACATCTGATCATTTAAGCATTCAAGCGAAATATTCATGCCACCGTGGCCTGATAGGGGAATATTTTGTCATTGTTTATTGGCAGGCAAGGGCTTGAGCTGATTAATGTCAGTTCCACTAAGATATCAATCAGGAAAACACATGTAATGAAAAGAAAAGTCTAATTCATATTTGCATATTCATTCAGTTTAAGCCTTACTATGGAACTGCTTTCAGGAAGAGCCAATGGGAGCATATGGTAAAAGCTAATTTTACAGCTTTGGGGCTTTGTTTGTCTCAAATGGTGGGAAAAGAGAAAAAAATCTGAGAGCATAGGCTAAGCGAACAATGTTTCATGTGCTAAAATGATTGTGGGTATTATTCTGAAAGTATTGAATCCAGGCTTAGATGAGACAGGCAGTTAAGGTTTCAGAATGTGCTTTTGACCAACCGTTTAAAAGGGTTGAAGTGCCGAGACCATTATGTCATTATTTATTCATATTTAAATTCCCAACCACTCATGCACATGCACACGTGCACACATATCACAGGCTTTTACAGTAAATTACTTAAGCCATGTGTTGGACCAAGCATCTGCTCTCCCATGAACACAAGCACACACATGTACATTATCCCTCCTTTGTCTTTCTTGTCCATCAGACATACTCTCCATTTGCTAATGGATTAATCGAAGCATTGGTAAGAGGGAAGACCTGCTGTCTGTACTACCCAAAATGGCCCCCTGAGACTTCAGCCGGTTTTATCTACTCATCTGGTTCCACAACCCTTCTTTTGCCACATAATCAAAGGGAATGCTTACATTAGGTCGTGTATGCTGATGGGCTGTTGTGTTGGTTACCGGCACTAAAACGTCTTTTCCCAAGATTGCTGGTTGATAAAAGGCAGTTGGTGGTCTTAAGTGCTGCATTGAGGGAATATTGTTCTCTCGCGTTTATATTGTTATGCATATAAGCAGTGTTGCGATGCACAGCAGGGAGACACAAGTTCAAGGCTTCCGAGATAAGCTTTAAATTAGAGTGCTAACTTTTGTGTGCTGTACACAATAATGTCATTTTCACAGCGGAATTTTCATCTGTGCTATCAAACATGGAAGTGGCAACAATGTTTATTCAAGTCCTCCTGGTGGCAGACCTGATTTCACTTAGAAAACACTCAAGGCTGAGTGTTTTCTGATCAATATCCGTCATAGAACTTACTGTAGGCGTTAAACTCAGTTCTCGCTCATAATCAGAATGCAGAATGCTGATAAAATGTAGCGATTGGATTCAGATAAGTTTATCTGCATTTATTTATTAATATCAATGATTCTTGCAGACCACACACCAGCGGCATTTGGCAGCATGACAGGATGTAAGGCGGAATGTTAATGAGTGCCCTAGTAAAAAAGTAATATATTAAAATACATTTATTTCATACCAAGGATAGTTAAAATCTATTAACATATTTACTGACAGATAACTCGAGACTTACTGATATAAAAATTATAATTAAACTTTATTTGGCGTATTACTTGTGCACAATGCACATTTCTTGATATTAAGTCTAAAGTGTCTTTTAATGTCACTTTTGATGAGAATTGTATAATATTGATCTTTAAATGCAAAATACTTAAAGTGTACCTAAAGTGTACTTGCGATAGTTCCACTGGTATAGTATACCAGTTTAGTTTTCTAAAAGCACAATTGCAGGGCATTTTTATTAAGTACAAAAATATGAAAATGTATTTGTAGTATACAAAAGCATGAAATAAATGTATTTCAAATACATTTAAGTATTTTTATTTTTCACTAGGGTGGCAAACAAATCTTCTTGTCTTTTGAGCTTTTTATCCAATCTTGAGTTTAATGGGATGGTTTAAAGAGCCATAACTGACTCTTTTGGGCCACTCTAGCTCATTTATGGGCCGGTGATATAAATATATTGACGTGGCAGTCAATGAAAGGGTCTGGGGATGGCTATCGATTAGACAAGCATCCAATTATTTCTAGACAACGTGTTTTTTAACATGCACTTTTTGGGGGTAACTCAAGAGCGTGGTTAGTTGGTTCACGACGAGGCCACCTTGTGTCATTCAATATAGTTTTAGCGGCAATTATGTGGCTGTTGGAATGTTATTTATAAGTTTGCTTATAGCACAAGAGTAATAAGTCACCCTTTCTTCGGGTTGTTGTATCGATCAGTTCAGAGATCACAGTGTAGAACCAATTTGAGTGCATTTACCGCTTGTGTTTATAAAACGTACATGGTGCGTTTTGGTCCAAGACTTTTTAAGCCATACATTTTGAGGTCGATAATACCCCCCAGAAAAGGATTTACATACATCAAGCTGCTTGTTCACGTGTAGTGGTTAATGGTGGTCTGGAGGATATTATTTCATCAATGTCAAATGTTTGTCCTGGCATTTAGATCCATCTACAAAAGGTTGCGAGTTGTAGCGGACCTTAGCCCGTCTCCCTCCTGCCAAATCACATTCTGTCAAATATCCATCTGAGGCTTTGAGCGCTTCAATTCAGGCTGACATTCAAAGCCACACAACCTTTCTGGCAGCCATGGAGACGCACGATAACCGGATTCCCATTCTGGGTCCATCGCTTTGATGCCGTCTGTGATGTGCAGATTGCATTTCTCCATGTGTGAGGAGACGTTCCTGCCTGCCACTCTCGCCTCTTTAAGTGATGCTTTGAACCCAAAAGGGCATGACAGAGGAAGACAAAGTTTCCCCCCCCCTCTCTAAAATCTGTTCTGGATAGAGTGAGAGAGGCAGATGGAAAGAAGGTTAGAGTACCCATGAGCTCCATGGGTTAGGGACGGGATCTCCCAGAGCTGTCAGGGTGAATGAGGAAGCACTGACATTGGTTAAATCTATTAAAGGTAATGTGGGGTGAACCGTGAGCTTGACGGGTGGCGGCCCTATTCAGAGACGCTTGGCACAAACAATGCGAGCGGAAGAGACGGCCTGAATTCTCAACATTTAGAGCTTTAATTGCTCATTCCGTAGATTCACAATGTGCCTATTTTTTTTTTCAGATTTGAGCATAAGGTTGTGCCATTTAGACTTGAATTGAGAATGCCATGTAAATTCCAGTTGCAGTTTGAATTTAAATGAATGGAATTTTGCAACTTAAGAAATTCAACACAGGTAAAGTCCTCTTTCTGTCATTCCAGTTCTGCATCCTTTGCAGTGTGGCAGGGTGCCACAGTAACTCAAATATGAACTCAAGCATGGTTTGAGCCAAAAAAGAACACAGAGAGGTATTAATTTGCTTATGGTTGAAGGAATTTCTTAAAGTGACCATTCACCCAAAAATTTTGTCATGATTTAAAGCTGTAATACACTACACGGCTTTTAAAATCTGAACAGATTTTTTAAAACACCAGACATTATACACTTACTGAGTTTGTAAATAGTCACAAAGGAAAACTGGGCATCATACACTAAACAACTGAGGCTCATACTACAGACTTTAAAGTTGTTCTGATCACAACAAACTCACGTAGAAACGTGCGCATTGTTGCTATGAGACACACAAATGAAAACAACATGTGTTCTAAAATCGGCTAAGAATATCAAACATGTTTGATATCCTCCGACTGGATGGAAGTCTCATAGTCTATAGTTAAAAATCAGTCTGTTACCATCATACACTATGCGATTTTCTGTGGAATCTGTCAACTCAAATCTGCAGACTGGCTCTGAACTTCTTCAACTTGTTCAGACTATAAATCGGGGAAAATCGGGGCAAAAAATTGTGTAGGGTATTCCAGCCTTTACAAAATTCCAAACCTGTATGACTCTTCTGTCATACAGGTTTGGAATTTTGTAAAGGCTTCTGGAATATCTCCCCACTGAGACATTTTTCAAAATTTCTTCTTTTGAGTTTCACAGAAGAAAGCAAGTCATACGGTTTTGAAACAATATGTGGGTGAGTAAATGTTGATAGAATTTTTAACTATATTTAAAATCCCCCAGACAGGAGTTACACATGGTAGAGTTTCAATTGCAGAAGAGGTTGCCAGTGAAAGAGGAAGTGACAGCTTTTTTGAAGTCACTAGGTCCATTTTAGATGTACGTCATCCGTCTTTACCATGCGGTTTCTCTTGGTACGTAGCTCTAATGAAAAAGGGTCAAATGTTATTCCCACTTACAATTTAGTGGCCTCTTCCCTCATGTTCACATCCCTTTTTAGCACCTCCCACTAAATCATGCTCAGAGGCGCTGAATTGTTGTCTTTGTGCTCCTAAGTAATAAATTAAACTGGTTATGTGATTTAAAAGGGTTACTGGTGGGAGCGGAAGGGAGTATGAATGAATGGGTGGATGAGACTGCAGCTGGAGGAGTGCACGATTAAAAAAATAACATTGCGGAGATGAAAACCTTGAACCCAAATCTCAGAGGAGGAAGTTCAACTGCAAGTTCATGACCACTAAAATCACTTGTAAGAGTATCATTAAGGATTGTCAAACAAAAGGGCTCCCAAAGATGCATGGCATAGAAAATCAATTGCAACTCAATTTATTATTCCCTTTTCAAATTTCCAAAACGGCTTTGCCGCCTGACTTTACATGCCATAGTCGGATAGCACTTGATTTTTGACAGGTTAAACATTCAGTAAACCTCATGGTGAAAATGATTAGGGCAGGCAGCCGACCTGCTCCCCTCCCGAGAGGCAGGGAAAGAAGCATCCTCTCATGCGATAAATTAGTTCCAGCTCTCGCAGGCTGGAGGAGCTCCCTCAGAGCTCTGTGTTGTTTCAGCGTGCACCGTTCTAATGCGATTTTAAAAGGTTGAAAGTTGGAGTAGAGGTAAATGGTTGATTATGTGCACACAACCGGCGCACATCTGCTTCGGTTCACATCGGGGAGAAAAGAAGCCTGCTTTTTTTTCCCCTTCCTGAACCTGTTTCGGCACATCAAGAACAGTGGCCTAAGGGGCTTTTGTGACACCTCCCAAAATTCCTGCCTTCGTGAGTGGGTCTTTATCGCCCTTCACATGCAAATTTAATGGTTGAGGGAGTTTTTTTTTTTTTTTACACTATCTACACCGACATCACACATTTCCCTGTTTTGCTGCTGCTTTTGTGATGGGAGTACCGCAGAGAGCAGGATAAAGCAACAGTCTTCCCTAGCCGATCTGACTTTGTCTTTCTTCTCTAAGTTGTCATTTGAGGGAAACTTTAGAATGGATCCATCTCTCTATTTATTCAATAAATCCCACCTCTGGGTGTTTGCCCTTTTCGCTCCCTCCCTCTCCTCAAAATCCCTTTTTTCTTTATTCATCCTGTGTGACAGCACTTTCTGCATTCAGCACAAATTGATTTATTTACCATCCAGAGGGGTCAAGTACAATGGGCCCTATGTTAAAAGTCCCGAAGATGTGCGTGGAGGAAAACTAAGAGTGTGCTACGCTGAATATCAAGTCTGAGGAAGCTGTGCTTGTTAGAAGGCCATCAGAAAAGAAAATTGCTGGAGTGGTGAGTGGTATATCTGAAAGACCCCTGTAGGCTTCGCTATACCAGTAGTCTGCCATTTTGTCACCCCATGGCCTCCGCTTTACTATGCTATGCTAATAATCCTATTGACCTGTCCTGTAATTTTCCTCACAGCAAATGAGGCAATTGCACATCCAACATTAACCTGCAGTTGTGAGTTGTGTAACAGCTAAAAGCTGCTATGGTTTTTGCCTTCAAAATGGCAGCTTTTTAATAGCAGGGCTAACTATTCTATTCAAAGTGTTCATATTAGCCATTATGTGAACTAAAAGCCACTGTGCAAGAGAAAGAAACAGGAAAGGGAAGAGATTGCAGTCAGATGTCGTCCCTTCCTCCCCTTTTTTAACAATGCTAACCAAGCACTGTATATTTTTGGCTGGTCCTAATTTCAGATTTTTAACAGAACCGACAGCTGGTCTTAAAACTACAGTGATATATCTGGGGTTTATTCATAAATGTATAAACATAAATAATTCTGCTGCTTATAACAAGTCACCAGCACATTCAGTGCACTTTAAGGAGTCCATTCCATCTTCTGAAGTGCCGTTCCAGCGACATGAGGCCATAATATATTTGAAAGGAACTTAGTTGCTGTCTGCTAGAATCCACGCTGAAAGCTTAGGGTGATAGCACACTAAATTTAACCACAAGCTGACCAACTTCCACTTCTTTTTTACATCCTTATTTGGAAATACCTGTAAGCAAATTCAAAGCGGTCAGAGATAACACCATTCTTGGGAGGTTTTCGAGCGCTTATCGTAGATCTCGTACTAAAGGTATTTAAGCTAAAAGCCTGTGCCTTTGGTGTTCCCAGCATCTTAGGTGGACTATTTGCAGGTGAAGAGTTTTAATTCCTTTTCTTGCTCCCCGGCTCACTCTATCCCTCTCTTCTTGGGGCTGCACACACATTTTCGGAAAAGATTTCTTCAAGTGTGTTCCTTGGAGATAAGAGGGGATGTATTTTTCTCTGGGCAGTGTGCTAATCTTCTGCTGTTCTATATATAGGAGACACAAGCTGAAGTATTTGTTTGATTCAGGCCCATGCAGTGGTCTCATGACCACATTTCGGCTGTCATTTAATGAAATTGACCTACGAAACACAATGTTCCTCACACGGACGCAAAACCAAGGAATACAAGGGCTGGATTTTTCCCTTTTTATTTCTGTGTCTGATGCTCAGTGTTCACAAGAAGTTTGTCTTAAAATGAAGCAAAAGCTCAGAAAGCAAAACAGCATTTTGGTGTTGACGTCAGATTTTAATCATCATAGCGTTTCCATTCATCTCAGTGAAATGACTGACTGGCTGAGGTCGCCACAAGAACGCTATTAGTCTCAAGCCCTTCAATAACAACCATACTGAGCTGTGACGTTAAAGGTAGTAGATGAGAAAAATTTAAGTACATTGATGCCATTAAAGGGATGACGTGACGGTGAGTAAATAATGAAAAGATTTTTGGGTGGACTAAACCTTAAAGAACCCTCCAAACAAAATCTGACACTGCTAATATTTGCCATTAATGCATCCTTGCCAAAAAAAAATATATATATATTTTATCAGAACCCACAGCTTCTTTTGGAATAATAAAGAAAGATGCTTTTTCGGTCAGTTATAGTTATGGCATCTATCAGCTAGGGTTAACGTCGCCATGCTAACTTGCCAGACTTGACCCATTGCTGGTTATAAGCCTTTTTCACTTGTTTCAAAGTCTCTGTTTTATTCAGTTCAGACAGCAGAACTAGAACTTTCAGTATCATTTCTCTTATTTTCTTGCACACTGCTAACTCAGGCATGCGGAAGGGTAACGTATCATATCTCTGTAAAGCTTTGGAGCATGTTTGATCCTTTTCATGAACTCACCCCAGTGGCTCTCGTGTCTCAGATGGGCCGAGGCAGCCAATGGTTCAGTGCTACGACTGATCCGTTTTATCTGCAGCATCAGACGCTGCACCATCCTGGGCTGCAGTGCCGATACTTCCCCTCTCATCTGCTAAACATCTCAACACTCTTTTCCAGCTAAGAACTAAAGATGGGGTCTCTATCTCTCTATTTATATATTTAGGCCTATTTGAGAATTGTGTTGCTAAGTTGTTGTTTTTTTCCTTGGCATTGAAATTGATATTTAAACCAACATTACCATTTTGACTGTGATATTGCTTTTACATTTTAAATGTATATACACACATTAAACAAGCTTACATTGAGTAAATTATAGTCACACCACATTGCCAATTACTTTGTCTATTTTTGATCTGCCAGTCAAGTTAAAAACGGAGCCAGAACAAAATTCACTGTTGTGGGTCTCCAAGCAGCACATTGCAGTGGCGTCATTGAATGAATTTATGTTTTTGAACAAAACAGTGAACTATTTGATAACAGTCACTTACATGCGTTTTGAAATGAATTGGTGGTTTTGAACAAAATGGATGACTGAATGACTCAATCAGTGATTCATTTCAAATCACTTATACAGACTGTCACAATGTAACCTGCAGAAAAGGTCACAAAAAATTCTCACAACTAATGCACAGACTACCAGAATATGAAGTTTTGCATTGTTACACAAATTGCATTAACAGATATTTTTGTCACATACTGTAACTTGCATTAACAGTTATTTTTTAATTGATTTCAATGAATAATTCAATTCAAATTATTCCTAAAGACTGTCGCTAGTTGTGACCTACTGGTATAGCGATGTAACCTGCAAAAAACATCACAAAAATTCTCACAACTAATGCACAGACTAACAGTATACAGTATGGTCACATAAATTTGCATTAACAGTTATTTTTAGTCATATGATTTGCATTAACAGTTATTCTTTTATTGATTCAATGAATAATTAAATTCAAATCATTTATAAAGACTGTCACTAGTTGTGATCTATTGGCGTATTGATGTAACTTGCAAGGTCACTTTAAAAAAAAATCAGTATATGTAGTTTTGCATCCTGCCTAAAATATTTAGACTTATAAAGCTCCCTTTGTCACGTAATTTGCATTACCAACCATTTTGACTCAAAACAAACATGACTTGAGCAGAAACTCCAACACGAAGCTCTGAAGACAAAGCACTCCTTCATATTCAATATTGTTTTGATTTTGCTCATATATTCCTCAGGTGTTTGCGTTTTATTGGAATCCGGGGCTCATTTCTTGTTCTTGGCCAGGGAAAGTGTTTTTAAATCTTATCTTAGCTTGTGCTGTTGTGGTAACTGAATCCTGAGTGCCCCCAGGAGCTGTGCGGTAAAACGGCAGGGAGGAAACTGGCTGCCCTCGTCCTGGCTCTCGCTGCCAGTGGCTATGCTGCATCCCTCTGCATGATTGAAACTACAAAGCAAAGCTGACTATCTTCTCATCCAGTTCAGAACATGCCCTGGCTTTGTTTCCCCCGCTTTTAAATAAAATGAAATCTACAGTATAGTGATGCCATAACAGTGTGTCCAGGCCTGACAAGTATTTGAACAAAAACATCAGGTGTCTGCAGGTCTTTCTGAACCGCCTGCTTTGAAGGAACAGAAGGTTTGGCTGCAAGAACCTGATAGTTGAAAGCTCTGATGTTTTTATACAAGCATGTTTAAGTCCTGCATTCCTCTTTCTGTCCATTCAGTGCTTTCACACAGTATTTCAAGAAAAACGGCAAACATTCACATGATAAACACCCCTTTCTTTCAGCTGCTTCTGATTGTCAGTCATTTACAATAGTAATGTTTTTGCTCTGTTATAGTGGGTGGTTGTGCAGAGAGTTGGAGAAGGCTCTGTTTCTCCCAGAGGCTCAGATGGGTATCATTTAAGTTTCAAGTTTGTCTTAGATGATTTTTCTAAAAGAGCGTAATTTTTTCAGTGTTACTCAACAATAATTTTTTTTTTTTTTTTCAAACATACTCAATTTTAAACTAAGAAATTTATTGGTTGATTTACGTGAAAAGGTATCAACACTGTGGCTCTGTACTACTGCTCTGTTTGTTTGAACATCTTGACCTGCCTGTCAAGAGCAACACTGGCTTAACTAATGGTGTGCATTTAGGGCGGGACTGTTTGTTTGACCAATGGCAGATGAGGGATATTTACCAGGTACCGGTTGAAAAACTATAATTTTTGTAATTCTGTTAAATTCAACTTGAATTCTCTTTTGGCTCTCCATTCACTCTTATTGCCGTCTATGAAAGACAATAACGATATTAAAGCAGTCTCATTTATGATTGTGATTAGGGATGCACTGATATTAAAATTCTGTCCAAAACAGTAAGCCAATATGTTTTTATTTATTTGTTTTTTTACAGTTACGGCTGATTGATAAATGACACATATTAAAATTTGAAAAACTGATTAAAACTTAACTGAAATAAAATAGGTTTAAGTACTAAAATAACTAAAACTGAAATAAAATAAAGCTAAATAGAAGTATTTTAAATTAACTAATAATGATTAATAATGAATAATGACAAAAGCATGTAACAAAATAAAAACTAAAATTAAAAATTAAAGCTGAATATTTATAAATAATGATAAATGAAACTAAAATAACACTGATGCCAGTACATTACAAATTTCTAATATTTGCTTACAAGCAATACGGTATTGATATATCATGCATCCCTAATTATAATTATGATTTGTAGAAATTAAAGATAGAGATCCACAAACTGGCACCAAGGGACGGTCTGCTCTGTTCATCAGACTGGATGTCAAGTCTGGACTTGTGCAGTTCATTGGGAAGGGGGCAGTTGGCGGGTGTGGTTAGGACCAACAAAAATGACTCTGTCTTCTAAGTGTAATGCAGATGGCTTCAGGGTAAAATTCCATTTCCCCTCTAAAGCGCACACAGACACAGACCCGCAACGACCTCCCCACCCAAATCTCACACACAACAGATGTGCCTTTGCTCATACACATACATACATACACACACACACACAGGAACATATTGAAAAAATTCAGCGTCATAGCTGCTTTTTTGTGTGCCAGCAGCCCTATTCAGGTGAATTCATAAGCAGTTGAATACCGCTGTTCCAAGACCTACATCTGTTTTTCAGCTGTGCCATGTGCCACAGTGGCACTTAAAATTTGAGTAGAGTTGATTTTAAAATAATCCACTATTCAAAATTAGTGCTGGAATATCACACCACAGGATTTCTGAAGGTTATCCTGTCTTTCTAGGCTTTGTTATCTGATAAAAAGTCCCCGTTTCACCCTTTTTGCCAGGAGCACTGGGCTGGGAAGTGTGCTGGAAGTTTTAAGGCAGATTTCATTTCTTCATCAGATCCCCAGCCGAGGTCAACTTATAATGACTATGGCTTCATATTCTTTTGAAGGAGCAGGCCTTGAATCAAATTGTATTTTAAAGAAAGGCCACAAGTGATATTTTGCCTCCAAGGCAGGAGACTGTAGACTAGCATAGTTCTCAGCATGTCTTTTTGAAACCGCTTCATCATAAATATGCACTGAAAAGGAAACTGACCTTTTGGTTTTCCATGGCCTTTAGGTGAAATGCTTGAACTTTGGGTCTAGAGGACTTGAAGATCTAGTGGATGGACTGAGAAAAGGATCTGTGTCCGCTATATAAACGCACAGCATGGGTTCCTATGCGTTAGGCATCATTGGTTTATTGGCTTTCCAAAAATAAAAACCTATTTAATCTCTGTGTTTGCTGCATTTCAAAGACATCAGGTGTTCAAAGAGGTTATTGGAAACTCGTATTATATAAATATGAATTAGAACAATTTACAAAAGATGTGCCCTTTATAAATTGCATTAAACTCTGTCACGTTTACTGCTTCAGACCATACCAAACAGCTTTTCTCTTGAAGGTGATTACATTTACACTGACTTAAGTATGTGGAAGAAAGAAAAAAAGGATGCACATTATGTTTTAAAAGCCTGAAACTGTTATACAGCTGACTGGTGTGGGAATGGTATTACTGCCCGCTCTCAGATTTTTAAAATGCATGAGTCTAACACCTTCGATGCACAGAGTAAACAGCGTAAATGATTCAACACGTTCCCTAGATCCAAATCAGCTCAGAAACACTCTCTCCAGCTCTCATCCGATCATTAGCTTCTGCCTGCAGTTAACCGATGTGACCAGGATCTTAATAACTTTACGCAATTTGACTACATTACAGCTATGCCATCCAAACAGACACACAGTGGGGTCCAAAGAACTAAAATATTTACGATTATGAACTATTTCTAGATTCATGCTGTTGTCATTAAAGAGACCTGTCATCATTTACTCACCCTCATGCTGTTTCAAACCTGTATGACTTTCTTTCTTCTGTATAATGCAAAAAAGTTTTTTGTTTTTTTTTCAATGTTTTTCAGTCAATGTTGTTGGATCCCAAAATTCTTCAAAATGTCTTCTTTTGTGCAGAAAGACAGGTTTGTTTAAAAAAAAAATAAAAACAGCTTTTTCTATAATTATAGCATAAATACTGACAGTAATACCTTACTTTATGGGGTAATTATTGTTGGATAATGTGGTAAACAAAAAGATTTTGATTCAAGTAAAAAAAAAAAAAAAAAGATACATGATTTAGAAAAAAATACTGGTTTAGAATGACAAGAGGGTGAGTAAATATAACAAAACATTCCGTTTTGTAAGAATTTATTTGAATGCATTCAGAAATTCATGCTCACATTTAAATTCTACTATAAACTAAAACTATTATGCTGAGCATAATAAGCATTCATTTAAAATGAAGAAAAATTGTATTCAATTAGTCGTCTCAGACTTTTGGACCTCACTCAAAAGTATGTGATTAAAAGTAATTTTACTAACAACATGATAATATAGCAAGTGTGTGCCGAAAATTATAAGCATCTGGAATTTCCTTATTAAGATGTCAATTAGCTTGAATTGACTTTTTTCCCTCATGGCAGTAACACAGTGGGCATTTTTTTGGTCAGCATTCGCCGGCAATTTAAAAGAGGCCAGTCTGATTGCATAGTAGTCTGTGACGGAGGAAGGAACTGGTGTAATTGCTAAGTTTTGCAGAGCAATCAATACATGGGGTTATAACTAGATTGGTGGCACTGCCTCTCAACCTCCCCTCCTGCCACCAACACTCCCCTTCTACTGCCTCAATTTTGAACTATTGTGTTTTTCTTCCTTGCCATCACTTTCATGCTCCGTCACCATCTCTCTCTCCCACGGTTTCAATCTGTCTTTCTTTGCATGCCACAAAAGCTGTGCTACCTGATGCTCAACATTCCATCATTGTGCATATAAATATAGAACAATAATTATCAGACTCGCCTCTGCTGTAAGTTCCTCATCATTGTTGTTTGATTGAGAAGACTTCGGTTTCCAAAAACTCTCTGAATCACATTGTTGTGGGATTAGTTAATCCAACTGTATCGTTAAAGACCAAGCCGATATTGATTCAAACTGTCAGACTGCTGATTTAAAAAAAAAAAAAAAAAAATCAGTCAATTCTGAAGAGTTGGACTCTGTGGCCATTAATGGCCATCTTATCTGCTGAGAGCTGACTGGAGAACCTATTTAAAAACCAATCAGTGTGTGCCCACACAATCGCCTTTGTATCTCCCTTTCCCAATGTCTTCTGTTACTCAGGCTTACCTTTTGCATGATAAATTGGCCGGAACGGTTCACCCCGCACAACACTGGTGAATCAATTTAGCCACATATGAAATGCCAGCTCGAAGTGCGAGACGGAGCACAGTAAAATAAACTTTCAAGGTATTTCATATTGAATAATGGATGTGCCAGAAGCCATTACAAAATCATTCCGTTTTCCATCCTCCCGTCGCCAGCAGCGAATACGAGACGTTTGTAGCAAATACGGTAATAAAGCAAGTGTATGATTCACAGAAGGCAAGATGTTTTACTCCAGATACTGTGATTAAATATGGATGTTCTTCAATATAGAGACTCTCAGAGAAATCTTTTCAGATTAACCGCAGGTCCCTGTTTGCCACTCTCGGCTGAATGGCTGTATTGTACCATATGTGATATTCTTTGTTTGTTCTTTGCTCTTTCGTTCAGGGGCTGCCCGTGCCACATTGCTTTTACAGTAATTGCAAATGGCAGTGGTGATACATCATTGTACATAAGAGTACGGCATGTATCCCAAAAAAAAAAATCCAAGAGCTCACATGGATGTCAAAGATGACAAGCAAAGGAGGGAAGCACAGTCTTCCTTGGCAGCAGCTTTATTGCTCAAACAGAGGATGTGCTCAGTGTACTAACGCTTTTCTGTCTGTCTTAGTGATTGTGTGCACCTCCTTAAATGAAACCTGTTATCCAGGCAAACAAAACACATTTGCTCAATGCATTTTTCTGCTTGGTGAAATGAATTTGAGCTTCTACAAGCACCACCTAGAAGGAGTCTCAAAAACAAAGACAGCGAGAACAGTTGGCATTTCTTTCACGTAAAAGAATATTCTGGATTATATAATCGACAGCACTCGTAGCATTATGTTGATTACCATAAAAATTAATTTACTCTTGTTCCTCCTTTTCTTAAAAAAAAAAAAAAAAACCCGGCAATCTGTAATAGAGAGGCACTAACAGTGAAAGTGAATGGGGCCAATATGTAAATGTTAAAATATCCACTAGTTTCCGTTAGTACAGCCACAAGATCTAATCAATGTGTGTTAACTCAATTTTACTGTGAAAATATACAGAATTTCTGTATATCCAGAAAAAAGTTATAAATTTATATCCAGTTTTACAACTTTGTTGCCATTACAACATATCCATAAACACTAAACCCCTAAAATGACTATAAAAAATATCATTTAAAGCAATAGAGTAAATGATGACACAATTTAGATTTTTGGGTGAACTATCTCTTTAAACAACTCAAATAATACAAGTTTAACAAAAGAATTAATGTAAATTCTTTTATAAAATTATAAATTTCACATTTCTGCTTTTAAATCCTCCAAAAAGTGACCCCATTCACCTCCATTGTGCTTCAATCATAACCTGGATTTTTGCTTTTTTTGTAACCAAAAACAAGGGAAGAGTCAAAATTATTTTTTTTGTGGTAATCAACATGCCATAAATGTCATCAAATGAACTTGACTTGTATTGAACACAACAGTCTGTTTAATTCACAATGGGCCAAAAAACTCAGACATGTAAATGAGATCGAGAATCAGTCCTGGAGGAGGTGCAGAAGGAAGGGCGGCGCTGTTCTTGAAGGATTTATACAGACAAGCAATGCTCATATCTACCCTCTGATGTTGGAGACAGCATAAATTTTATGGGCGGCCTCTGAAGTTTCTCTTTCTGACATCCCACCCCTGTCTGCAGAGAATTTCTGATATCCATCTTAAACACACAATCTCGGCAACCTCAGTTTTGAAGCTCAAGACACCCAGCCTAGAAGTCACGCCATGCTCACTGGTTAATTTACACCTTCTCAGTTCTCTCTCAGTCCTAACTAGCGAGCGTTTCTGCCAATTATATCTATGACACACAAAAGAGACGAAAGTGGCTCCTGCCATTTCTGTTCCTCTGGGTATTCATAGTGGTCCAAATATATCTCCTCTGATCCGCCACCCTAATCAGAGTTTCATCCATCAATGGGTTTTGAAACAGCTGGATTAGCCTCTAAACCACACAGGCTTAACGGGTTCCAGACCGACGCGATCAGCTTTGTGTTTTCTTGTGGAAACGGCGGTCTCAAATGTCAAATGTTAATCACTGACAAACATTAAGCATTTTTGAGATTCTCTTACGCAGCGCTTCTGTATGTAATAGGATGCCGAGAGGTTTCTTTTTGGTGATTTACTTGATTCTTACTCCATTTGTTTGCTTGTGTCCTTTTTTCCCATTAGAACCAGTTAAATGATTGATTATAACGACACACAAATGGCTTTGGCCTAGACAGTGAATTGGGTCTCCAGGCGAAAGTCTGTGTTTGTGTGACTAATGCAGTGATGAGTGTTGTTCTGGAGGAGTTTGAGTGAGCGTCTTTTAGATAAGCAAGGAAAAAACGAAGTGTGAAAATAATGAGTGTTTGGACAAACACAATCAAACGCTCGTGTAGCTTTGGAAATTACTTCCTCCATTTTCTCGTACAGCTTCAGGACCTGAGCAGAACTAGCGAAGTAGAACCTTATAGAACTTTCATGAAACTAAATGGCCCTCATTTGTTTACATCATCACCTCTTTGTGATTGGTTGTGAGTTATCGCCGTGGTCTGCTGTTCGCTCCTTTAATTGACTGAAACTTGTTAGACAAATGTATGGACGGCATTAGCATATTTTAATTATATGAAGATCCACCTCTGCGCAGCCCAAGTGTAATTTCAGAGCGGGAGGAAGATAAACTAACGTGTCATTAACACACATCCTTTAGAACAAAACACACACACACACACACACACACACACACACACACAAGTCCTCAGAAGAAAAAAGCAATTAATTTATCTTAACATCAAAGTTCTTCCACACAGTATTTTCTCTCGGTGCTGTCTTGGAAGAGATGTTAACATTGTCTGCTAGATATTGATGGTGTTAAATTGTCTCACCCTGAAAGAATAAGTTCTACAAATTACTCAGAGTTTGTATGCTGACCATCAGATGCATATTATGCACAAAAATGTGGTTGACTGGTGCTACACAACTTTCAGGAGTGGGCAGCAACCATTTTGCCTGAAAACAAATTCGTGTTTATGAGGTAACGGTTTGATAAAATGAGAGTTTTTTGAGGACAAAATAATCATTCTTGTCATTGACATTCCTGAAGTTAAAGAAAAATCATGGTTCTAGCAATGCCAAGGCCATGGGTTCAATTTAGGGAGTGCAAAACTGCATATTTTTAAAATTGACAAGTTTTGGCATAATTGCTGCTAAAAGAAAAGGTCTGGCTACTCTACACTATGTTGTAGTTGTTTGATTAATTAGCTAACTATGATAACTAAGAAGGTCTGATTGAGGCTTAAGGCTTATAAGGAGTTGATTAAGGGAATCTTTACTATCTTTACTAAGTTTTGGCTGTTGATAGAACAGAAGAGTCTGCTTTAGAGATGTGATCTCTTCTGGCTCAAGTACAGTGGCTATTTTCCGTCCACCATTCCTGGCACCTCACTCAGCATTTCTGCCGTCCACCCGCTCCGTTTGTTGTCACAGGCTTGTGGTGTCCCACACAGCTCTGTCCTGGGTTTATCTAAGCTGGTGTGAGTGGATGGATGATTCCGGAACGACGAGCCTGATAAGGCATCAACAGGCCTGTGTGGGCTGCAAACCGCCTGGAAAGAGCCTGCTAACCTCTTCCAGATCCCCCCATAACAACTCCTCCAGGGCTTTATCTGAGACTCCCAGAGACAGGGTCACCTCAGCCCTTGACTCACCTATCTCTCTGAGCACTCCCCTTCTGATAGCGAGCACAACACTGGGCCTTCTGTGGCCAGCGTCACACACACCTTCCCCCCTCATTTCGCCCCCCTGCAGCCTGCTGCCAAGGCCGGCAGCCCCTGCTTGGCAAAACAGATGAAATGGAAGAACGAGAGCACGCTGATATGAGCCACGACACTCAACTCTGACAGCCCTCAATGGACCTTTCATGCATCTCAAAGGTTCCTCTGTCAGTCCGTGTCTAGAGTTCATATTCTGTGATGCCCTCTGCGGGTCAGAGTTCTCCAACATTTCAATCTTGCACCCACAGGCACACTTCAAGTGTTGTTCATTCGGTAGCCAGATCTTTTTTTTTTCTATTGTGCCCTTTTCAGATACTGTGACTCATCTTAGAATGTGTTGACAGATTGTTTGGTCATTCTCATTTCCTGCTCATTCCATTAGTGTTAACGATACAACTTTGTTTTGATTCTGTGTCGGTGACACACGTTTAGCACTGATGAGTCTCTGTAACTCCATTCATTGGTCTCTTAAAAGCAAGACCTGTGGAAATTCAGGCACATTCATTAAAAAATGTGGGTTCTTTTTGCTTATATATATGAAAATAAATAACTAAAATAACTATGAAGGACTTTTACCTCAGATAAAATGAGTTTTTATTTGGAACACTACGAGTGCCAGAAGAATTGGTTAATAATTCATTCATTCAAAAATTTAAATTGAAATAAATTACATCACTTTTAAAAATTACAAATAAATGAGAATTTATAAGACGGTATATTTAATTTAGGTATTAATGTAACAAAATAATGAATTAACTCAATAAAAAAGAAAAGCATTTGGAAAATGGACTGTTCAAGGTTTTTTCTTTTAATGTAGTTTAAAAGTTGGTTTTACAAAGCATTGGCCAATTTCTTTTCTTATTAATTTGCTTTTATTTATCCATCTGTCAGTCAAAGACAATCAGTTCATTCCTGAATCAACCAATGAAATTTAGACTACATTGGAAGATAAACTCTCCTAATTAACAGCAGCCAGTTTGTCAATTTATTATTTGTAACATTTAACTACATATTTAAATAAATAAATAAAAATTGTCTATTTATTTAAATATTAAAATTTGAAAAGTAATTTATTTGTTAATCAATACATTGAAAATTAATTTCTTCACTTTATTGCCACTCCATATTCTTAGGCATGACACAAAGAAAACTCACAAAACAACACTGTTTAATAAATATTTCAAAATTTTCAAATATTGATATTAAATTCATTAATATTAAAAATCACAATAAACAATGCTTCCATAAAATATTATAGTTAACTATTCAACATATCAATATGGTAGGAAATGTGAAAAATCTGCTCCGATTCGGTGTAGATCTACTCAAATCACATGAATGCTAAACTATGTTAATGTAATCTGTTGATACTGTTGAGAACTTCGTGTTGTAAATATGAATTATAATCTTTCACTAGAGAGATGACCAGAGATCTTATGGCAGGACAAGCTCTCAACTGGCCTCTATGTTTCGTCTCTTGCAGTTGATTTTTAACGATGACCTTCCCTGGGTCGGTAAGTCTGAGAAGACTGAGGATTGTTTCTGTCAGCCTGGTTTTAATCCTGTTGTGGTTATCAGCCTTAGGTCCTCATGCTGAGGGCTAAGGGTGTTTCGAGGTGAAAGAGGGTTTTGATGTGATCTCGGAGGACTAACGGGAACAGAGTTCCTCCTAATGACAAACACTTGCTCTTTAAAAGAGCTTTGAGATCAACGCGGGTTCTGTTACAGCAGCCCATAGGGAGGTCAAACACACCAGCACACTCTTTCAATTTCTCTCGCTTGTGAACAGACAAGCGTAGACTTTGGCGTCCCTTGGGAGGGTGTGCGTGTCTGTTCGGCCGTATTTCAGAAGCAGGAAGCACTTTCAACCTTTACTGTATTTAGATTAAAGGAATATATCCCAGGTTCATTACGAGCTAAGATCAATCAACAGCACTTGTGGAATAATGTTTACTACCATAAAAATAAATTTCGACTTTACAGTGAGCCATGCAATGAAAGTGAATGTAGCCAATCCATAAACATTAAAATACTCACTGTTTCGATAAGTACAGTGGGGAAAATAATTATTTGATCCCCTGCTGATTTTGTAAGTTTGCCCACTTAAAAAAAAAAGAAGGGTTTTTCATTTTTATGGTAGGTTCATTTTAACTGATAGGGACAGAATATCAAACAAAAAATCCAGAAAAAAACAGCATACAAATGTTAAAAAAGATTTACATTTTAGTAAGTCAAATAAGTATTTGATCCCCAAGCAAAACATGACTTAGTACTTGGTGCAGAAACCAAGTAAGCACATAGGTAAGACGTTTCTTGTAGATGGTCACTAAGTTTGCACACATCTCAGGAGGGATTTTGGTCCACTCCTCTTTACAGATCCTCTCTAAATCAGGTTTCTTAGCTGTCTCTTGGAAACTCTGAAGTTTCAGCTCCCTCCACAGATTTTCTATAGGATAAAGGTCTGAAGACTGGCTAGGCCACTCCATGACCTTAATGTGCTTCTTCTTGAGCCACTCCTTTGTTACCTTGGCGGTATGTTTCAGGTCACTGTCAAGCTGGAAGACACATCCATGACCCATCTTCAGTGTTCTGGCTGAGGTTCTCGTCCAAGATTTTACAGTACATGGCCCCGTCCATTTGCCCCTCAATGCGGTAAAGTTGTCCTGTACCCTTAGCAGAAAAACAGCCCCAAAGCCTAATGTTTCCACCTCCGTGCTTGACTGTAGGGATGGTGATAGGGTGATAGACAGCATTTCTCTTCCTCCAAACACGACGAGTCGAGTTGATGCCAAAGAGTTCAATTTTGATCTCATCTGACCACAGCACATTCTCCCAAGCCTTCTCTGAATCATTTAGATGTTCATTGGCAAACTTCAGACAGGCCTGTACATGTGACTTCTTGAGCAGAGGGACTTTGCGGGCACTGCAGGATTTCAGTCCATTGCGGCGTAGTGTGTTACCAATGTTTTGCTTAGTGATTGTGGTCCCAACTGCCTTGAGATCATTAACAAGCTCCTCCCGTGTAGTTTGGGGCTGATCCCTCACCTTTCTAATGAACATCCTTACCCCATGAGGAAAGATCTTGCACGGAGCTCCAGACCAAGGCCGATTGATGGTTGTTTTGTGTTTCTTCCATTTCTGAATAATCGCACCAGCAGTTGTCTTCTTCTCACCAAGCTTCTTGCTGATGGTCTCGTAGCCCATTCCAGCCTTGTGTAGGTCTACAATTTTGTCTTACAACCTTTGACAGCTCTTTGGTCTTGCCTATGGTAGTGGAGAGGTTGGAATGGAAGATACAGATTCTTTGGACAGGAGTCTTTTATACACACAGCGAGCTGAAATTAGGAGTATCTTCTTAAAGTGGCAGGACTAATCTGTGTTCCACATGTGCACATAACCAATCTGTGGGAGCCAAAATTCCTGCTGGTTGGTAGGGGATCAAATACTTATTTGACTTACTAAAATGTAAATCTTTTTTAACATTTGTATGCTGCTTTTTTCTGGATTTTTTGTTTGATATTCTGTCTCTATCAGTTAAAATAAACCTACCATAAACATGATAAACCCTTCTTCTTTTTTTTAAAATGGGCAAACTTACAAAATCAGCAGGGGATCAAATAATTATTTTCCCCACTGTATATCCTCATGAGCAAGAGAGATCCACTAGAAAAAAACTTAAAGTTACACTACTGTTCAACGTTTGAGAAAGCATGCAATAAATTAATTAAAAATTCATTTTCTTGTGAAGGTATTTATTTATAATGTTACAAAAGATTTCCATCTCAAATATGTTGATTTTTTAAAACTTTCTATCCATAAAAGAAATCTAGAAAGGTTATTTTACTTTGTAGTAATATTTCACAGTATTATTGTTTTTACTGTTTGATCAAATAAATGCATATATTTTAATGGAAGAATTATAAGCTTCATGTTTTTGCTTTTAAATCCTCCAAAAATTTGCCCCATTTACTTCTATTGTCAGTGTCTCACCATAACTTCCATTTTAAAGGAAGGAAAGAAAGAAAAGTAGGGAAGAGATTTGAGATCAGCTAAACTTGTATTGAACCTTGATTATTCCTTTAATATACCCTCAGATAAGCCTAGAGCAAGCAGATTCAGCTCCTCCTTTTCTTAAAAGACGCTTCACAGGAGGCCAGTTTGACAGGGTGTGCCTAGAGAGTGAGCCACCAGGGTGAAGAGGAGAAGGGGTGGTCCCCTCACAAGACAAGATGACTGTATTTTAACAGTCAATGACTTCCCCCTTAGCAGTGACTAAGATTAGTCAGATTATGAGGATTGTGATATTTCATGAAGGGTCTGAAATCGGACTTATCTTCATTTTTAACAAAGCCGCACTTGACTCGCTCACCTCACATTACACTATGTGACTATATTACTCTAGAAGTCTCCTCCAGCACCCAAAATTAGAAGGAGGGGTGTGTGCCAACTTCTCACACGACAGGGTTTTCCCTTCAGAATTAATGCTGTAATCCCTCTTAGATCTTAATTAGAGAGCATTTCATGCATGCTGTATTTAGAGGCTACGTGTTTGACGCTTCCATCCTCCCCAACCCAAATCCAGACAAGATGGTGCCATACCTTTTAAGTCAACCAGCTAACACAGAGATTCGTCCCTAGGGCTGAAACCATGCTTTGTTGGAGATTTCATGCACGATAGACAATGTATATGTGCGTATGCCCATAAAAATGGCTCTTTTTTTTTGTCAAGTAGTAATCTCGGCAGCAGAGAAGTGGGAACTATGCTGGAACAGAGGATCTTTCGAGGGCATGAAATGGGCCATTTTTCAGTGCTCAGGTGCAGTACTGTGAGTGATGGCTGGGTATGAAGGCTAATGGAATGTGTAAATGGGAATATGCTGTTGTGGTTATCTGTTCCTTTAAGACTTTAAGCTAAAACACACACACACACTACTCTACTTAGACTGTAACGGTATTAGCATGATTGAAGGATCCGGCAATTTTATCGGACCAGCTGCTGTTGGGATCCGGATACCATCTAGAACCATTATCTGCTTTTATCCTGTAGTAAGCAGCCAAGATTTTATTATCTGGTTGTATATGGCAACAGTGCAATATCCTGATATCTTAGCAACAGCATCCGTCGGAACTGTCTCAGTGCATTGTGTTATGTGATACATTTTATTTTGTACTTTGTAAACATTTTTATTTGCAACTTTTTTTTTTTTTTGAGTGGGTCAAATGAGTATGTCCTTCAGCCAGCGAACAATAATGATGACTAAAGCAGCTGGCGTGTCGAGGGGCTCCGGATGACCCCGCTGTGGCTCTGAGCAGCGAGGCAAAAAAGTATCAGCTATCGCCCTCTGTCCTCACCCGTGACTCCTGCTGCTAGAGCTGTTTATCTGACCCCTCGACCTTTGATCTGTGGGTTCTCAAGGTGCACCAAGTAGGGGCCTGAAGGACTTTAGCAGGGGCCATAAATCATAGAATATGCGCACTAAATATTTATATTTACATTTACAATGTATATTTAAAAACATATATTCAACAATTTAATAAATATTTCTAAGATAGATAGATAGATAGATAGATAGATAGATAGATATTATCTGCTGGTCCTTGCTGCAATGACAGCATCATATGTGACCCCTGAGTGCTGTTTTTCATACCCTTCATTCCTAATGTCCTTATTGTTCCAGCTGAAATCTCTTACTATAGACTCTCAAGGGTCAAAGTCAATGCTAGACATTCTCCAAGTTCCTGAAAGGTCTGTAAAGGAGAAGTTACCCAGCTAATCACTGTTAGTCATGTTATGACAGCAAATGTATGTCCTTCAAGTTGTTGTAAGTTTCGAAAAATATCTATTTTTAGTGACACATTATGTCGCTAGTTCTGGCCGATACTGATAAGCTGAAAATTATTTTCATGTTATGGTCAATAACCAATAATTGCACAGCTTTAAAATTATGTTCTATTTTCTCTAAATAAATAAAAATAAATAATTTTAAATGCTACATTTTCAGATTTGCTAAATATTGCATTTAACATTTATGATGATGATGATTTTTAAGAGAGCATTAGATGATGCAAAGGTAATGTAAATGTAAAAATAGATGTTTTGTTTATCAATCAATAAATAAAAATCTCTAATATTGGCCATTACTCGATATGATACAGATCTTAGAGCTAGGTTTATGGTTAGTCTTTAGCAATTATAATAAGCATTATTCAAAACAATAGAACCAGCTGGTAAATAGAATTTAGCTATGAGAAAATGTAAGACAGCGTTGCCAGGTTGCAGCAAATACCGATTACACCCTTATCTCTGTGTATGACTCAACCTGCTTGCATGAGTTTGTCTTTTTCCTTCCTCAGTCTTTCTTCAAGTAAGCGCACACACACACACACACATAGCCAGACGTGATGAGATCACCAAATACTTCATATTAATAGTAATACATGCAGCACTGTGTGCCAACAATACAAACTATCCGTGAGTGGAGGGAAGGTTTAATACAAGCCACTATTCCAACTCCCTGGGTAAACTCAAAGATCAATGGCTTCCTCTGTCACATCTTCACACACACTGGCTTGGATTACTGCAGAATCAAGGCTTTTAGTCAGGATTAGGGCTGTGCTGAAAGTGAACAACACAAAAGGAGGTCTGATAGTAAAAGACCGAGCGCTAAATCAGCACAGCAGATCCCGGAGCCAAGTTAAGCCCACAGCAGACTTACTCTGGAGGGGGTCATCCTCATTAACTCTGCCCGTTACCGTGCTAAAGCAAGAAAGAAGATGTCCACGGGCTTCAATTAACTCGGTTTTACTGTATTGAACCATTTTTAAGACGACACTGAATGCATATGTAATAAGATTGGATCTTATTAGAATAGGAGTCTGCAGTCAACTTTTGGAAAGTTGGACTTGGCTAAGCAGCGTTTTGGGCATCTCCATGGCAGTGGTGTTAGCTTATAATTAATGTTGTGTAGTGTGTAACGGAGGAAAAGGCAGCCAGGTAAGGCTCTGGTGTAAACCCAAGACCATCTGCTGTCATTTCTTCAGTGTTGTGCCTAATTGCCCCTAGGCCTCCAAGAGACCCTTTTCTCTCTAAATGAGATTAGGCGAACATTGCGCCATTTGCATGTCTTTAGTGTTGTGGGTGGATTTGGAGCTGAAGTTGGCAGGTGGCTTGCGCCACAGAAGTTGCACGTTCACCATAACTTCAGATAAGTGTTCTGTACAGCCTCCGGAAAGTTTTATCGCCAACCTCACCCCATGGGGTTTCTGTCAGCAAGGATTTTGACTGCAGTTCCCATGTGTAAAATGGATAAGATCTCACAAACTTAAAGGGAAGTTCTGTCTTCATTTAATCACCCTCTTGTCGTTCTAAACGTTCTAGTACGTTTTATTTATTTATTTTTTTTTTATTTTTTTTTTCTGTGGAACACGAAAGGCAAGGTGACGTTCTTAGATTTATGTACTTTTAGTATATTTAGAATAAGCGTTTATATTATCAGTTTTCAATTAAATTTCATTTCATGTTTTGAAAATTTGTTGCACTTTTTTTATTCTTTTTATAATTTTCTTTGAAAATTATTTAGCTTAGCTATATTTTTATTTAATTTTTTAATTTTAATAACTGTAGTACTTCCACTTATTTTATGTCAAGTAGTTGCCAGAGCAACGTTTTTTTTTTTTGTTTTTAAGTTTTAGGATTTTCATCTAACGATTATATTTTATTACATTTCTTTTTTTCTTTTTTTACATTAATATATTTTTAATTGTACAATTTTAATAGTTTTAATTACTGATAACAATGCTAAAAATCTCCTTGGTGCATTCATAAGTAACAATGTCTGTTTTGTGAATCAGTTGTTCTTATGAGTACATTTTTTTTCAATGAATTATTCATCTGTTTTCAAAAACAGTCAGAATGATTTATTTACAATGATTCATTTATCTTGAGGGCAAGATTATCAGTGAGTAACAACATTAATTTGTTCTGTTCATCATACAAAACTTAAGATGACAGAACATTGTGAACAATTCATAAAGAATTGAACATTATTTGACATGTTTAAATCTCCTTTCACCATTATAAATGCATAGAAAAGGTTGTGATCCATACAGTCGTATATTCAGCATGTCGTCTTGTGTGTTCCATGGATGAAACGCAGGCATACGGGTTTGGAATGGCATGAG
Organism: Spinibarbus caldwelli; assembly: GCA_039654775.1. NCBI lineage: Eukaryota > Metazoa > Chordata > Actinopteri > Cypriniformes > Cyprinidae > Spinibarbus > Spinibarbus caldwelli. Next base: position 16,866,802 of record CM077266.1, on the reverse strand, counting down.
GGTGTGTAAATGATGACATTTCATTCAGAGTATAAATTGCACACATCACTTGAATCTAAAGTCGAACGGAGGAATGTGTCTCCAGGACGCGCCAGCAAGATATTCGGCCAGCGTGACTGACACACACAGTGCTAATGGTGCATGTCTCACACTTCTCTCTCACACACACGCTCGCACTAAAAGGCTTACACTCCCACAGGTGTGAAACGGTTCCAGTGTGTAGAAGCACAAGGCATGTCAGTCGGTTCTCCAAGTCTGTGTTGCTAAATGGTCCCCAGCCATTAAAACATCTTCACACTGTCACTCATGCCCATCCTCACTTCCTGTCTGCTTTCAAACATGACTTCCTCCCAGTTCAACTAATGGGCAACAGAGCAGCAGAATGGAAACCTCTGGGCGAATGCCTGTTTTTCTCATGGGAACTTTTCTTTTGCGGCTATCATGCAGGGGGGTTGTGGGGTGTTGTCCATTCCAGGCACACTGCTGGCCTTTCACCAGTATGAGACGGGAGAACAGAGAGAAAAACAGTCTCCGCTGAGAAGACCTTGAAACTTCAGTAAAACAAACACACAGATGAGCGAGAGCAGAGTCATCCTTCACCTCTCCCGCTGCTGGTTATGGTTGGGAGCTGGATGAAAAAGAGGCCTTTGGCACCAGACACTTACATTTAATAATAGGATTCTGCTTGGATGCGCTGTGATTTTTCCCACCCTGCTACTCTCCATAAGGCTATGGAAATCTGAACGCTGCCAAAAGTGAGAAGGATTTCTGCTGTGTCAAGACCTGGCAGTACAGAACATTGACTTTAACAGAGGCATGCGTTCACTTGACGCGGTATCCCTGAGCGTGCTGTATAGCACAAAGTCCTATTAAGTGGAAACACGGGTTTTCATATTCCATTATTTCAGCTTTGGTGAGCTGAGAGAGAAGTACATGTATTTGAGCTAATAGTTGTGTCCCAGATGACATACTGTACCCTATGCACTATGTACTCAACTGACTAGTAGTGTGTGGATTTTATAAGGTAATTTTGTCATCCAGCGTCAGAGTCTGATAGCTCCTCCCCTTCCGCTATGTGAGAAAAGCTATACCAGTGCGTGAACACAGTTCTACATATTTTTTTTGTTTTTTGTTTTTTGTTAATTAAGCATCATATCATATCATCTGACTATTCGAGGTGCTTATTTTATTTTTGGAATTTTCAGTGTGAACACTCCAATCACACTAAAATGGGATAGAAAAGTGTATAAGTATGCACTTATGCAGTTGGGACACATCTAATGTGTTACAAAAGTTAGGGCCATTCACACAGAACGTGTTTTTGTGTTTAAAAGCACAAGGTGCAGGGTAATGGAACAAAAAAAAAAAAATGCAATGTATACAATTTGAAATTTTAACTTTTGTGTGATATAACACAAAAGACATGAACTCAACGGTCAAACACGTCCATCTAGTGCATGTTTACATAGAAAAAAAAATGGAAATGCAGCACAGTGGAATTCTGTGAGAACGACCCCTAACTGATGTCTTTGTGAATGTGCAGTGCACCGCTTTTATTTTAAAAGTTGCGTAATGAAACATCACATGTGCAAGAGTGCTGTTGTTGCGAATTTCAGTTATTCGGAACATGAGTGTGATATTGATTTTATACAACAGTTCAACAAATAGTTGATGTTAAGTAACACATTTTAGATACAATGTTGCTTTTTATGTATCTTTGCTCTGCCAACAGAAATAATTCCATACAGAGTCAAAGCAAAACCATTTCGCATCTCCTAGTAGCACACAGTAGTATAATTCTTGAATGAATCACTGTTAATGAATCAATTCATTTGAGTGAATGATGCACTCATAAAGACAGGCTTTTGCATGGTTCCTAATTGAATCATCATTTTTAAACATTTTTTTTGTTTGTTTGAGCGAAGAATGATTCAGTGGATGAGTCATCTATCAGTTAATGGTATATTGATGTTTCTGCAACTCAATTGTTGAATAAAGACAAATGCTTTGGGCATGTATTATACACAAATATTTTGGCTTGCGAGTGGCCAAAGCGAGGGCCGCACTAAACTGAAAAACAGCATTAACTTGGTAATGACAATTAATCTTCAACCAAAAATTCATGATTGTGACATATTTTCTCAATTTAAAGGGTGTACCACAGGAACCAATACTAAGCCCTCTTTCATTCTTCTTTTCACCCTTTCGGACCAGTACTAACTGCTCAGTGGGGAACTTAGCCTGAACTGTGGTCAATCAGAGCCTACACCTGAATATATAAACAGCAACATCTGCTCACACAGTCGCTGTAGGGATCCGGTAATGGGAGGTTGCCCGTTCCCCCCCTGTTATCTGGCCACTGTGCTGTTCAGATGTTTGGTGTCAGGTTCCAGATGGACCGTAGTCTCCTTTGTATGAGTAACAGACACAGGGTAATGATTCCACTGTGTTACCTGGAGTACTAAATGAGATTGGGGCATAATGATGCCCTGCAGCAAGTCTTTACTTACGGGGAGGTTTTGTTGTTGTTGTTGTTTCCAAGTAGCCCTGCAGTGGGTTTAATAGCATTTCATTAAGGGAGGCAGATGGACACAGATTGCGATGTGAGGACCACTACCAAGACTGGTTTCTTGAGACTTCCTGGAAGCATGTGATTCGCTGCTCCCACAGGATACCCTCCAACCTGCACACCATGCTCGTAATGTAAAGCATTACGGAAATTATTGCAAAGTGCACTTACCTGCCTTCTGTGACTGATGGACAGTTTTTTTTTTATGATCATGTTCTTTGCTTCGCACTGCGCTTGTTTTCCTTCATCTGAGTATGTATGCTTGCATTTTCATTTTCTTCCTGGGCCCAGAGAGTGGTATGCTTCTCTCTGAAGAGGGCAGATAAAAGGAGAGAGGAGAATCACTAGAGCCATTTTGACTTATTCCAAAAATACTCTGACTCTTGAAAGATCTTCAAATTTTTATGGACTAGGATCTTTTTCCACATATAGAGTGTGCAGGGTGAGCCGTTGCATCCACTGTGTGTTTCAGGAGATGAACCTCACTCAGAACATTATAAAAACAGCAAACATGCTGCTATTTGTTCTGTTTTAGGGTGCATGTAACTGCAACTTTAAGTACGCTTTACATGGAAACCATGATATTTTAGTCAGTTTCCAATTGGAGAGAGGAGACATAATGGAGGTGGAGGTTACAATCAATCAAATTGAATTGAACTTTTATGTGGTCAAAAAGGCATTGCAGCAAAACTTTAAGCTGAGAAATTATATTTAATGGACAAATTGTTGTTTTATTTCATTAACTATTAAAGTATACAATTAATCACCTCAACATGTGCATGCAAGATTGCAAGCTAAGCTTGCAGCCAATTGCATCCCATGTCAAATTGCATCATTACTATTAAAATGTAGCATTTTTAGTTTAGTTATATAATAAAACATCCCCATTTGGATAAGAGAAATGGAATTCTCTTTAACAAGCTGCACCTGCCATTGCAAAGAAGAGATCAAAATGAAACACAAAGGGAGGGGATGGGACACAGGAGCTGTTTTAGGCTGATGCACAATGCTCAGTTAATTTGCTTCTTTCTTTTTTGTTCCTCAGTGTGACTGTTTCAGTCTCTGCATTTGGCGCTGTTGTGTTTGAATGCTATGATAATTGGATTTTTGTTTTGTTGTGGCAAAGGGAGTTCTATGTCAAATTGTTTTCCCTGAATGAGAAATTTGATAAATTCAGGAGAGAAACTTTGTGACTTTCAAAGCGAGTGTGTGAGTGTGCCATAGTTCAGAGTGTTGTTTATGTGTTACTGAAAAGTGAGAGAGCTGAACAGCGATCCTTGACATTTCAGCATTCAGGATGTTTTTTTTTTTACCTTTTAAAACCTTTCATTTGCACTGACATTTCCCATGTGTCACCTGTATAGCCACTCCTACAAATGGACGTGGCTTATGGATAATCGCACAACTATTCAAGTAATGCTCTATGAAGTTTTTTATTCACTTGTTTTACATTTGGTATGTTGCTTCCTTATCCAATTTCACTCAGTATTTTTCTTTTAAATTATGGATAAAGAGTTTGAATCAAAAGATTGTCAATTTGAAATGTCTTTCTACTGCAGTCTATTTTACATTCATACTTTAACTGAGCGAAACAGGATATACAATGAAAAAACTGGAACAGGAACTACACACTGTCATAGACAGTCAGTCAGAAGTGTTTCTGATATCATAAACCTTAAGAGCTCAGAACTTTTTTTAGTTAAGGTGCAGTTTAGTAAGTGACTTCGGTAATAATTCAGTATCCGCTCTGACTGATTCAGTTAAGGGTTTGTTGGAGTGATTCAAACCAGTAACTTTAGTCTTTTTGAACGATTCATTAAATTAACCACTCATAAGAGTTATTTGCAAATGAATCAGACTATGCTAGTTGCACTCTAGAGATTTGAATCACTAAAAGACCCATCTGCTTACACTTTTTTTGCCTATGAGTGAACTTAATAGAAAGATGTGCTCTCTATTATTGCTGAAGATCAGAAATGTCTATTAAGAAAGGAAATAGGGCCAGTTTGGATATGAGATCCTACGCAACTTTTCTCATCATCTGGATTCATTGTGGATGTACACCTTCTCTATTACCTTTGACACCTATTGGCATAATCCTGATGTCAGGGCTATTTGACTAGAATACATTTAAATAGCAAATATGGCGAATGGTAAGGAGTGCAAAGGTTCAGAACTTCCTTAAGCCTGGAAGAAACTTGCGTTCGGTGTACACAGAAGCAGAATGAATGCCCCCCTTGAAAGTGTTTTGGCATAGCAGAGTGGCCTCTGGATTAAAATGCTGGCCCATGCCTCAGTGCAGAGACAAACCTCTGCTATCAATGGGATTGAAATCTCTCAGTACAGACAGCACTGTTGCAGTGAGCACTGGGAGTGCCAGCATTGATCTGAAACACCCAACAGAGACACAGCAACAGACTGAGAGGAGAGAGAGAAGAGGAGGAGAAGAAGAAAAAGAAAGCTGGTTGTATGATGATGCTTATCCCTATGAGAGTCCAGAAGCCCCGTGGTTTCTTTCACAGCACGTTCACTCCCTCGCACGCTGCCGTTCCTCTCCTCTTTTCTCTGTGTGCCCAATGAACAAAAACAACCCTTAATTCCAGCTCGACATATTCTTCTCCTTTCTTCCCCCACACAACCACGTCTGTCCCAACCCAGACCTGATACCCAAGGCAGCGTGACTGAAAAATGTTTGCATTGATTTCTTTCTGCATGGGAGTGTCTCTCTAGAGTCTGGTGCCCAAAGTTGCACAAGTGAATGTTATCACCGTACTCATAATTCTCAGAAATCGCATTGATTCCTACAATAGTCATTTGGCCCAGTTTGCTCAATTTGTCCTGTGATACAGCCCTCAAGGTTTTCCTATAGAAATTCTGTAATCTACATGAATTGAGTAAGTCTGTTTGGTTAGCTGAAGGAGGCAGAAATTGCGTCTTTCCTGCCAGATAAGCCCTTTCGGGCATGTGTTGCTGGCAGTGCTATTGAGAAACCGGCTCTAACATGGTTAGGGCAATTATAGTGTTTCTCACCCTTTCACATCCATGTCGCTGTACCTCACACTCCCTGCCACCTGTTCAGTGAAGCACAGGCTGTGCATAGAGATGAACTGTCTCTGTCTGTGTGTCTTTTTCTTTGTCTCTCTGCATTGCCTATACATATCAGGTGTTACAGTCGTATCCAGGTCACATTATATCCAAAAAAAAAAAAAAAAAAAATCAAAGGACAAAGAAAAAATGGCTGAAAAGCAAACTAAAGCTGTATGTATGGCCACACTTTCTTCCAGAATGTTTATTACTGTAATGCATTTTGTAATCTTTTACAGATTCTTCTCAGTGGTGATTCATTATTGCAATACAGTAAAATGTGCATAAATAACGATTAAACTTTTACATAGAAATTTGTAAACATATATAAAAGCATTATCATAAGGAGAATGTGGGGAGTATAATTTTTAAAGCTGTTAATTTTACAGGTTAATTTAAGTATGATTACTTATGATTAATGGAAAAACACAATGTGTTTGGACAAATATGATTACAAAAAAAGAAGCCTGAAGTCAAAATTTACCCATTTTGTAATCAGTGATGGCAGATGGGTTTTAAAATAGAGGAGGCATACTAAATTATAGAAGTCTATGGAACTGGAGGATTTAAAGGGCTTTTATACAGGAAAAATACATTACACATACACATATGCGCTATACAAGACAATATAAATATAATATAATTTCACTTACTTAGCACTTGAAGAAAAACATTGGTACATCACCAGGGTTTGGACTTCAGTAATATTTTATGGTTTACATTAGTGACCAAAAAATCCACATTACGAAGATATGAAATTAATAAATGGGAATTTTAATAACAGTTAATTGCTCTTTACTCATTTTCCTTTTCAAAATTTCACCGTGCCTTATTTGCCTCCCCTGACAAGCTCCCACTATTTATAATATCTATTCAGAGCTTTAATCTGCTACATTAAGGTTTTTAAATTATTGTCATTTGGAGGCTTCTTGTTATTACTTTTATATTAATTGGCATATCATATAATTATTAAATAAAAATGTTTATTTTCCTTATATTGATATTGTATTGAAATATGTACCTATAATAAATACCTCTGAATGTTTTTGGCGGGTTTTGTGAGATTCAGTCCAATAGACGCCCATGGTGTTACAAGCCCTATCGTGTAGCATACCACGTTTAACCGTGTCACCATCCTGGAATGTTTGGAAGCAACAGACACCAGCAGTTAAAAATTCACATAGTTATGAAAAGTGTCCTTGCAATGCACCGACAAAGGGCCATATCCTTACCTCACCTCAGTGCCTCAGGCTATGTCTGTGTGCCTAGAAAATAAGCAGCATACTCGCAAAAGAAGCCCCTGCCTTAATAATAGCAACACGTATTCTTGTTCCAGTCTCAAACTCTCGACCTTCACTTCAGTGCATACTGATGTCTATTATAAGAGGTCTGGTCAGACACACGCAGGTCTCCATGGTCCTCTGCAGGGCTTGCATTTGTTTAAGTGGGTTGTTGAGTCAGTCTGCCAGCACAGTGCAGCTTTAAAGGTGAGAACAGCACACTGCCCTGTAGAAGACGGCTTTGGCTCGCTTTGCTAATCAGTCAGGGGGGAATGCACTTAGAACGAATTGCGTTCACTGTTACTTCTATTTATTTGTATGCATGCATTGTTTTGCTGCCCGATTCACTAAAGAAATTATGTAGATCGTATGACAACAAAAATCTGTTGAATGCAATTAGCATGGTGCAATTCCCAGTCTTACAAGTCCTGATTCGATTTCACAAGCTTTTGATTTCGATTTCTGATTCATTTAGCTTGTATATGAAAAAATCTCTCTCTGCAACCTCTGTAAACTAACAGCGGTAGTGTTTCAGACTTCTTTAAATCAGTTTATGATTCATTTGGTGGTGAACCACACTAATTGTGCTGTATTTTTTTGATTCACTAAAAAAAAAAATTGGCTCATAAGAGTCATTTATATGTGAACCAAACTACACTAAATCACAAAATATATATTTTTAAAATTTACTAAAAACATAATTTGTTTATGAATCAGTGTTCACTTTGTTTTTGATTCACTAAAACAAACCAGCTCATAGGAGTTATTTGTTCATCAACTTAATCACGCTGTAGGTTTTCAACTTTGTATGTTTTCACTCAGCAACTTTGCACCTCTGATGTGCCAGATTTAAACCCTCATTTGATGAGCTTTTGATGAATAAGTGCTGCCATGATCAATAGAAACTTTTACATAAGCATCTCTTTGTAATTTAATTAAGTTTTCTGCCTATTTTTCGCCTTGCCAATAGCTGAAAAGAATGAAAATTACCTGAATTAAATACGACACTGCACTTTTTCTGCGCATTTAGCAGCTGTTTAAACTGGATTGCAGTTGTTTAGCAACTAAGATGCTTTTGTTGTGGCAAAAACTGTTGCTCCACCAACAGTTTAGTGAATTCTCTCTTGGTGCAACAGACCAAAAAGGCTGGAGAGAGAGAGAGAGAGAGGGAGAGAGAGAGAGAGAGAGAGAGAGAGAGAGAGACAGAGGTTGTGCATGGATGAGGCAGCTATCCTCTGAGAGTTTCTGTTCTTCATTTCATCAAGTCAATTATTTCAGCACTCCAGGCTCTGTGCCCATCCGCTCCTGAAAGCCTGGGCCATGGATAGGTCAATTAACCTGCATGCACCACCAGAGGCCCTCTACAAGGAGCAGGATGAGAAAAAAAGATGCTCTGATTTCTGCCTGAGGTGTAATGAAGACTTCCCTAATAAAGGCACTGCCCTTGACTCAGCCACACACTTGTGGCAATACCTACTGTTCGCTTCTGAACACGTAGTCATGTCGGCATGTATTTGTGTGCTGCATTACTCTGCGTGTGCCGGCTGTCTTAATCAATTACTTCTCGCTTGTTAACAGCACTGGAGACCAGATTCAGTGGGCGAAGAGCATTGATCCCCAGTTCGCATTTGCATCACGAGTGGGTTGTTCTCATTCTTGGCCAGACTGCGGTCTCCAAACTTCTCTGGATCAGCTCATTAACCGATCTCTTACTTTCTCACCCAATGTTCAGACACGGCGTGATGGACAGGAACTCTTTTAGTGCATAGTTGTACATTGCTATTAGAGCGTATCCATCCACAGGAAGCCCATCAGAGTCTTAATCTCTCTCCCCACTTCCCTCATTATTATTTCATGTGGTTAGTCAGAAACGAAAGGTATTATGTTGACAGTGTGATGGTTTAGCCGCTAATGGAAGGGCTTGTTGAAAAAGCCGAGTCAAGTTAATAGTATGGATGCAGCTCTGCCAAAAGCAGATTTCCTCTTGTCAGTACGGGATGAAGTCGTTTTAGATGGTGTTTATTAGACTGCTGTAGGCGATGTTCCTCCTCAGCAAATGTCATTAACGGCTGTCTTGCGCTAGTCGTGGAGGAAGGCCAATTATCGCTGTGTGCCGTGATCCTTGAACGTGTGTTTTTCCATATGTCTTAATGAAAACAGTACACAGAGGCACTGTGCTGTGGTCGATTCAACTCTTGTGGGGTTGCAAATTTATTGGAACATAATCAAACACACATCTACTGCTTCCAGAGAACTGGCCCTGATCCTGAACGGAGCTTTGCTTGTGTCCTCAGAGCAAATATTTGCTCATTTCTCAGAGGAAAGTCACAGAGCTATGCCCTGCAGAAAAGACATTGCAGGTTTGCTGCTGTTGCCACCAGGCTTCTTAACTAGCTTTAACCAGTCCCATGATCAACCAGTTTCACCAGAAGGAAAGACAGGTAAACCAGCACTAACCAACATGAACCAATTCTAGAAAGCCTTCACAAGTTGAAAAAGGGTTTCAATTAATGCATACTTGTTTCATTGCAACCATTCAGAACTCCCTAGAAACCATGCAAAACACTCTTTCTGGAAAATATAGTTTAAGCTGGTAACTTAGTACTGGTCAATTAATGCATACTTGTTTCATTGCAACCATTCAGAACTCCCTAGAAACCATGCAAAACACTCTTTCTGGAAAATATAGTTTAAGCCGGTAACTTAGTACTGGTTTTTATCTGTTCTTATGCAGTCTTTAGCTGTGCAAGCTGGTGTTTGGTCCAAGATTGGAACAGCTAGAAATATACTGTATTTCTACCATATTTCACAACATAGTTACCATGAATGAATGAATGAATGAATGGTGTATTTATATAGCTCCTTATTGTGTATTGCCATACACCCAAAGAGCTTTACAATCAGTGTGCAGCATCCACTTGGATGAGCCGATGGCAGCCACAGGACAACGGCGCCAGTGCGCTCACCACACTCCAGCTACAGATGGAGAGGAGAGAGATAGAGCCAAATCAAATGGATGGGGATTATTAGGAGGCCATGATTGACAAGGGCCAGTGGAGGGAATTTGGCCAGAACACCGGGGTTACACCCCTACTCTTTACGAGAAGTGCCATGGGATTTTTAGTGACCAGAGAGTCAGGACCTCGGTTTAACATCTCATCCGAAAGACGGTGCTTTTTTACAGTACAGTGTCCCCGTCACTATACTGGGGTGTTAGGACCCACACAGACCACAGGGTGAGCACCCCCTGCTGGCCTCACTGACACCTCTTCCAACAGCAACCTAGTTTTCCTAGGAGGTCTCCCATCCAGGTACTGACCAGGCTCAACCCTGGATTTGCCATGGATTTGCTATCCACCATGGATGGATTTTCCAGCAGGGAAATCATCTCAGTAGTTAATATCATATGGCTAATTTGTTGAGAGAGACTCTCAGTTCAAACATCTCTGTAGCTGCACTGCAGTCTTCAGGGCCGACGGATCCTAGTTGAAGTTCGGACATTAAAAGGGAAGCGGGAGAGAGGATGAAAGAGTAAAGGGAGTTGAACAAATAGCCCCTTTGACAATGCTCTTTCCCTGCACTGTAATTGCTGTCACCCATCGGAAAGATGATTACATCCACGCCTATCTAATGTTAACACTCTCCTGACACAGCTCGCTAAACCAGCTGCTTTATGCATGACCATCGCTGTCAGTGTACCACTGACAACAAAGAGCACTGCCGCTTAATTCCATTTTAGAGATAGAATAATGGCTAGCTTAACAAAAGTGAGGAATGAGGTTAAAAAAGGAAGAAAAAACAGACAAAAGCATGTTTCTTGTCAAAGTAAAGTGGGAATTATCTGTTTTTTTACTTAGCTGGGCGACCATTGATTTGGCAATGACTCTTTTTTTGGGGTGTGCAGATGCACTGGACAAATCCCTCAATTAAACTGAACAAACTACAAATTGCTGATGAGACAGATGGTAGCGCAAACCTGGGGCCTGTTTCATAAAACAAGTTTATCAAATAAGCCAGGCATATTTCAGTTAGTCTGACTTATTTTGAACCAAATCAACTGACAATAATTCAGACTAACTGAAATAAACCTGGCTTATTTGGTAAACTTGTTTTATGAAACAGCCCCCTGGACTGGTGTTTTCTATTGATGGGCATATGGTTTACAGAGGGACGGGGTACCTTTCTGATTAGGGTACCGTATTTAATAAGGGTGCAGAGCACCAAGCGGTGTGACTTTTCCTCAGCAAGACCTGATTAGTGATGGGCTAAAATATTAGCCAGACTAATTAATCAGGAAATATTATGGTATTTTAAGCATATAGATATCAGCCAATTAGGAACATAGTACTTTGGCACCAAAAAGAGATATATATATATATATATATATATATATATATATATATATATATATATATATATATAGTCCTCAATATTCCGGGGCAAAAATAATGTAGCGGGATGCACAGAGTCGATCAAATCACAAAGACCTGCTATTACTGTGGGATTTTTCCTCTGGATAATGTTTACCTGCTTGAAAAAAAAAACATGGATTCTTCTATCGGCTAATACCATCATAATTTTCATGTGGATCCATGGCTCTGGGCAGGCAGAAATATTTGATTTAGAAGATGAACAGACTAACATTAGAAGAGATGAAAGCACCTTGCCAATGCAAACACTGTTTTATTAGCGCTGGTGCTCAGAGGCCCTTAGCTGCTAGATCAGGCTCAACATGCTATAGGCACTGAATTCTCAATCATGAACTTTCTGCAGAACTTCTTAAACTGTAATTTTTCTTCTAGAAGTGGGGTTGGGTTTGCTTTAGGTTTGTTATGTCTGGCTGTGGAGGCTGTTTATAATGAGGGATCAGTAATAATATATTTATTCGAGCTTCAGGTCAAACCTGCGGACTACCTCTTGGTCTCTCTCTCACGTGTCTCTCCATGCTTAGTAATGTGCCTCGCTCACACTTAATGAGACTTTAGGAGTATACTCATATTAATTACGGTCTTCTTTACATTCAGGTCATTGAGCTCATCTCTACTCCACTTCTCTCTTCTTTATATGTTTAAAAAAAAAGGTATTTTTTTCATTGAGAGCTGTATGTCTGCAGGTAAGCATGATTATATGCAGCAGATGGTTATTATTTTGCATTATATTGGATTATATGCTGTGCATATTATGTCTTCATTGCGTAAGTTTATGCTTAGACCAATCGCCACGCATGCACAATGAAGCATCTATGAGTTCTGCAAATATAATTTTGCCTGTGTGTGTATACTGTAGGTCTATAATAAAACTCTGTTCTAGCAGTGTGTCTAGTTCTTCAGGCATAAAGTAGATTTAGGCAGTGTGGATCCAGGTATCATTCAAGCTAACAGGGAGTCAATACCCAGCAGCCACGCCGGGTGATTCTGTACAAAAGCACGTGCCCTGCATGTTTGCAGCTGGTGTGTCTGAAGGAATCCACGCCTAATGGAATTCCAACCAATTACTGGCTTTAGTCGGAGCTTCATTAATTCCATCAAATCACTGGTCTGGATGCATTTCATTCACTTTCCTTTAATTAGACAGGCCTTAAATCAATTAGAGTCTAGGGCTGGCAGCAAAACACCACAATAGCACCTTTCTGCAGGTTTTTATAGATTAGGAACTGCTGAAAATACTTCCCTAGGGATGCCTCAAAACCTTTATACAGCAAACAACATTACTTTTACATTAAATGCATGTCATTATTGAACAAAAGCTACTTTAATATGTGAATATCTGACGTTCTGAAAAAGTCTGATGTTAGTAAAGCCTACGGTGGATCAGTTTAAACAAAAAATAAGTTGGCAGTGTTGTAGCATATAAAATCTGCTGCATTGCAGTGGGTCTTTCTGGTCAAATGATCAAAAGTCAGAATCAATCATTACGAAAGTGATAACTCAGCACAGTTTTACCTTTTCCCATAGGTGGAGGCACAGCATTCCAGGTTTATGCCTCCAAATACATTTCGATTGGTATTTTACTGCTAATACAGCAGTAATTAGAAGAGATGGGCTGGAGATCCAGAGTGCTTGAGTGAAATTACAGCAATGATCAATAATGAAAACGCATTAATTTTGTGACTTGATTTTTCCCAAAGAGTTTTACACACTTTGGGGGGATAAAAAGTCCAGATGCCATATGCAAACGTACAAAATGGGCTGTCATTTTTAAGTTTCTGATTTATTAGGGTGGCATTTTGGAAGATACCTTGCAGTCCAAGTGTTTGAGAAGGATGGGAACTGGCATCGCACAATGAAACAGTCAGCTTAATCCAGAATAAGATTCTTAATTAAATTCAGTTGTATAGTGTTTTTAAAGTTTTACACATTGTTGCCAAGGAGCTGTATGAAAGAAAAAGAAAATGATATCTAACAACCCCTAAGTGAGAAAGCCACAGGCAACAACTGCAAGAACAAAATCCCTGGATGTTTAAGTAGATGAGGAAGTAATTTTAGCTGTAATTGTAATTTTAGCTGTAATTTTCAGTCAGAGCAGCAACGGTGTTCAACATTGAGTGTGTTTACATAGTGTGCAATATACAAATATTAAAATTCAACGTATTCAAACCAAAAAACACAAGACGACGACATTGAAATTATTTTATTTTCTTTAAATCTATGATCTGAAACACATCTGTACATAAACCAACAATTAAAAATACAGCTCCATCTCCGAACCCCCTTAATATTGCACAGATATACAACTAAACACTACATATCTCAAATGGACCAAAGTGCACTTGCCTATTTTGGTGAGTGTGTGTTGTTTTGGAGTGCGTGTTGAAAAATCGGTGGTTGCCAAATTCAGGTGCATGTGATCATTACTAGTTTACCATGCTCTGATCTTTCACCAGCATGAAGTCAACCCAGGTCTCTCTAGACAGGCTGAAGAACTGTAGCGTAAAGCTCTAGATTTATAGGACGTTTTAGAATCACAGAAGCATATCAGACGTCAACACATTCTGATGGTTGGCAGAGAACGGTGGAACCATCGAGTCGTATGTGACGTGGCTTTATGCCCAGCAGGTTTTAAATTAAGGAGAATGTTGAAGTTATGAGGCGGTGCCAGAAGCTCTTTCGACGGTCTGTTTGAGCGCAAGCAGAGTAAGATAAACACTGAGTGCTTGTGAGAAGCTCCTTCAATCTGCTCTCGTGTTTAGCCGCTAATATGTTTGGGTTTGATCATGGGCACGGCAGGCGCCGTTTGATGAATCGCAGGCTGCAGAGCGAAGCGGAGAAGGCATTGATTTCCCCAGTGCCAGTTCTTTTACCTCCCTCTCTCCTAGCATTGCTGCTCTCTGTGAGGGGTTTCGGAATCCATGGAGCTGATTTAGAGGAACCGGAGAGCGCAGAGTATTCCAGCTGTCAAGATCTAGTGCCGAGATCGGCAGTCTGAGATAATTAGCATTGTCACAATATCAGCATTTCTATAGTTAATGCCAGTGAAATTTCACAATAATCAACTCCTATTTTAATACAACACCAAAAACTTATATGCTAATGCACACATTTGACCTTTATTTTAAAAGGTATAAATGCTGTACATTACTGTTAAGTTTGGAGTCAGCAAGATTTTTTAAAGATATTATCACTTGTATTCAGCAAGGACACATTAAATCAATCAAAAGATAGAGTGAAGACTTTCATAATGTTACAAAAGATTTCTATTTCAAATAGCTGCTGTTCTTTTTAACTTTCTGTTCATCAAATAATCCTGAAAAAAAAAAATAGGCTTTGCCATCATAGGAATAAATTACATTTTAAAACAGTACTACAGAATCAAATAAAATAGAAAACAGTTATTTTAATATGTAATCGTATTTGACAATAATACTATTTTTACTGTATTTTCTCATCTACTAATGCAGGTATATTGGTACCATGTCAGTCAATATTAGAGTTATTGGTCAATACCTGAATTCACTTGTAGCATTTAAAACAGTTTTAATTTTTTGGACTTTATTTTTAGTTTATTTAGACAAAATAATATATATCTTAATATCGGTCAATCATCTGCTGTAATATGAATATGATTACCGACTGATCATATTGTAATTTAATACATTATTTAATTCAAGTAAACATCAGATAATAAAGAACAAAGCAATACATTGTTAGCAGTGAATGGTTTTCTCTTGTCAGATCTCTTTAGACTGAAGCAGAAGGCCTCTTGTTCACCATGGGAATGAAAACGACATTTATTTGAGTGGATTTCTTTAACAAAAGCAAAGAGAACAAAACACCTGAATAACGTTGCCAGGAATAAGGGTAAATTCTGCTGTGAAATTACCCAGTGGGAGCAAGTTGACCCTGAAGACAGTACGAATGCTCAGCGAATATTAGCACTATTAGTTTGGTGAGCACAATAAAAGCACTTCAGACACAGTGAATCATCTCTCCTGCTCCTGATGCCGCCCAAAGCACTTGCACTGGCCAAAGCTTATTCACTTTGAATAAAAACACGCAGAAAAGGCTTCTTTTTTTTTTTTTTGTCCACACCAAATACTATAAACAAGTATTAGGTTTTGTTGATGTCGGGATTGCCCGTGCATATGCATTTATGTGAGTTCAAACATCTTCAGGTCTTCAATATTATCTCAGCAACATTGCATTCTGCAAAATAGGAAATGTTTTTGAAGAGATTGACCTATTCTTTCAATGGCCCAATGTCCCAGTGAGACATGTTTTGGGATGAAATCGTTTTCCTGCAGAAAGTTTTGATTAGAAGTCCAATCGCTCAGCTTTGAGGCTTGATAATTCTGACAGAAAACAAATTCTCCTTGTTGGTTTGGTTTTGTTCGCCCAGCTGTAGCTAAAGCTGTGTGATACTGGGTTTCCGCTCCTTTTAACCAATGAATTTCTGTGACTTTTCTAAAAAATATTATTTTATACAGCCACTGCTGTTCAAAAGTTTGCTATCGATCAAAAATACAGAAAAAAAATGATTGCAATTTCTAATTTTGGTTTCTAACTTTAAAACATTATTTATTTCTGTGATGCAGTGCTGAATTTTCATCAGCCATTAGCCTACTCCAGGCTTCAGTGTCACATGATCCTTCAGAAATAATTCTAATATGCTGATTTATTATCAGTGTTGAAACTATTATGCTGCTCAACATTTTTTTTGGAAACTGTGATACTTTTTTCTTTGATTCTTTGATGAAAAAAGTTAAAAAGAACAACATTTATTAAAACTAGAAATCTTTTCTAACAATATTAATAATAAAAGTCTTTACTTTTTCAATTTCAATCACTTTTTATCAATTTAACACATCCTTGCTTAATAAAAGTATTAATCTCTTTAAAATAAAAAAAGAAGAAGAAGAAGAAGAAGAAGAAAGAAAGAAAGAAAATTACTGACCCCAAACTTTTGAATAGTATATTGGAACACACAATTTCTATTTTGAATAAACACTCTTTTTAACTTTTTATTTATCAAAGAATCCTGAAAAAATTATCACAGGTCCCAAAAAATATTAAGAAGCACAACTGTTTCCAACATTGACTATAAATCAGCATATTAGAATGATTTCTGAAGGATCATGTGACACTGAAGACTGGAGTACTGATGCTGACAATTCAGCTTTGCTTCACCGGAATAAATTATATTTTAAATAAAATAGAAAAGGTTTTTTTTTTTTTTTTTTTTTTTTTACAATAATATTTCACAAAATTACTGTTTTTTTTTTTTTTTTTAGCATAAGAAACTTCTTTAAAAAAACATTAAAAATCTTACTGATCCCAAACTTTTGAACTGCTGTGTATTTTATAAAAGCAATTTATAGCCATTAAAATATTTTATAATTCAGAATAAATAAGAAAAAAAATGGACATTTTGTTTTCATATTAATTTAATTCCCAAGACTTTTGCAGATCTGGAAATCGTGTTTTTAAAATTCCCTAGTGTTTCCCGGTTTTCCATGACTGTGGGAGCCCAGCTTGATCTAACAGTGAACAAATAGATGTGGTCAACACAGGTTGTTTAAATAAGGTGGCAACCGGTTGTGAGACATTTCTGAAATTCAGAAACTGTAATCCGTCAGATGTGTTCTGTCTGATTTCACTTCAAATAGCTCTGGTCTCTGATGCTCTGTTTCTTAATGTTCATACTTTAACACTTTTCCCTCATTATGCGGAGACATGAGAGACTTTTTGACACATTTTAGCATTTGAATGCCTCATGCATTAGAATGCTTTAGATTACGTTTTGCAAATGTTATGTAGTATCTCATGCTGTTCTGACATTACTTACAAATGCACTGTGAGGTCTTAGTTTAGCATTATTGTCTGGTCTGCAGTTCTTAAAGTTGTTCTTGTTTTTTAAAAGCAGGTCTATTTTTACATTGACACAAACTTAAAAGCGCAACACTAAAAAAAAAAAAAAAAAAAAAAAAAAAAAGTGAGATTCACCAGCCAGAGACGGAATGTAATTATGTGTAAGGCTGTACTACACTAACCGCAGTGCTTTAAACAAACTGTCTTACGATTTAAGCACAGAACAGAACAAAATAACAGAACAAAAACTGATTAGTTGTTAATGCACAACTAGTTGACCATTGTGACTCAGCCCTACTTTCACAATTACTGCCTTGCTGCAAAGAAAATTACACCTATTTTTAAGACCAAAACATTTTTTACACAATCACATTATTTGCATGACAATTAAACATGTTAATTAATTAAAAGTTCTCAATACTGTAAAAAAATCCCATACTCAATACTAACATACAAAAACATTCATGAATGTAATACCAAAATAACAATCATCATGTCTCACAAAATTATTTGTTACAAGCATAAAATGAATTTAGTACAATAAATAATAAATTTTATTATGCTTCTCAATATCCAGTATGATTCTTCCATCCAAAACACAAAAGTCATGGTAAGTTTTATTTCCATTGCAAACTAAAATAGAAACAGTAAGTATTTTAACACATGCTGTCTGTTACACTGAATGAAATGCCCAGGCCCTCACAGAAACTGACTCCCTTCCTGACAGAAAATTCATTGCATTAACATGATTGCAGTATGCAAACATAATAATCAACAGCACATTTACCTAGTTGGTTGCAAGATAATAATATCCAGCTGAAGACATAAAACATGAACATAACATAGCCTAAACAAACACAGTGCATCTAAATGGAGTAGCCTGCTACATAGCTGAAATGCTAATATTAAACAGCCTTACCTTCCATTGCTATAGGCTTGAGTTTACACATCCTATGTGATTTGACAGCGTTCTTGAGCCACTTTTCCACTTTCAAAACCATTGTAGCAGCTCCAGGCTGATATTCCAGGACACTGTTTACCTTTTACTTACAGGGTTTTCTCAACAGAGCCCCACTTTCAATTTCAAAATGGACACTGTGAGAAATCAGAGAATCATGGGAAGGAATGTGAAATAGAATTATAAAACACTTTCATTTGATTTTGGGATGAAATATGACCTATTTTGCTGAAGAAAAAAGTTTAATCCAGCTAAAGCTAGTTTGATGGTTTTAGCTGGTTTAAGCTGCCTAGCAAATCCAGCAAATCAAACCAGCCTGACCAGGTTGAGAGACCAGATTACACCAGCAAACCAGTTTTGGCTAGTTTAAGCTGTTTCTTTCAGCCGTGCAATCATGTTTTGACAGATTTTAGGATTAGACAAAACCTTTCCTATCTACATCTCCCTCTTTTCTTGACTTTATTTACTGTCGGGATCTTCCAGCAGATTGCCTGTTGTCATGGTGCTATCCAACCTGTGCAGGTATCATGTGTCTGTGTGCTCCTGGTGTATTTTAGCACAGGTCCTGTGTGTTGTCCAAACAGTCAGTAGTCTTTAGACGCATTTAGAACCCTCTATGTACACATTGCTTTTCTTTTCAAACCCATATGCTGTTTTTTTTCCCTTTGAACACAAAAGGGGAATTTTGAAGTAGCCATTTTCCATTAAGTTAATAGCAAAGATGTCTTGTCAAGCCTTAAAAAGGGCAAAAAAAAAAAAGTATGAAAGCCTGTTTCTGCGTCAGAGACCAAAATAAATAATAAATAAATTTTAACGCACATGTGATTTTATAATTGGGACTTTGTATCATATGGGACTTTGTTGGATAAACTGCAACTTTTTATCTCACAATTACAAACTTTAATCTCAATTGCAGTTTTATTTTGTATAATGAGACTATTTATCTCATGTTTGTGAATTTATTATATACAATGTGACTTTATATTGCATGATTCTAGCTGTTTATTGTAAAACTGCAACTTCATATCTGACAACTGCAACTTTTTTCATAATTGCAAATTTATATTGTACAATGTGACTGTATTGCATGATTGTAACTTTATATTGCACAATGAGGCTATATATAATTGTATAATTTTATATTATATAACTGCAACTTTTTATCTCACAATGAGACTTTATATTGCACAATTGCAACTTTATTCCACACATTTATTTCACACTTTATATTGTGAAATTGCAATTTTATATTTCACACAACTTTATATTGTACAATGACACTTTATCACAATTACATTTTACAGTTTCTGCTTTACATGTCACTTTGTATTCTTATTTTCAACTTTTACAAACAATTACCTGTGTATTTTTTTACTCTGTGGTGGAAAAAAGCAATATAATTCTCATTTTGTGTTCAACAGAAAAAAAATAATAGCCAGCCCACAGGTCTGGAAAAACATTTTTTGGGGGAAATATTACTTTAGCCAACACATCGGCCATTGTGTGCAAATTGATTGCTTGTTTAATGCCGGTATTCCTGTATCTAGAGGCAGATTGGAAAGCACTGTGAAATGTAGTTTCTGTGCAGATTAGTCCATATTCAGCTGTTCAAAGTGACCTATTCTGCTGAAATGTTGTGTATGTGTTTTCTAGCGTGCATCTATATCACTGATGTTGGTTCTGCTTATCAGCTCTTTATCCTCTGCAGTGCAGCCACTCGGTCAATATTAAAACTATCACAATGAAAAGTTGCAAAAATGGGGAACGATTGCCCTGGAGGCAAGGCTGACTGCGTGCGGAAAAGCGGTTGCCTGCAGCTCTCGTCTTCGGGTTGACCAGAATTTGAACCTTCATTGTTCAGAATCTTTGATTAGTCTCTCTTGGAGATGGGGCGCTGATGGAAGTGGGCGGACCGTGAAGTCCCTTCAGCCCTGACCTTTCAACCACCTATACTGCTTTACCTAAATCCATCGTGCCACTGAACATGGGGCCTCATTGCCATGACAACCTCACCAGGCATTAATAAAGGGCCCTGCAACCTGCAAGTACTAAGTTTGCTCAACACTGAGAAATCAATTCATACACCATTCAGACTGTTATTGCGCAAACACACCATCTCGTTTCACAATGCCAACCGTTTCTGCGCTCCAATCTTTGATCGACTGTTGCTGATTGTCAGTGATTATCTGCGCAAGACAGTAGAATGTTTACGGCATTCATTGGCACAAGTGACAAACAGCACTGTCGTGTCAGGAACGGAATGATGCAGTGCAATCTATCATTCCAGATGACAATATTCAACTTCCACGTCTGTCATTTCATTCCGTGCCTAAACGCACACGCTAACGCACAGACAATTACGAATACGTGCACTTCCCATGAGAGAATTCCAGACAGGTTATGTGTTGAAAAACTGCCGCATGAACATAATTCTTTGGTGCTGTTGCGTTGAGTCGTGCCTTTTGTGCTTTCAGAATCTGCAAACACGTCTAATTTAAAATTAAGATGCATAACGTGCACATCTTGGGAATAATCAAAACAAGACCTCAGCTGCCTATCCTCCCTCCCATTTCTTGTTGCTCTGTTTCGGAGTCGAGATAATGCCCTGATGTTTGTGTACGCGCGCGTGTCGCATTTGACAGTAATTTCTGCCGATGCTTCACAGCCGCTCTGCTTGATACCAACCTGCCATCTAAAACAGGATGTTCTTGTCTTGTATTTTCCAGGGAGCTGTGTGGAGACGGTTATAGGTCTGTACGGTGAGACCATTGAAGTGCCATGCAACAATGGAGCTAACAAGCCAGATGGCCTTATTTTCACCAAATGGAAATACGTGAGTGTTTCTCTGAGCATCTGGGCTGTTACTGTACCCTGCTAGCCAGTCTGGGTAGCCAAGCACTATACAGCTACTCTCATCCTCATATTGATTTCTAATTTAATTGTTATAGGTGCTAAATGTGTGTTTGTCGGTTTGCTAACAGCCCTGTTATCTCGTTCAGGTGAAAGATGACGGCTCTCCCGGCGATCTTCTCGTGAAGCAGGCTCAGAAAGATGAGGCCACCGTATCCGCCACGGATGGCTACAAAAGTAGAGTTAGCATCGCCACCAACTCCAGCCTCCTGATCACCCAAGGCTCACTGACCGACCAGAGAGTTTTCACCTGCATGGTGGTGTCTTTAACCAACTTAGATGAATACTCTGTGGAAGTGAAAGTTCACAGTGAGTATTAATAAAACACACTCACGCACGACATATTAATAAATAAGAGCAAATCAGAGAGGAGAATAGGAAAAATCAAGCTCAGCTTCAGTCTATGATGAAACCGAATGTAAGCGTCAGATCTCAAATTGGACTGGAAAGGGGGTGTAGAGATGTCAGATATGGGAGAGAATAACATGGGTGATCCACTTTTGTAGCCTTGATCTAGTTGCATGCTTTTAGATGGATACCAGAGAAATGATATTGATATTGTGCACAGTGTTCCACCACAGATCAGAAAGATTGGCTGTGCTCGGGAATGTGCTCGGGAATGGATTGTGCATACTAAGCAGTAAATCCTGTGTGTGTGTGTGTGTGTGTATATATATATATATATATATATATATATATATATATATATATATATAATTAAATTCAGTGAGTGGCATACAGTTATCATTTAGGAGGTAAATCCAGTTGTAATCTAATATTGTGTCAAAAAAAATTTGAACTTTTGTCCAATCAAAAATGAGTCAGAATCACACTGGAAATGGAGGGCCAAGTGGAGGGCATTGCATTTTAGGATACAGTATTAGTCACAGTGTACTCAGGTTGTAACTATAATGGATATTTTTGCAAACAAAGTACTGTAGGTGGTCTGGGTAGTTGACAGTTCAAGCACTTTGTTATATATGTATAAACTTAGCATATATACTGAAATATTTTAAATATATATAAAATATATGTACTTTCATTTTCTTTGTAGAATCCATAGAAATGAGATGTCCAAGAAAACCAAAATCTAACTACCCACATTTTATGCATAGAAGCATTTAGTCAAAAGCATTCATACTGTATACTGCTGTATGCACAGTATGCTGATATGCTTTATCAAACATACCTACATACTTTTTGATGTCTTATCTCTTATTTTAGAAAAACCATCAGCCCCTGTAATCAAAAACAATGCGAAAGAACTGGAAAATGGCAAACTGACACAGGTGAGTCACACTCTTTATACTTTTCCCTTTAAGACCCAGAGCTTCAGCTTCAGCTGCTGCTGTTGTTGTCTCCCGTATCCAGTGTTTGCTCCAGTACACAAACCAGCCAGTGTACTAACAATGTGCAGGATCAAACCCTATGCCTTTGTTTTCATTACCCAGCATGCCTCTCCAGTAGTCTCAACATTGACATACACCTGCTGTTATCACAGTGAGAGGTGGCTCAAAGACAGCGCTAATGATACGGACATCAGCGAACGCGTCTGTTGGGCGTATATACCTGATTTAGGCAGTGCTTGAGCGATTGTCACCCACGGCTACACAGGAAACAACCACTTTTATGTTGTCTAAAGTTTGCATCTCAAAAGCAGGATGGCTGTAATATTATTCGGTTGCATGAGAACAGGAAGGAGCTTTGATTTGAACTACTTGGAGCACATACAAGGCTTCCCACGCAGTCCTTATAACTGGTGTTTGTAAATGGAACTGGGGGTCATTATTTTTCATTTCCTCCCTCTATCGCTCTCTCTTTTTAATGTAGTTCAGAGGCACTGGGATCTTAGAGTCTGGCTGAGGTGGAGGTGTGGGGTGTGGGGTGGGGAAGGCTGGGGTTGTGTACACAGCTTTATGGGTCTTTTTTTCCCGTGGCCACCCACCGAGGTCTGTCGTGTTCAAAGTGCCGAGATTTACCTAGACAGAGAAAGGGGAAGGGCATGGAAGAAAGAGCGCCTCCTCTGAATATAGAACATTTAATACAGTTGAAATGCAGGGTGGCTGAAGGTCTCTGGAAAGAGAAAATTAGAAAGAGAGGGGTGAGTACATTTAAATAGGTGTGCCGCATTTCAGGCTGTAAATGGATTATATTGAGAGGTTTGTGTACATTTTTCAGTGATCATCGCAGCAGTTATTATTGACAGGTGAAGGAGAGTCATATTGCTGATCAAAACTGGTTCTTTAAAATGTTTTGGGTTTTAAAGTATGAATTCTGAAGTCTGGATTGCAGAGATGTAGCTGTTCTGTACAGCCACAGAAAATCATGTGAATCAGAAACAAACCGTATGGCTAGTGTACTCTGTTTCTCCAGCTAATGACTGTTATGAGCCTGTTCTTTTAGTTTTTTAGCATGTTTTTGACTAAACATCTCACTAGAAGAGCCAGCTCATAAGATATCATTCATTTGGTAATCAGACTGTAGTTGCCATGCTATGTAGTTTGTTTTGCACTCGGATGAATTTTATAAACTGGCTCTTTTAGTCAAAAAAAGCTGCTGAAAATTACTCATCACAGTGTTTTTGATTGTCTAAAACAATTGACTCATGAGTCATTTATTTGGTTACGCTATGTAGACCAGTTCATGAACAAAAGACTTGTCTTGATTTTGTTTTTTGTGAAGCAGAAACATACAGTTCAACCAGTATAGTCTGATTCTCAAAAGAATGACTCTTCTTCTATATTCTTTTTGGTGAATCAAAAACACAGCGTGACTGGTGTAATCTGATTCAGGAGACATTTTTTGTGTGTGAATCAAAAACATATTGGGTGACTTGTGTAGATTGAGTCTCGGATGAAGTACTCTTAATAGTTGGTTCTTTTTAAGCAATCAAACCTATACACTGAAACCAGTCCAACCGGTTCCTGAACTAATGGCTTACTGATTTAAGGCTCATGAAACTTAAATCAGGGTGGTTACTGACTGGTTGTTCATATGGGATCATGTAGTTAAAGATTTAAGATTATTATATGAGTTTATGTAAGATTACATGTTTTGTCTGTAGTATATTATTAAAAATAATGAAATTAAATATATTATAACATAACGCATGTATTCTAATAATAATAATAATAAATAATAATAAAGCTAAAAAAAAAAAAATGACAATCACACTAAACTTCTAAAACGTAAACTAAAATTAAAAAGAAAACTGGAAATCTAAAAATAAAAGCTAATTCAAAAGAATAATAAATACTATAATAATAGTATATAAATAATGCTAAAATGACACTGTTTTGCAAGAATAGTTTGAATTTTTTTCTCATGATTTGGCAATGGAATTGCATTTTCTTTTTTCCAATTACTTTTCTTCCTCAAAATTACTAAAATGGTTTCTTTTAAGATAAATGGTTAAATTGGTTGCTAAAACAATGCAGAAAGCATGTATAAATAAATGATGCTATTAGCAGGTGGATTTCATTCTTAGTGAATCCCCCAGAGAGTCCAGGAAGGAAAGTGCTTAGTCACAGCTGCTCTGTTCCACGGCTCAGTGGAAGCTACTGGCTTCAGGCAGCACTCTGCGCTTGAGAGGTGATGTATCATGGTCCGGCTCCCGAGGAGGGTCCGGTGTGTTATCGGAGATCGGAATCACGTTACGGCGATTTCCCCCACCCCATCTCTCCCTCGTTCGTGGTTCCTCTAAATCTTGAATTTCTCACGCCACCCTGAACACCTGAACTCATGCATCATCCTGCTGTCTGCTCTGCTCTCCTGCCATTATTACCCTTCTCTCTTTCTGCTGATCTCTCTATCCTGGGGCAGATAGCTCGTCAGCATGTGATCCTGTCAGCGTGTTATTAATGCAGAGCCTCTTCGGCCTCTGGCGCCATTTTTACTCTACCAGAGAGAAGGAAAAGGCAGAGAGAAAGAAAGTGAGGAAATGAAAGACCTGTATCACAACTGTAGAGTTAAAACCCCACCTTTAGCTCAAACAGATGATGTCATTATATATATCAAGATATCTTCCCTGCATGGGCCGCCCCGGGACTTACCCACCAAAAGTGTACCCAGTGGGATTAATTGTACCTTGAATACTTAGGTCATGAACCAACAGGGAAAGTCCCAGTCACTTGCAAATACACACTTAAATTGTATTGAAGATGACGACACATCATGTGACAATCTAATGTGATACTATGTGTCATGAGTCTATAAATAGACAGGACGAAATCAAAAGTGTTTGAGTATCGCAGACTTGAACCTCATCCAAATTCATGCTGATGAGAGGTTGTGATACAGTCACTAAAGCAGATGTGCTGTTTTTTTCTGTGTGTGTGTATGTGTGTGTGTGTGTGTGTGTGTGTTAGTTGGGGGAATGTGTGGTGGAGAATGCCAACCCACCAGCAGATCTCATCTGGAAGAAGAACAACCAGCCCCTAGTGGATGACGGCAAGAGTGAGTCCACATCAAAGTCATTCAATGAAAAGAAAAACATTCAATCAAGTGCACTAAACACAAAAATCTGATATATAGGGCTTTGTAAGTCTAAATATATTAAAATAATTATAAAAGTGTATATCAGTTTGTAGCCAGTCAGAGAAATATTTTAAATTGTGCCATGATAAATTGTGTGTTAGTTTTACAATTCACACTAGACCGATCACATTAAGATAAATCATTAATTTTAATCAAAACAGGACCATTTATCTGTAATGTATGAGATTTAATTCCCTGTCACACCATGTATTTACCACAAAATAATATTGAATTGTCATTTTAAATTACCATAATGACATTCATCAAATGTTAATATTTAAATTAACTTTTTATAGTGAAGTCATGTTGTTCTCTCCTGAATGAGTTCAAACCCTTGATGGTAAAGAAACGAACAGTTAAGAACATCCATTTTTCATGAATTTAGTTTCAGATGGCACTATGTATGTTTAAATTCTTGCAGAAGTTTTCTTAAAATCACTTTTCTGCAATGGAGAAGGCACATGTTTCTTAGAATGACTCAACAAGTATGTGTAATATTTCTGTAAATTTATTACAGTGAATGATGTGTTTCTACACCGGATGTGTGCGGCATGTTGCAACACAACAGAACAAAATATTGCGCATATTGTAAGCATATTGGAGCTGTCTACACTGCAAGCATGTCACGGTTTTAACTGACAGACACCTGGTACCTGTTTTTGACATGCTGCAGAACTACTTCTGCCACTTATTTCCCCGTCTGTCTGAAATAAAGAACATTAATTTACAAAAAGCATGAACTGATTGCTATGGAATTTATT
The DNA here is from genome assembly GCA_039654775.1 of Spinibarbus caldwelli. Lineage (NCBI taxonomy): Eukaryota > Metazoa > Chordata > Actinopteri > Cypriniformes > Cyprinidae > Spinibarbus > Spinibarbus caldwelli. Next base: position 16,840,400 of record CM077266.1, on the reverse strand, counting down.
TGACACATTTTCATTTTCTCAGCTTGGACTGACTAGATTCTAACCATATGTATATGCAGATTGGTTATTCTAAAATAGCCCGTATAATAAAGGAAATAAAGGAAACTTACCCCTTTAACTGTTGCTGAAGTCTGGAGCTCGCAGCTGATTGGTTTGTGGTTAGTAAACATTCTCACGGTGTTGACAGACTCAAGCTGTTACGTGGTTTCAGGCACTTCCAGTGTAGACGAGGTGTGACAGATTCTGTGTTTGCCAGCTCTAATGACTGATGTGTTTATATGTGTGTTTGTGTGACTGCAGCGATCATAATTACATCTACTATCACCAAGGACCCAGTCACAGGTCTGTCCAGTACTTCTTCCCGTCTGCAGTACACAGCCAGGAAAGAGGATGTAGAATCTCAATTCACCTGCACGGCAAAGCATGTAACGGGCCCCGACCAGGTTTCAGAAGCCGAGACCTTCCCAATTCATTGTAAGTAACTTAATTGCAGCTAAGTACATACTAAACAGTACTTTTCTGACGCTACCATTGAAAAAAAATTGTCGGAATCGGCCGTTGCACTTCGGGCGTCCTGAGTTCGAATCACGGTTCAAGGAACTTTTCCGATCCTGTCCCCCCTCTCTCTTTTCCACTTTGCTTCCTATCTCATATATTGTCCTATCCTAATAAAAAGGGGGAAAAAAGGTCAGAAAGTTATACAAATAAGTCTTCTATATTCACCAAGGCTGCAGTTATTTGATGAAAATACAGCAAAAACACAAATGTTGTGAAAGATTTTTACTTTCTAATATAGATTTTCTATTTTATTATATTTTAAAATGTGATTTATTCCTGTGATGGCAAAGCTGAATTTTCAGCAGCCATTACTGCAGTCTTCAGTGTCACATAATCCACAAAATAAAAAGTCACAATGTCAATGAATAATAAATCTCTTATTATCAGTGTTCAAAACAGATGCTTTTAATTTTTTTTAAGGATTCTTTGATGAATGAAAAAGAACAGCATTTATTTGAAGTAAAAATCTTTTGTAACATTATAAATGTCTTTACTGACACTATTGATCCATTTAATGTGTCCTTGCTAAATAAAGATTTATTTTTTTTTCAGTAGCAACAAAACAAATAAATAAATAAACTGATCCCAAACTTTTGAACAGTTTGTTTTATCATATTTTTATTAGTAATTATTATTATTTTTAAATGAATTGCAAATGTTTTTATCCAAAGTGACTTAGAAATAGGAATATTACAAGCAATTTATAAGCCAAGAGCCAATGATTTTTATTGTCATATCTGTCTAAACAGAATCGGTGCATAAGAGTCTTGCGTTTGCGCTTAATTGCATGTGGTTTATTTTTGTTGTTGTTTTGATATTTACGTACAGTAGCAGTATGTGCCAGGATTTTATATCATCTTGATGGTACCCATTCCTTTAATATCATTAAATTCTCTTCAGGTAAAATGTCTATTATTGTGCCACTGGACTTTACATGGCCACTTGTACACAAACCAGCTCCCTCTAGGAGCGGATCTGCCATATTAGCCCAGAGATGAAAACGAATTGGGATTGGGTTGGTAGTCAAGCGTCGGGGTTTTGTCTCTTCCTGAGATAATGTTTTGATGTGACACATGCTGTGCCTAGCGCTTTGATGCTTTATTTGTTTGATTTTACAGCTGGTTTGAGGGATTCGTGTTCACGGGTGCCTGCGTATCTGTACATCACCTAGTACACGAAGCCATCTCATGAGTCCTGAACCTTGAATTGAAGGTCTCAGCTGGTAGCCAGGCTCAATTTGATGTTTTTTTCTAGGTCTTGTCAGGCATAATGCCGGTAACCAAGTCTGCTGTAGCATCTCTCTCTCTCTCTCTCTCTCTCTCTTATCTGAATGCTGAGAGGTTTGTTCAGTGCCTCAGGGTGAAGATGTGATGTGAAATGCTCTGTGGCTGCTGGGTGAGAAAACGAGGGCGAGAATGAGAGACTGCAAATGGTTGTGGAAATGAAGGCGTTTAAGCCCCTTGGGGTCTGCAGAATGGCGCGATGTCTTAGAGAATGTTTTTTTTAGTTGCTTGGTACATATTGATATGGAAAGTCACACGGAATCCGTGCAATGACAGCCATCTTCCTCAGGCTCACTTCTATTCTCTCTAATGTTTGTTTTCTCTTTTTTCTCTTTAAGACCCTACTGAGAAGGTGAGTCTACAGGTTGTTTCTCAGAGCCCCATTAGGGAAGGTGATGATGTGACACTGAAATGCCAGGCGGATGGAAACCCCCCTCCTACCAGCTTCAACTTCAACATTAAGGTGAGAGATCACCGGCCGTGTCCACAGCAACCACGCCGGTCTATCATCTCCAGGGTCCTGCTGTTTGCCCTGTATCCTTCTCTACAGGTTAATTACACTGGCTTCCTCTCTCTCTCGCCCTCTCTAGGGCAAGAAGGTCACGGTGACGGACAAGGATGTCTACACTCTGACTGGCGTTACCCGAGCAGACAGTGGCATTTACAAGTGCTCCCTGCTTGACAACGATGTGATGGAGTCCACTCAGTTTGTCACCGTGAGCTGTGAGTGGATGAACGATGCGCTCTATTTCTCTGTCTCTCTCTCTCATCTCTCCCTAAGGGCATCTACACACTAGAGAAAGATCTGATGGAGCATTTGACAGATATGAGTAGATATTTTTGAGATTTTGAAAAGAGAAAAAAATGATTAAAATCAAGAGGTAATACAGAGAATTGGATTTCAAAATGCATTCTCTGCAATCTGTAGGTCATAATTGCAAGTTTCTCAACATTTGGTCACATGACGAAGATTCACTTTAGAAAACTTTTTGCAAATATGGCAGAAATAGTACAAGAGGCATGTTTTTTCAGATTCCTCTAACGCCCCTCATCCACTAATCAAAGTAATATAATATAATATAATATTTAATCATAATTATGCAACCGACACATTCTTTCTCCATTGAAAAAAAAAAAAAAAAAAAAGTGGCGGGTTTTCCAAAAACATGATTAATGTGTACATCAATGTTTAGTGATATCTAGTGCGGTATTATGCTGAAAGAATCACCTAATACAGCCAGCCTGTGTTCATTGACAATGTACTGTAGTTTGTGTTCTTCTTCTTGGCAATGAACTGTAATAAATTCAAATCCAAAACATCTATGCTCAACTAAATGACACACATTTTAGCCAGCCTGCTGCGAATTACCATCTAACCTGCTAACATACTGTTTGCATTTATGGATCATGAATAAATGCAAATGCATTGAAAATTCTAGCCTTGAAAAAAATTACAAGCATTTTCTGGGGAAAATATTACCTATTCACTATATTTTAGTTTCATTTTACCAGTTTTCTGTATGTGGAATGTATTAATATGAGTAAGAAACTCACCAGGGAAGTAGAGAAAAAAAAATTAAATATTGTACTGAGCCTTTATCATGTTTTTGTAATACCTTATAAAAAATTACCTACATTTCTGTAGATAAATCTTTCAGGAAATTACAGCACAGGCCCATCAACTATAGGTACACTTTAGAACATTAAGCATCATTTATTTGATTTTTGGGCTTAAAAGATGCAAAGTGTAATATCTAACGACATTAGCTCAGCCAAACTCAAGCTGTTGTTTGCACCAATGTTGCTGCAGAGTCAAGCATAAATAAACTGACTGCCGGAGTTCACCAAACTTTTCCTTTCCAATTAATTCCTTCCTTTATAGTATGAATTAATGCACGAGTGAAACGTTAATCAAATCTATCTTCAGCAGGATTAGCGAAGGGGGCAGGACAGCAGGCAGACAGCTTAATTAGGAGTTTTTGTGGCTGCTACGGTCTCCAGCTCACTGATAAGCTCACACGCTCTGGCCTTTCTATAATTCTCATTGAGGTGATAGTGTGTGTGTCTGTTTGGTTCAAAAGGCCTGATGATCTCCATAATGTGGATTTAGTGACGCTTCGGTTTGGAGACTCAAATGTATTTCACGGCGCGATTTCAAAGCTGGTGGCATCTCAGCTGTCCATGTGTGGATAGAAAACAATTGCTCAGGCGAGAATAAGAGGATGCGAGGAGGGCCTTAGCGTTCTGAGTTGGCAAAGAAATGTGATGCGTTTCAGCATCTTCAGTGGTTGAAATATTTTTAGGACAGGTGTACAAAAAAGGAGCCTGCAGCGGACTGATACACACTTGTCATCTCTCCTTACTTTCTGTCTTTCTTTTTCAGTTCTGGATGTAAGCCTCACTCCTACAGGCAAGGTGTTAAAGAAGCTCGGGGAAAACTTGACGGTGTCGTTGGAAAAGAACGCCTCTTCTGAAGCAAAAGTGACATGGACTAAGGTAAGAGATTGCAGGGAATCTAACAGACTTGGGTTAGGTTCATTTAGTCATGCTAATCAAACAACTCTTTCAATTTATCCAGGATAACCGTAAACTAGACAAACTGCCCGACTTCTCAAAGTTGACGTATAGTGATGCAGGCCTCTATGTGTGTGACGTGTCCATTGAAGGAATCAAACGCAGTTTGTCCTTTGAGCTTACTGTGGAAGGTAGGACTGATTATACACACTTTTAATATTTTAACTAGTGTTGTCAAACGATTAATCGCAATTAATCGCATCCAAAATAAAAGTTTTTGTTTACATAATATATGTGTATTGTGTATATTTATTATGTGTATATATAAATACACACACATACAGTATATATTTTGAAAATATTTACGTATATAAATTTATGTGTTTATATTCTTATATTATTATATATTTAATATATAAACATAACATATACATGCATGTGTTTGAATTTATATATACATAATAAATATACACAGTATACACACATATATTATGCAAACAATAACTTATTTTGGATGCGATTAATCGCGATTAATTGTTTGACAGCACTAATTTTAACATTTTTATTAATTGTTTGTATTTGTAACATTCTAGTAATATACGTATGTATGTGTTTGTGAGTATATACACACTTTTTATTTTATTACTTTATACATTTTAATTGTATAAATATTTATATATATACTTCAACATTTTATTCTATATATATTGTGTATTGATATATTTACTTTATTTTAACATTTATATGTCAAAAATAAATGTATGTATATTTGTTACCTATTTATAATGTAACCTATTTATTATTAATTATTAATATAGACAGTATATAAAGTAAAGATAATAAAAATGTAAAATGGAATATATATCATTTGTAAATGTATGTATATATATATATATATATATATATATATATGAAGAGTTTATTTGCAAAAACAGATAACACTGTTTTTAAAATTTTCAAAAATCATGTTTTTTTTATTATGTTATCATGTTTTTATTGTTTTATTGTGTTAGTTAGCTGTATTTTTTAATTATTTTTTAACCTAATCAAAATAACCTAACTGCAGTTTGATTGAGATGAATTTGAATGCACAGTGAAAAAACATGATTTTTGAAAATTGTTCAAAACGGAGTTATCTGTTTTTGCACATGAGCTCTTCATATATATACACTGTATGAAAGCATAAATATGATATTATCTCCAGGTACTCCTAAAATTACAAGTCTGACAAAGCATCGCAGCAATGACGGCAAACACAAAGTCTTGACGTGTGAGGCAGAAGGTTCACCTAAACCTGACGTGCAGTGGAGTGTCAACGGAACTAACGTGAGTCACTATCACTGTCACACTAAATATAGATAGATCTGAATTTGATATGATTTATATCATCATGTTGTAGACATTACTCTTGTCCCAAAAGAACCTTGCATCTTGTACTTTTTTATGCAAGAAGGAAAGATGCCCAGATATTTCACTCGGTTCCGGTCTAGACAAAATGAAAGATGCACAGGTGTTTGAAGTGAAGAGCCAACTTTCAATTTATGTTAAAAAGGGAACAGCTGTCCTGGGACACATATGTCTGGAATCGCACACAAAGAATTATGATTCGTCCTGTGCTCCACAGACTGACGGCTCTGGTATTTGGTTGCGAGCGACTTTGCCTTTGTTTCTGGCTTTTTTATTTTGACAAGAAGTGAATTTCCACAGAGGAATGTTTCGCCACCATCCCAAACGCCTTTGAGGGAAGATGATTTCCACTTATTGTGAGACTACAGCCAGGACATGAAAACAGGACAATGAGGACAGGGATGCCAAAGCATGACACCAAAAACTAGCCTGTTTGTTACCCCAGATATCCCAGACATGGTGTGTGTGTCCCATGAGTCAGTGTTTGGGTTTTGAATCCGGCACTCGTCTTTCTCTTTCACTGTTAGAGTACCACAGGTGCACCGTGATGCAAATACCGTGAGTATTCAGTTAGCTCTTTTCAGCTTCTCAGTGTCTGGCCGGTCTCAGTGGATGCATTTCAAATGAATGAGTTTAGATTTGGTGTTTTGTGTTGGTCTGCTTCCAGTGGGGTTATAAAGTCAAACCCTGTATACTGTACTTTGCCTCCTGTAAAATCCAAAACATGCGAGTTAGACTTTCTAGTGTTGTTACACGTTTAGTTTACTGTTGTAAGTTACACAATACAGCTTTATAAAAATAAAATATCCTTTAAAAGTCAAAAAAAAAAAAAACAGTAATTAATCCAACAGTGAAACTAAAAAAAATGGCTTAAACGTATTTTGATTTGCTTCTCCTTCTAATTTTAGATAACTGAATTTTGAATGATATGTAGTTATGTTTTACCTTACTGTAAAAATGGATTTTATTTAGAAAATGTTAATAAACTGAATGAATATAGATTTAAAAATATACACTTAAAAGACTGGAGTAGCTAATGGCTGCTGAAAATTCAGCTTCACCTTCATAGAAATAAATTACATTTTAAATAATATGTTTTAATATTTCACAATATTACTGCTTTTACTGTATTTTTGATCAAATAAATGCAACCATGGTGGGCATAATTTGAGGCTTCCTTTATTAAAAAATAGGTCTACCAAGTTTTTAAATGACAGTGTATAGGCTAATAATAATAATAAACTTGTGTTTATATGAAAGAAATCAGGAAATACATTATTTACTATAAATTTGGACTTGATTGTATTTTATTTTGCTGTGTGATCCTGTGGAAAGCAGGGCTGGTATCACTCACACTGCGCTCTGTCAGGGGTTCAGCGCTCACTGTCTGTGTGTGTTTGTGATGGAGACTCATTTAGTGGCTGTGTGATTACTGACACACGTTGCACTCGTTTTCCCGACCCCTGAGGTGTGTGTGTGTGTGTGTTTTCTGTGAGACTTTCTATAAGCGCTGGCTTTATGATAATAAATGAGCTGAGGATCTTTAGTGCTCTCTAGTGGAGAGGTGTATTAAATAGCACAAAAAGAACAGGTGTTGTGCCCATTTTCCACCCCTGCCAAATTATTACCCCCTCTCATTGAAATCGCTACCTGATTGCCTAATCCTAACCCCACCCCTAATCCTAACCCCTCCCCCACACCTAACCCTAAACCTACCAATACTAGGGGGGTAGTAATCTGACGGGGGTCAGAATTTGGCACAACACCGGTAATGAAACCAACTTTGTTCTTGCTGACTCTTGCTTATTTGTATTTTTCATATAAAGTTAATATTCTGGTTATAAAAAGTAATAAAAAAAATAACTGCAATTGTTGTTATCCTGCAGGATGAAATGTCATATGTCAATGGGAAGGCCATATACAAGCTGACCGTAGTGCCCACTAAGAACCTCACCGTCAGCTGTCATGTGACCAATAATCTTGGCGAGGACGTGAAGGAGATCAGCGTGTTTTCTCGTAAGTACTGTACGCGAGAGGTTTCCCGCTGTGAGAACCGCTTACTAACCACTCAATCGACCCCTTTAAAAAGGCTCATATTATAGGGCTGTCAAGAACATATTTAGATTATAAAGAACCATTAGCTTACATATTTGACATGGTTAATAACAAGTGGATTTGAGAGCGGACACAAGCACTGAGAATGCTTGTTTGATTTTTAAAAAGAAATAGGTAAAACATATTGCAGTAATAAATAATTAGCATTAATGATGTACAATTTTTGTCTTATTTTATGTTTTTTAATGGCACGAATAATACTAGTTTGACAGCCCTGATAAGTAAATGCCATATCTAACATCTCTTATGTGCATGTGAGGAGATTGGTAAAGCTAGCATGTTCTACACAGGTTTGCCTGACGCACCATTCAAATGCAGTGACCTTTTACTATATTAGTATTATTAGTGTCCTGGTGTGAACACTGGAAAGACAGGGCTGGCTGCTCTCTCTCAGGTCCTGTTGGTCACTCACAGGGCATGAGGCGCTCTCTTTCTTGTTTCTGGCTTTGGCTCGGGTTTTGTTTGTTTGTCTGTGTCAGGGTGCTTAGACTGCTGTCCCTTTTCCTCCTCCTCTCTTTCCGACCGCTATCGCATGCTTGTGGTCATCTTCCTTACTAGAATCTGATTGGACAATACTCACTTCTGATTTAAATTGGTTTTGCATCTAAACCACAGTTGGGTGGTGGCTTTTCTTCTCACCAAATTTGTCATAAATGCCAGTTTGATTTCATTTTGCACCCAAAGTTAATTTGATTTTATATCTGATTTCAGTATTTGAGGAGGACACGTCCAAACCAGGTAAGATGATCTGATTTCGTTCACTTGAATTTCACTTAAAATGAAGTAGAGTTTAAGATCATGAGTCGGAGGGTGTCAAGCATCCTGACATCATGCAAACTTTGTGCCTTCACGTCTTTTAATTGTTTCTTTTAGCTGTCGAATACCTGAAAAATGTCATCTTGAAATAATCCCAGCTTTAATTTTCCTCAAGTAGCAGGATTCTGTCCATCCTTTTTGATTTCGCAGGATTGCCTTTCCCTGTGAAAAGTCATAATGCTTCAGAGGAATTCATAAAGTGTTTATCTGTCCCATCGTATTTAGAAAAAAATGAAGGCGGTGCAGAACAGGCCAAAGTGATTGTGGGTGTCGTGGTTGGACTCCTTGTAGCCGCTGCTTTGATGGGACTCACCTACTGGCTCTATATCAAGAAAACAAGGTAAGATGCAACATGACATTGCAAAAATAAGTTGAGTATGAAAAAGCAGAGTATATTTCATCGTCTATGTTTAAATTACAACCTGTACAGATGAAGTACATATGATTGCAATAGAAGTCACGGTATCTGCTGTTATAAATCATCTTGATTTGTTCAGATTGACAAGAGAAGCTAGCGACCCAGAAATGGTCCAGCCGTAAGAGCTCAGTTTGAAATGTGCTGAAAGATTAATCAAGGTAAAATTGTCCTGTTAGACAAGGCAGCTGGAAGACCGGCGAGAAGGAGACAGGCACTTCAGAGGAAAGTAAGAAACTGGAGGAGAACAATCATAAACCAGATGTCTAAAAGAGAAGAGAGCCGTCAAAGAAGAACGAAGAAGGTGAGGATATTTTCGCTTGCAATTTTACAATTTCAAAGCTCAGGGCAAGGTGGAAAATTCACACCTGCCAAAACTGGATGATACTTAATAATAATAATATTTTATACATTTATATTTATTTGACTTTTCTGTCAGCGGTAGCTCTTAAAGAAATAGCAGCCAAATAACCTAATAACCTGTGATGTCTGTTCATCAAAGAACAAAAGAAAAATAGAGGAAATCAATAACTTTTGTAGCTTTAAGGATTCATCTATATTTAATATAGAATTTAGTTTTTGATAACTTTATTCAATTTCTGTATATTTCCTACTTGGTGAATGGCACATGTAGCTAAATATGACATTTATTAGAATGGGTTTTTGTTAAGATTGTTTTAAGTTGAATTAAAAGTTATTTGTTAAAGTGTAATAAATGTTAAAATTGATATCTCTCATTTATACTGTAATATTGAATGGCTGTAATCAATGGTCAGTTCCATGAGACATTTGTATCAGCGATACTCACCTTCAGTCATTAAAAAGATGCCACTAAACAAATATTAAAAAATATACTGTCTTTATGTACTTTGTACATTAATTTGAATATTGCATGTGAAATTATTGCAATATAAAAGTATATTTAAAAACTTTAATGTTAGGTTAATTTTAGAAAACAAAAAGTGTGATTAGTTAAATTTTTTTAATTGACAGCAATAGTATATATATAATGTCACAAATAATAGTCACAAATATTGCAGGTTATTGTTACTCACAGTATCATATACAGTACAAGTTAAAGGGATAGTTCACCCAAAAATGAAAATTCTATCATTAATTACTCACCCTCATGTCCTTCCAAACCTGTAAGACCCTCGTTCATCTTCAGAGCACAAATTAAGATATTTTTGATAAAATCCGTGTAACGGAATAACGACTTTATTCAACGATTCTTCTCCTCCCCGTGGGATGAGGAGGAGAAGAGTTGTTGAATAAAGTTATTTTGTTTTCTTTGTGCACAAAAATTATTCTCGTAGCTTCGTAAAATTACGGTTAAACCCCTGATGTCACATGGACTATTTTACCTATGTCCTTGCTACATTTCTGGACCTTGATCGTGGTACTGCGGTACCCTTGCCGTCTATGCAGGGTCTGAGAGCTCTCGGATTTCATCAAAAATATCTTAATTTGTGTTCCAAAGATGAACGAAGGTCTTACAGGTTTGGAACGACATGAGGGTGAGTAATTAATGATATCATTTTAATTTTTTGGGTGAACTATCCAGTTTCCACTTCTTGAGGAACATTGTGACCTTTCTGATCATTGTGTTCTCATTTTGGTGGCTTAATGTTAGGAATCTTTAATTTATACCACCAAATGGAGAACTCTGGAAAAAATGGGACATTCTTCACTGACGTAAAAGACGTTAAAACAGAGTCACACGTGAGTCACGACAAATGTTTTCTTTAGAAGACAGTTGTGCATGTCTTTCATCTGAATCATGCACATCACAGCGAAGTGTTAAGACTATCATTATTACAATGTGATGTAAACAATGTAGTATATTACAGTAGCTAATAAAGGGACCATTCCACTGGTGAGTAACTTGTATTTGGCTTTGAATTAAGTGCAATATTGAGTATGCCAACTCAATATTTTGATATCAGGCTATTCTTATCTTCTCATCTTTTCTAATCACATTCATTGTTTGTGTTTGTATACCAGGAATGAACCAGGAAAGAGGCCTTGTTACACTGAATGTGCAGTACTACACACTTCAATCATCTAATTCCAGACATCTGATTGGACAGCGACGCCTCCTTCAGGCTGCTCGTGTGCGTCATGCATCACAGAATGTTTTCAGAATATTTCCTATTCCAAATGAACTGTTTGTTAAAAAAAGAAAAGAAAAAAGAAAGAAAATCCCCCACCATGATTCAAAAGTGTAAAAGAGAAAACCACTTGTGTTGTAAATTTAGTCTGCACCGAGGACTGCATTTACTTTTGATCGATTCTGACTTTTCTTTTTGTGTTCCCAGTGAATGTTCTCGTTTCATGCACATTGCTGATGTGGTGGGCACAGCTGTTTTGTTCCCCCTCTAGTTTAAAAACAAATAAAAATGTAAATTCGCTGTACACTTTTTAGGCCTGTGTAAATACAGGGAGTACGTTCACTACTTAATGTTGGGATTATTGAAAAAATAACGGATAACAATGGATTTTGGGACTGCGTATTGATATTGCACAGTCCCTCATCGAAAACTCCCAAGATCGCGGTTGGATGCTGGAAGAACGATGAATTCACTGCTGTTACACCTCTGTTTGCTCATGTTTTATTTATTGGTACCTCTTTACGTCACTGCCCTATGACATTCATGTTATTTCCTCTAGTTCGAAGTGGCTAAGTAGTGAAAACGGGTTTAGAAATTTAGCATAGCATAGGGAGATTTTCTGCTACACCCAGTGGCCTTCAGGTTGCATTGCATGATGTCATAGTTGTAGGGCTCTGAACTCAGCAGAACACGGCCCGCTAGAGTTTAACGTAGCGACATAGACGTGACTAGCATATAGTATAAACAAGCAAACATCCGCTCTCGGTATCAGACTGGGTGGTAGCAACCTTGCATGCAGAGTCTTTATTTTTTTGGTAGGAAGTAAATATAAAAGAATAGCCCCATTATTCTGCCTTAACAGAAAGAGTCAGTATTGGAAGGCAAACTTGAGTCAGTATGTTAATGTGAAACCTCACTGTATAGCCTTTCAGTTTTGCACTTCCCTCGAACTACAAAAACTGCATCTTTTTTTGCTTTTACACATCATTTTCTGTATCTACGATATTTGTCAGGTTGATGTCCGACACTGTAGTCTTTAAGGATAGGTTGAAGCATTGTTCCATTCATTGTGGTCTGAAGAAGCTGTAAATATGTTTGAATGTCTTGCTTGTGTTTGACTATTTATAATGTGTGAGAAATGCAAGGTTAGCGTTGCTTCTACTTAGTCACTAAAGAGACCCCTTTTATTTAAAATGTAATCTCACTAAAACTTTCACTTTTTCTTTCATCTGCACAAACGAGTGTTTTGAATGTCCATGTTTAGCTGTAACCGTCTCGCATATTGTGAACCATCAGGTCAGCAGTGAAACCAAAGAGGGTAACCGCAAAAGAAGGCCATAAAGTATTGTAAATACTGACTTTTGTTTTTGTACTTTTGTTGACAATAAAAGTGTACATTTTGAAGTAAGTTTCTGGGGTGGTTCTTCCCATGCACAACCATTACAAAAAAAACACAAATAGATGTTAATACTGGCTTTTATAAAACTATTTTTTTCTCCACAAGAACAGATCACGGGTTACCAACATTACTGAAAGAAGAAAATAATAATCTCCAAGAAAACTTTTAACAAAGTATAAATTAATTGCACACATCACTGGTTTTAAATGATCCACAAGGCATTTTCCAACAAACTAAAATCTTTCGTAAAAAGAAGAGGGGAAATGAACAGAAACCGTTCCCCTTGTGAACCTGTCGAAGGCCACGTCCTCTTCCGCTGGAGGGTCCACTCAGTTCTCAGACTTTCAAGTGTAAGATGGGAGAGCGAGACCAGTGCAAAAATGAAGTTTCAAGTTCAAGAGAAAACCTGATAGGGAGGAATGACAAACAGCCAGTGGGAAAAAAATAAAAATAGTCAAAGTGGTCCAGCTTCACAGAACTCCCAAAAGGCCTTGAATGAAGCAGTTGCTGGAGTTTTCTTCAGTTTGTATTACGTCAAACCATTAAAATGACTCATAATAGATGATATTCTGCATCTTTTTGGTTTGTTTGCCAGGCGCTTATACAAATGGTGCATGTCCAGTTCTTTTTTTTTGCAATGCAAGTGGGCTGAGGGTAACTGAAAAAAGGGAAGGGGAAGCTTTAGGTGGCTTTTCCTGCACTGCACTAATTTTAAAATAAATAAGGAACCGATGCATTCAAAGGGGGCATTCGGGTATGTTTTATTTCATGATTTGACAGGCCCTATTTACAGAAGATGAAACAACCATATTAGCCCTTGCTTGCGAATGCTGGAATGCACGCAGTTGTCAAAGGCATCCGTTAAGAGTTGATAAAAAGTGGCTAAACTGAAAAAGCTGACAGAAAGAGAACTGTGAACCTGATATTCGATGTCCGTCTCTTTTTCTGCCTCAAATGATCAAATCTGATCTGGTTTGTCATGTTCACGGCGAATTAATGAGATAGAAATAGTCACAGCGAGAGCCATTACTGTAAAATTCATGATACCCGAGAGGCCAGGGAAGGAGCGGCTGGACGTGGGTAATATTTGTGTGTGCAGCAGCAGCAGCAGCAGTGGCAGGAAAGGCATGAACAGCCTGCAGACACTGGCAACACAAACAGAAGCGTTCAGAGCTGCTTTCATTTCCGTCCAGCCAATTTGAGAGAAGTACAAACGTCACTGCTTTGAAGGACGCAGCAAATCCACTCTAAAATGTGGATGGACACCTCCAAATATGAAAAAATTCAATTTCAATTCCTCTCTTGAACGTCCCGAGCAGTAATGACGATGACCTGAGCGCTGCAGATAAGCCACGTCACTGTAAACACAAGGCTGTTTTTGTTTTTTCACAGGATCTCAATTGTTACAAACGCAACACTCCGTTAGGCTCCTTTTGGTGGAAAAGCACACACTTTTGTCTCATTTGCTGTATGTGCTAAACGAAAGCAAGCAGAAGTCAGCTTGCGGTTTGTACGCTCAGAGACAGTCGTAGTTATAGTTTGAAATCACTTCGGCGCAGGCTACAGGCCCTGCCTGGGGGCGACTAGCGCGAACTCTCGCAAAATGTTCCGTGCCACGTCCACCTTGTTCTGCGCGATCATCAGCGCTCGTTTCACATCTTCAAACGAGTAGCCCTCCCCCATCAGCTTGGCGATCTTGGCATCGACGTTCTCCCGGGACGATTCGTGCGGTCTTCTGTGGATGTCTGGTGGGATGATCCTGGGAAGTGGTTTTGGAGGTCTCTCAGGTGCCCTGAAGCAATCTCCAGCCACTGTACACAGGAAACAAAGAGCGTTTAGTCAAAATGGGCCATTGAGAGTGGATGGTAGCAGGCCGACTAAAAAGACACTGAACACATTAAAAACCCATTACAGGCTAATAATTAATAATTCATCAAGTGCATTCATCTTGATGGCTAATGGCTTCATTTAATAAACCTGCACGGCTATTAAGTATTCAGAACAACACACTGCGCTCACAGCTGTTTTATCAGGATATTACGTGTATATTTTTGGCTCATTCTAGATGTGCAAGCAATGTTTGTTCTGATCATTAATATTATATCATTTTAAGCATATGGTATAGGAGGCAATAAATATACAATAAATACACACTTCAGATTTTTATTTTATTTTTTATAAGTCTCTTAAACTGCATTTATTTTATTAAAAATATAGTAAAAACAGCAATATTGTGAAATTTAATTGCAAATGAAAATAATATTTAATATTTTAATATATTTTAAAATGTTATTTATCCTGTGATGGTAAAAGCTGAATTTTCAGCAGCCATTATTCCAGTCTTCAGTATCACATGACCCTTCAGAAATCATTCTAATATGCTGATTTGCTGCTCAAGAAACATTTCCTATTATGAATGTTAAAAGAGTTTTGTTGCTTTTATTGGAAACAGTGATCATTTTTATAGAACGTTCAAAAGAATTTTATTTAAAATAGAAATCTTTTGTAACAATACAAAATTTTTACTGTCAATTTTGATCAGCTTAATGCATTCTTGCTAAAAAAAATATATATATTAATTTCTCCAAAAAATAAAAATTACTGGCCTGAATCATTTGAAAATGTAGTGTATAGTAAGGAATAGTAAGGACACAAACTGTAATTTAAATATTTGTTAGTTTTGCTTCTTGCTTTATAACAACACTTTTTTGATTTGGTACCTGAGGTTGGTGGCAGTTGATCATAGTCTTGTGGAGCCTTGAATGGCGTCTTCATGTTGTCTCCGGTTTGTCTCCGCACAGGTGGATTGGGAGCCGAGTTATTTAATTGGTCTATGAAAGTGTCTGTGAATCACACCAAAGATCAGATACCAATACAACCTAAATAAAGCAGTATTTGATATTTATTCCTCATTAATAGTCACAGATCAGTGGGATCGGCCTCACCAGGGCTGAGCAGGAAGTGATCGTGTCCAGACGAGGGGCGGGCAGGTCTGGGGTAGGGTGAGGAGGAGGAGGAGGGTTCTATGAAACTGTTCCTGATGGGGGGAGGAGGAGGAGGAGGCTGGGACGGAGGAAGAGAGTTGAACGGGTCTTCCATTGGAGACGCTGGGAGAACAGAGAGAGAGAGACATTGAGTCTTTCTACATGCCTCAGCAATCCCTCCTCTCACCAACAGATGGAGCTAAAATATCATTCAGGCAAACATTTATTGTGCTCTGACCCTAAATGACATGTTTTATTCAATTGCCAGGACACATTTAATGAAAACACTGGAAACACTGGTCATACCCAATTGTACAAACATCAAACCTTTTTAATAGTTCTGTTTTTGAATGTATTTTTGAATAAATAAATGCAGCATTGATGAGCAGATGAGAATTTAAAAAGAGCATTTTTGGAACTGCAGTATAAATTACTAAAAAGATTTGCAACTCAGAAAAACAGTTTTCAAGTTTTTCTTTTGGGAAATCACTCTAATTAATTTTAGCATCTAAGCAATTGAGAAAAGGCCTTAAAGTTTATGAAGGTGGTATAACTGAATTAAACTGAAAAGCAATTCAGTATATTCAAGAATCAAAGATTAATGGAAGTGAAGGTGAATAAATGTAAAAAACTAATTAATCTTACGTGTCAGAAAAGAAGCACCGCACAAACACACGTTATCCACATCATACAGCTCTTATAATTTAAGCTAATAATAAAATTTAGCGACTCAGTAATGAATAATATCTGTGTTGTGTTTCACAGCTCATTTTGTGTTACTCAATGCAACAGTAAAAGCAAAACAAACCAACAAATCAAATAAACAGTGTGCTAATCAGGCAGCCAATCAGATTGAGGCGCTGCGCCATTGGCTACCTTGAGGGGGCAGTAGAATGTCGTAGTCTGAGGGTGTCCTGTTGTAGAGGGGGCACTGTGTGGTGTGAGCCACACCCGAAATCAACGAACCAGAGTCAAACCCACCTGAGGGACACAACACAGAGTTACACTGACCAACAACTGGCCTCTGAGACTTCAACCACCATCGGCCACGCACTACATAAAATAATGCATACTTCAGTCCCTGATGCTACAAACACACAAACTCCCACAATCACACTAAAAGATGGTCATACAGAAAGTGAAGATGACAGATGAGAGACGGTGTGTGTGTGTATGCGTGTACAAGTGTGTGTTCTCTCACCATGCTCTGGAGGTTTATGTTTCTTTATGTCTGTTGAGAGATCCGACGAGCCGTTTTCTGAAACCCTTTATGGAGAGAAAACATGTAAATGTTGGCGGCACATTAAAAGAGTCATTGTTTCACTATTGTGTGTGTGTTTACCTGTTGGGGATGCGGAAGGGGATGCAGACGGGCGGCTGTGTGATGCAGACGGGATGTGATGAGGGAATCTGATACTCGTCCTCCACTCTGTCCGTCAGACTCCGGTGGCTTGTGAAGGGGTTGGTGTGTCTGCAGATCACAAAAAACTCATTTCACAACACATACAGGAACAATCCCATGATGCTTCAGGCATCAGATCGGCCACAGATCGGGTTCTCAGACCACAGGGCATGACTGTGGGAGTTTTTCTGCCTGTTTTATCATAAATCTGATCACTTAGAAAAGCAAAAGCAGATCTTTCCTCAACAACAGCATGATTAGAGACTATGGAAAACTTGATACATATTTGAACAACTCCCAAACTCCAAATATGAATTACTGCATTAGCAAATACTCAAATAAACCGCTTCATGTGCTCCCAAATTACAGTAAAGTGTGGAATAACCATATGTAAATATTTACATAGATGACAGCATTGTAACTGACTCCGCAGCACGCTTAGAAAAAAAGCTCTTTGACGGGAGACTTGGACGATGTTCTCCGCCTTCATGCTGACTCACTAAAATGAGCACTCTGCAGTGTGTGAGCTGGTCGCTGCGAGATAGCCAGTTTAATCACGTAATGCTCTAACTTAGAGTCACAGGCTGGGCTGAAGTAGGCAAAGACGGCCAATATTTAAACAGGTCGGCACCTACAGGGGGGCGAGAGGTTAACTAGCTCTGACTGGGATACGATGGGCGGTTTTCCAGCCAAGTCTGGGCTGCTACCACGATGCACCATTAGAGGGCACTTTAGACATTTCTTGTCCCTGTGATGATGAAGAGATTCATTAAAGATCTTCAGTGTTTCGAAGTTCTCCTTGTTTCCAAGACATCAAGAGAGTGTTTATATATGTACGTCTGCCAAGTCATTAAAGAGAAGCCAACCATAGCAATGTGAAAACACCTATGAGAGAGAGAGATGACAGGTTCACATGTTTTCCTTTCTTTGAGGAGGTGGAAAGTGCTCTCAACAGTTCCAAGACATTGGTGTGCGTGTGTGTTTCTGTACAGTAAACGTATGCTGGTAAGTGTGATGCTCGTCACAAAGAACCCAGTGTGCCCCGAAGTCAGCAGAAAAGCCTTACTATGCTTACTAACAATACAATGATCTCAACTTCTATAAACGCATCACTGACTACTGACGCAGCTCTATGGACAGATACACCACATAAACACACAACACTATTCTTCTGTGCTCTAAACAACAACCATTCTGGTTTCCAGAGCCTCTCGGTTTCATTTGTCAAAGCAGTGACAGAAAGTTTTTTTCTTGTAGCAGGAACTGCTGAGAGGAGCACAAAAGTGTTGCATGAATGAAGCTATTAACATTGACAACCAAACCAATGACTAGGGTGCTATGGGTGATAGTCAGGGCACTGCTAAGGCATTCCAGAACACTTTATAAAGTATGGTTCTGCTGGGGTGTTCTGAGTGGTTTTTAACATGTTGATATGCTGTTGATAAGGTGTTCCGTGACTTTGCAGTTTCTCAAAGCAAAGTCAAATCACATTCAAATGAGTATGTTTGGGAATTTTATAATTAGCCAGGTGAAAAGTATAGGTCCATTTGCTTAGAAAAGAAAGCGCACACCTCTCCTGAACAAGCAGCATAATTTGAAGTATCATTTGTATCTGTAGCACAAAAGCAGCAGAAGCTAAGTGGTGAAGTTTACTATGTTAACCACTTCTTTTTATTCAATTATATTAATAACAACAAAAATCCAGCACTCTGAGTGCAATACAAAGGAAAGAAAGAGCATAATGTTTGTGACAGAAGAGGACATATGGCTTGCTGCTTGGAGTGTAACCTCTCATAGGCTGGTTCTGCTTAATTCCCTCAAAAGCCCCACAGGAAGTCCATCACTGCTGGATCTATGTGTGTGTGTGTGTGTGTGTGTGTCTTTATGTTTTTTTAAAGAGCACATGCTCTCCGGATCCTGGTGATCTTGCATAATTGGTGCACATGTGTCCAAACATTGATGTCTGTATATGTGTGTGCTGTTCTGACAGAGCTCTAGAGATCTACAGGATGCAGCCTGTGCACACGATCCCTGGATCACATTAACACATTCATTAATTCCACATGATCTTTTTGTCTTTTCACTACAGAAATCATTTGTAAGAAAGCAATAATTTAGTCATGGAACATCACAAAAGCAGATCAATTAGCAAAGCAGGAAAAGGTGCTATGGCTCAGCATCAAAAGATCAGCGATTCAACAGAAAAACACAGTGCTTGAGAGCGGAAAACAGGTGATTTGTAATCATTTGAACATGATATGAGTGAACTGGGCAGAGTAAACATGGTTGTTTGTTTGGTGATGCTCCCTTCAGAATAAAGAAAGACAGATTCGGCTTCTTTACAGCGATTATGATCAACATGCACACAAAGAACAAGAGCTGCAGCAGGGCTCCGGGGATGGGAGTGGCAAATGTGTATGTGTGTGTGTGTGTGTGTGTGTGGCGCTTACCTCTGGTTGTGGTCCACAAGGGGAGGGGAGTGACGCAGAGGGGGGACATCGTACTCATCACCAGGTAACAGACCGTTGATGAAAGACTGCAGAGAAATACACACAAACACACAATGATAAAATAATACAGCCAAGCCATTTTTGATTACACAGTTTTAGATTTAGTGATCAATAAAATATGGATATGTAAATATGGATATGTAAATATCCATATGGGACAGAATGAACAGATCCATAGTGGATGAATACAGTATCCATTTGAACAGATCAATAATGGATGGAAAGAGCATCCAGATGGATGGATGGGACAGACAGACAGATAGATTATAGATAGAAAAATGGATGGACAAACAGAAGGATGGGTGGATGGATGGATAGATGGATGGAAGGATGGATGGATGGATTGGACAGAGATTATAGATAGAAAAATGGATGGACAGACAGGTGGACGGAAAACAGAACAAAATATGGATGGATGGACAGATGGATGGAAGGACGGACGGGCGGATGGACAAATGGACTGATGGAAGGATGGAAGGTCCATAGTGGATGAATACAGTATCCATTTGAACAGAACAATGATGGATGGAAAGAGTATCCAGATCGATAGATAGGACAGACAGATTATAGATAGAAAAATGGATGGACAAACAGAAGGATGGATGGATAGATGGGTGGAATAATGGATGGATGGATTGGACAGACAGATTATAGATAGAAAAATAGATGGACAGACAGATGAATGGAAAAACAGAACAAAGGATGGATGGATGGATGGATGGATGGATGGATGGATGGGATAGACGGATTATAGATAGAAAAATGGATGGACAGACAGATGGATGGAAAAACAGAACAAAGGATGGACGGATGGACATAGAGGGATGAATGGACAGATGATGGATGGATATATTGGACAGACAGACAGACAGATTATAGACAGAAAAATGGATGGACTGACGGATGGAAAAACAGAACAAAATATGGATGATTGATGGATATAGAGCGATGAATGGATGGAAAAACAGAACAAAGGATGGATGGATGGATGGATAAATGGATTGGACAGACAGACAAATTATAGATAAAAAAATGGATGGACACACGGAAGGAAGGAAAAACAGCACAAAATATGGATGGATGGATTGGACAGACAGATTATAGACAGAAAAAATGGATGGCCAGACAGATGGATGGATGTACATACAATGAATTGAGACGGGCAGCTGAACAGATGGACGGAAAAATGAACGGATGGACTGGTTATAGATTGAAGGATGGATAGATAGGTACAGAAGGAGGGATGGATGGATGGATGGATGGATGGATAGATGGATAATTAATTTTACATATGAAACAGTAATATTGTATCATAAATATTCTATATACTGGTCAGTGCTGATAGATAGATAGATAGATAGATAGATAGATAGATAGATAGATAGATAGATAGATAGATAGATAGATAGATAGATAGATAGATAGATAGATAGATAGATAGATAGATAGAGCTGAGAAAACAATATATTTTCCTGCAGAATATCCTGTAAATGTGTCTAGTGAATAACCCAGAAGGATCTTCTAGACCTCCATCATGGAGCTCTAGAAGCCTCTGATGTCTGAGTCAGTTTATTTCAGAGATCAAGAGCAGCGTGTGATGCTGCACACTAGCTGTGGCCTGCAGGCGGTGGGCTGAACAGAGCTGTGTGGGCTTGTGACGGGAGAACAGGGGCCAAACTCTCTGTGCCCACACTGACACTAAATTAATCCATAAAATGGCATGCCAACCCAGGACAAAGAGAGAGAGAGGGAATTTTACAGTCAACTGATGGTTACATATAATTGCATGTTGCAAACCTTAGTAGAACAAAAAGATCCACATGCACTTCAAACAACCCAAAACATCTCAGAGACTTTCTTAGTTTCCAAAAGGGCTTTAATGAGAGACCCACTACAGTTTTGCAACCAAATATTTAACACTCGCCAATCCCCACTCACAGAACACGCTTATTTGATGCATAATCTATAAACTCTCAGCGAGCCACGAATATGTGTGTGTATATTTTGCATTTTGGGGCATTAACCCAGATAAATGCAAAAACACATGGTGAGGTGGGAGGGCACCTGCTATAATCATGAAAGGCAATGAATGCTTTTTAAATACCTCTCTTTTTAATGCCAGGGCCAGAAGCACTACACACAGCCCAAATTCACAGCCTTGCTTTACTGCGAATATCGTCACTGTTGCTTAGTAACAGCCATGAGGAAAAAGTGAATATTTATGGCTTAAAATAGGCATGTAAGGGCTTGTGAATGAGTACAGAAGGTTCTAGGTGATTTCAAAGCACAATGTCCGGTCATTTTTCTGTTCTTATCTCATGTTCTTGACTCCACTTATCAAAGAAGGACATTCCAGCCCTAATATAAAGTGTCGCTCCCCAAACCGAGCATGTGAACGTGATCCGCATGATACAGAAGGAATGTGTGTGCGTTCCTAACCTTACTACACTCTGACTGCGGGTTCAGTCTGTGGCTGGTCCGGTTTAACCCCAAGTCTGCTCCGGAGCAGCTGAGGGGTCTCCCGTTGATGTGCGCAGGGGCAGCGTGGGCGAGTTTGGGGGAGCGGTCTGCAGCAGACGTCCTGCAGTCTGACAAGGCAGTGCTATCTTTAGGGCTCCAGGCCTCCAGGGGTGCTCTGGGGTCTCTGGGAAGTCCAGACGATGGGGTGACCAGCCAGGCGGCCCGGCCGTCTTGAGGGATATGAGGTGGGCGTTCTGGCGGGGGTGGGGGAGGGGGGTCTCTCTGTGGAGGTGGAGGGGCAGGAAGGGGTTTGTCCTGTTTTCTGGGCATGCCTGGAGATGACTGCAAAGAGAAAAGAGAAATTTGGAATATATGGAAATGAAACGGAGAAAAATCTAAAAATGTATTGTGATCGAAAATAAACGATACCTTGGGTGAGCCTGTGGGACTAGGAGCAGGGGAACGGATGAGATCGAGGCGGGGCGGTACGGGTGGAATGTTCAAGTGTGGACCCATGTGATCTGCAGCGGTTTTCCGGCGTTCACACACAGGGGATGAGTTTGGAGACATTATTGGAGAGTTCTGGATCTCCATGGACTACGCAAAGAAAGAGGGAAACACTGATGATGATTTATGCAATATTTAGAAAAGTTTGCAAAAACAAGCATCATTACTATTGTTCATTTATTGGGTTTGTTCAAATCTATAAGTTTAAAATTTGGTGCAGAACTAATAATGCACTTTGCTTTTACTTTTCTAAGCAATAAAATGACCAAAAAATTTCCCTAGACTTACACTTGACACCTGGGACAATCTAGAACAGTGGTTCTCTATCTTTTTGACTCCAAAGTCCCCCATTGTCAAAGACAACATTCAAATGCCCAAAGATATTCTGCAATAACAAAGCTGCTAATTTTTAAAGTTTTTTAATGTGAAAATATATCAAATAATCAAATGCAATTATTAAAAAAAACAAAAAAAACAATTAGATTTAAATATATCTTTCACTCATAAATAGGAATTTATACCTGTTTTTAAGAGCTTGTCATAATTAGAGAAATGTATTTTTATTACAGAAATTTCCATGACTTT
The DNA here is from genome assembly GCA_039654775.1 of Spinibarbus caldwelli. NCBI lineage: Eukaryota > Metazoa > Chordata > Actinopteri > Cypriniformes > Cyprinidae > Spinibarbus > Spinibarbus caldwelli. The sequence continues at coordinate 16,817,334 of CM077266.1, read as the reverse complement.
TTAATCTTTTAATAAAAGATTTTATTTTCTAAAATAACATTTCCTCATATATCCACATTTTCCAAAACGATGGGAATACTGTTTCTTAAAATTACAGTTTTTGAGGGAACAAATTAAAATAAATAAATATCTACATCTGATTTAGCTTATTTTAAAGCTTGTTTTGTCTTATTTTAAATAATTTTAAGCCATTTTTGGAAGTTTGCTGATGACCCCTAGTGGGTTCCGGTCCCTTGGTTGAGAACCATGGACCTATAATCCACCTAGCAACCACCAAGAACACTCTAGCAACCAGATAAAAACATTCAAATCACCTTAGCGACCACATAGCAACAGCCTGGCAGTCATCCACAACATCCTAAAATCATGTTTTACACAATCAAGCTGCACTCAAGTTTTTTTCCCCCAGAAAATGTAAAATCTTTTTAAATCAGTGCAATACAGAAACACTCAGTGTTGCACAGGTCTTGGTCTTGATTAAGATAAAATCCTTCTAACAAACAAGGCAACGAGAAGAACAATGACAAACTCATTACCATCATCATGATTGCGTACAAAGTTATCATAATGGCCCTATTACCTCCATGAATAGCTTTGGGCAGGTTAGGGTATTCAACTTCCTAATCAACTAATAGTGTCATTAGCATATCCGTGAACAGAGCAATTGCAGCTGGCCAGTTTTTGTCCGTGGTGTAGAAAAATATTTATAGAGGGGGAAAGAGATGCTAATTAAATTTTCTAAGAAATGATACAGGAAATGAAAGGTGAATAATGTGCACTACTCTTAGCACAAACTAGTTCTCACCCACAAGGAGGCCAATATCCTTTACAAGTTCTCTTGCAAGGGCATTATGGGGAGAAAAAAATAAATAAATTTTTAAGTTTTTCTATTTAAAAACATTCCTGCCAGAAGGTGCCCTCTATTGCTCTCCAAGCTCTACCATTTAATGAATCTACTCAGCGGAGCTGCGGAGGTTGTGTCCTCGTGAGGCAGGTTCCGACAGGTTTTTTTTTTTTTCTAATAAAAGAGACTGACATTTATGCTGGTGGAGAGCAGAAAGCTCTTGCACCTATATAAAAGCAGGATATAGGCCTCTTTGAAGTCCAGTGAAGAATGAGACTGAAACAGCAAGAAAAAAGAAGATTGATCGTGGAATGACAACAGTGATGAATGAAATCTTAGTTTGGGCAGAAACAAACTTCTGCATACTTGTAAATCTATGATAACAAACCAACAGACTTATGATAAAGTCAACATGAAATTCATTTGCAACCAATTTTGCTTACATAATGTGCCATATTCCAGAAACAAACAAAAAATGGTCTGGAATTAATTTTATCCATCAGTATTTGACTGAGCCTTGAAAAGTGGGCATTACATACCAGAATGGATGGGACGGACTGAAAAATAAAAGGGCTTGATGACATTATCCAAAAAAGGAAGTTGTTTAAGAGGTGAACAAGTTATTAAATGTATATAAAATATTACATAGATAAGCATTTTTTAAAATCTTTTTAATAACATGCCCTGATGAATTTAAAATAAGTCCATGAACAAATCTTCACTGTACATAATTGAAATGAATATTACATAATACAAATTAACATTCAGTACATATATGTACTACTGCCCAAAATTTTGGGGTTAGTATGAAATTAATACTTTTAATCATGTGACACTAAAGACTGGAGTAATGAGACTTGAGAAAATTCAGGTTTACCATCACAGGAATAACATTTTAAAATATATTTAATACATAAAATATCTTAATTTAAAATGTAATAATAATTTACAATATTGCTGTTTTTACTGTATTTGTGATCAAATAAATGCAGCATTGAGCATAAGATATTTATATTTTAAAAAAGAAATTAAAAATCTTATTGACCCCAAACTTTTGAACAGTAGGTACCGGTAAGCAAATAGGTCGATTTTGATATGAAATTAGAAATTTCATGGATATATTACCTTCCTGATATGGTCTATAACCAACGATTCCTCTCTGTCATCGTCATCATCCAGGTCCAGCATGGGGGAGTTGAAGTGGTCCAGGAGGAAGCACTTGGCCCCTTCGTTGCGTGGGTCAAACGGATCAACAATGATGGGCTCGGTGCCTTTGATCTCACAGCGACAGAACGGGCAACCCTGACCATCAGAATCCTGCGGAAAAGAGTCAAAGACACACTGAGTGAACTTTAAAACACCAGCACGCACACACACACACACAAACATTTGTAGAAGTCCAGAAAACCTCCTCTCACTCGAAACAGACACGAGCACACGCACACAGCTTAGTAAATCCGGGTAAACTCGACCCCAACGGTTCTGGGCTGCTTATTTGTATAGTGCTGTAAACACTGACAGACTGTTGTGGAAATATGCCTCGGCCATGAGGAAGCTCTTTACTGGCAGGATCTGAAGAGCCATGCTTGATTACAAACAGCTGGAACGCACATGCTACCCCCTCAAGTCGGGTACCGAATTTCTCTTTTTGTGATTTAGGAAACAGCAGAGTAGACAGACACGCAGGCAGGCAAGTTTGTCATGTTGCACGACTCGGTACGGCCTGGAGACAGCTTACACATGACAAAATGAAATACAAACATCTTTCATTTCCTGCATTAAACTCAGAGAATCAAAGTGTGTCGATATTTACAAGAACAAAAGATGATCGTGGCTGCCATCTGGTTGAGGGGTCGCTGAAAAGACATCAAAGCATCGTTTGAAACCTAATCCTAATTAAAGCCCTTAAACGGAGAAAAAGAAACACACCTGAGCTGACTCGGCATAAAACAAGGCCATTAAAAACGAAAGGAAAGTGAGATTTCTAAGGGATAGTCACCATACAGACTTCGCTGCTGTTTGTGTTCGTAAACTTACCAGAAAAATAGCAATGAATATTAATACCTTTGCCAGCTAGGAGGTGAGAAGACACTTCTCTGGGCTCTCAACCGGTTCAATGGTTTATTTAACGGTTAGGTCCCTTTTATAGGCAGGTGACAGGTTAAAAGGGATGTCACACTGGCTGTTCTAGAAAGCGAGCTGGTGAGCAAGAGCAGAGGAGATTTTAAAAAGCCACAGCACTAATATTATGTCTCTTGCAGTCCAGAAATGAACTCGTGATGGACTGCAGCTGAGGCTTTTTAGATGCCATTCTGTGTTGTGATAATGTGTTCAGTGACAATTCTGTCATGACACCCTTCACACATTCTCACACTTGAATGTGCCACAAACACAAGTAAACACTTGCATCTAAACTTAAAGTAGCACATTATGCTACACATTTGACAACCGGAAAGTCTACAAACACTTTGCTTAGTTTTGAGCTGCTGAGTCGACTGTTTCATCAGACATTTTCTCAGATAAAGTTAGATTTTAGAAAACTTTTAGTAATTTATTTTCCAGAAATGTTTCACTTGAAAAATGTGCTTGTGCTATATATCTGTTATAAACGGCACTTTGGTTTGACATTTTCTTAAGGAAGTGACATTAATACATTCGTAAGTGTCAAAATAATTTTTAGGGGCCGTTGTACGGTTTCAGTGAAGTGCTCTTCTGAATTCAATAACCTTGAGCACTTCACTTCAACTTTCACGCAGTAAAGAACATAGGTTCATGGTCGATAAGCACAAATTTGATCTCCAGCCTCTCAGAAACCCAAATAGATCCAAGTGCAGCCGAGTGTAAACTACTGCAACCAATTGAACAAACATCACAAAACCTTACAATAACACTTTCTTTTTTCTTAAATTGTTGAGTGATATAATGAAGAATGATAGGTTATTACTGGGAAAAGAATGAAGCACTGATTCGTTCCTGCTTCACCTACACAAGTGAATGATTGAAGTTTTTTCAATGAAAAAAAGCAGCATGCATCTGGCTGAGGCGTCTGGGTTTAGCTGACCCTACCGTGGCCCTGAAATATTTGTTTATCGTAAGAGAAGTTCTGATGCTCAGACAACACCCTAGATCTGAACATTTCTGGCAATTCGGCTGGTACTTAAATTGTAAACATACACACTTCACCCCACATGTCCAACATCACCCATGTAAACATCCTCAATCACAATCATACACTGACACACAGAAACACACACCCAGAAGATAAATGCAACCAGACTGGACACATTTCCCGCCCTATTTGCCTTTCCTTCACCTGCCCGCTGTGGTGCCACTTGCATCTGTGATCAGGACAAACGCAAGGGCGACGGAGAGACAGATTACCTGCTGTTCGTTCCCCTCTGAGCCCTGATGACGCTCAGTATTCAGGTCATAGCATGTCATTAAAGCGTTTCTAACTAGATCCATTAGCTGAGCACTGGGCATCACTGAAGCGTTTATATGTGATGCAAAGAGTTTCATTATAGCAGATGAAAATAAGACATGTTTATTTCATGCATGAGCAGTGTGGTGGTGGCACACGTGTAACGTTAAGCTGTTTTAGCATTAGCAATCCAGCAGAGTGTGACTACATGAATAATGCTAATTTCAAAAAACCACATTATAGTAAAGCTTAAGGTACTTTGGAACCAGAATTTTTTTCACCATATGAAAATTCATCATAAAAACAAATTAAATATAACAAATTAATAAATATGATTAAATAATTGAAATTATTATATATAAAATAGTTTGAAATAAACAATCCTTGCAATAATTATTTTCACACAATAAATAATATAATTTTTATATTATTGTCTAAGATTATGACTGTAACACAGTTGTGTTGTCATCTCACCGAACAACTTTCTGAACAAGCTTTTCTATTTTTCCAAAAACATTACTGTACTGAGTTACGAAGTGACAACGGTGCCATTAAAGAGCATGCTTGATATGAAATATGAGATAAACTGTTCCAAAAATATTAAAAATATCATTACATTCATTACATTCACAAAACAATGACAAAATTCTCCTGTGAGACTGCTGGACACTGACAGAGGACAAATTAAATACACTACTAAACTATAAAATCACCTTTATACATACCTGCCATGATGTCAAACAGGAAGTGCACATAAGGTGACCACATGGCTCTATCTTTACATCTTTATCGTTTTCGGCGCAGATCTTACACAGCTGAAACGTGGATCCCATCTCACAGTACAACTCATACTGCTCCTGAAAAGACCGAAAAAAAGAGGGAAAAAAATAAGATGAAAAAGATAATATACAAAATCTGACGTATAGCCTACCCAAACGTGCATTGGTTACTAACCTGTGTGACCTTAATGTGGTCATGTGGGGTGGGTTCACACAGGCCTGTGAGATCTGGGTTATAACTGCGGCCGTCTGGAAACAGATAGCTACAGATGGAGAGAAAAACAGCCAAAAGAGAACAAGGTTAAGAGACTTGTCCACATGTGCAACTGGCTCTGTGGCATCTCCATTAGCAGTGCAGTGAAAGTGGGCCACATCCCCAGCCCATCCAATCACAGCCAATGTCTAAACCGCTGCACTTACAGCAGGGATCAAACCTCTCGACTGGGGCAATCAGATGAGAGAGAGAGAGAGAGACGTCCAGACAAAATCTGCAGGTTTTTTTCTGCATTTTCTGGGCTGGAAAGAATTCAGCAGAATTGTTTTAAAAATTACAAAATGTGTTAATTAGAGCTGACAGCAGTTATTGATGGCTGAAAGCATAATCAAATGATCTAAAAAACCTACTGAATCTGAACAAATTAAATGACAGGTGTTCAAATTCTGTAGAAATCAGTTTCTCATCCATTAAAAATATTACTATGCTCTTTTTGTGTTTATATACTAGCATTGTGCAAGCATATCAGATTCATTATCTGAACGGAATTGGCGACCAAGATACAGCTCAGATGGTGTGAGATTGGCATGTGGCTCTGGGCCGGGCAAACAGAGCCACAAACCAGTGATGTGATGTGGTTCAGAGACAGCTGACACAGCAATGGTGACAGCTACATGCAGCTAAACCCATAAATGATGCCCTAAACAGACACCTGCCAACAAAGAGAAAGGGGGGACAGAGAGTGTGTGTGTGTGTGCGTGTGTGTTTGTGTGTGTGTGTATGTGTGTTTGTTTGTTTACAAGAGAGACTGCCAATTTATCAGAACATATTGAGCCGATAGGGTGCTTCACAGAAGAACTACGGGAGTTGATTCCAGGAAAATGGGACAATATGAGCAGATCTGGACACAGTGGCGCCAGAACCCCATCTTTGGCCACTCAATCAAACTTAGTCAGTTAATATTAAAATATGCACCACTGCTGTCTCAGACACAGGAAATAATTACTTACATTTATATAGAAAAAAGCCAATACACATACAGTACAATATAATACACAGTTTCAAAGCAGCTTTATAGAAAATCATGATGTTATTGTTTACAAAATTTTAATAGGTTCAAGCATTATAGTTGCTTCAAGCAGATCAGAGCTAGACGATAATATAATTTTCAAGCAATCAAGCAGTTGAGATTTGCTATACAGTATATTTCAGCCTACACAAGTATACTGTGTGTATGTGGATAAAGTTGAACATGCTTATATATCTAACTTTACATAAAGAGCTGGGCAATATTATAGTTACTTTATATATTGCTTTAGGCAAATGTACTGTATGTATGCAGATCAAGATGGATAAAATATTGAAAGGTCGCATAAAAACATCTGATCAAATGTAAAACCTGAATGACATTGTATCTTAATGCCAAAACAGTATGAAACAAAAGCAAATTAGTATTCATGAGCTCAGACTTTTCCACATCATAACCCACTCGTCTTCAGCCTCACTGTCTAGACATTAAATCAAAGAAAGATCAAAGATTCTAAAAAAGTAAAATGTGAACCTACATTTGACTGAAACAGAATGAGAGTATTTGCAAGTGATTGAGATTGAGTAGCGCTGAATGATTTAGTTTAATAGTTTATTAATAGAGGGAGGACTGGGTCTGGAACTCAAAACGCCCACATGAGCACCATGGCCCAACATGCAGCAACCACTAGGCCAAAGCAGTTTAATCTGTGTGAGATACTCACAAGCCTTCTCTGCATCCATCGATGAGGGCCTGGAACAGTGGCTTGTTATGTGGGATGGTCTGCAGGATGTTACCGTCACTGGTGACGTAACCAATGGCCCACTGTCCTAACCGCGTACAGCTCAGCCTGAAGATGTAGCTGGGGACGGAGAGAGAGAGCAACCAACTGTGAAAAACCATAACGCATACCAAAACAGCTGACACATTACTAAAAACAGCAAAGCACGATTGAGGTTATGTAAATATAACACTTGTTTGCATGAAAGCAACAGGCTTGGGTCCATTATGTTAAAGAAAACATTTATTTGGGTAGAAACGGAAAACAATAGCCCATAAGTTTTGATATCATAACAGCAATTATGAAATAATCGAAGGCTAAGAAAAACAAAGAAGAGAAAAACAGAACCATATGGATGATATTTACATCTGTATGCACCTTTACTAAGAGGAAAAGGAAACGAAAAGCACATTTGTGGAGTTATTCAAAGACGGCTCTTGGTTATGCAACTGCTGAACAACAATTTCAGCCAGGATTAGGAGACTAGCTGGTACCAGACTGAATCTTTCCATTCAATATCCCACAACATCAGGGTGGCACAGGCTGGCACTCAGGCTGGAAAAAGGGAAAAAAAAAAACTGGCTGACGGAGGAATGGAAAGAGAACAGGTTGACATTTCTCAGCAGGAGGTGGAAAAGTTTATACAAGTGTCTTACAGAATTCAATTTGCAAAGATAAATGCTATTTCCCCATGTGATGTCACAGACATAACAAATGCGCAAATGAGATGGATCAGACAAAGGTTAGCAATGCCAAAATAAGAAAATTCGATGAGGTAAATGCAGCACTGCAACAAAAGTGACATTTTGCCATGTTTGAGCCACTATTTTGAGAAATCAGACCACACACACTGATTCACCACAGGAAAAGGTCATGGCCTGATGTAAGGGATTGTTGCAGGATTTCTTGATTACATTAGAGTTATTTCTAATGCAGCTGCTAGGGATGAATGGAGCTCTCTGTGTTAAATGTGATTAATCCCATAATGCTCCACTGTGCTGCTTTCACACTGGACATGGCTCTTTTCTCGCACGGGGGGAAAAAAATCGTCTCGACACTAACACTTGTTAACACTCTTTCAAATCAACTCTCTGCTAATTACTCCATCTCTCTGTCAGTCACTCCCTCCTCTCGCTGTTCAGTACCTTTCCTTTTATGCTTTCAAAATGTACTATTAGCATAATGTCTTATTTAACACTTTTCATTTATAGGATAGGCAAATGAAGTAAATACACCAACACTGAAACTGAAAAAAATGGCTTCAAAGATGTTTTAATTGATTTGATATCTTTGAAATATGACCATAGTTGAACCAAAACCCTGTCACAGGACAGATCAACAGAGACTCGTTTTTAGTCATAATTCAATTTTGACAAAAATGTCCATGCTATTAGAATGAATGGGGACTGAAGCTTTGAAGTGAAAAAAAAGGTATGAAAAATTACCATTTAAATATCATCAAAGTGATCCATATGACTTACATTATAGGTCTTCTGAAGTCATATGATGCTTTCTGTGATAAACAACTAAATTCAAGTCATTTTCATCGAAATTTTCTCCTCCAGTGAGCTGTTAACCACTGACATTACCGGATCATTGACTCCAGTGACCCAAAGAATCAGTTCAATTCATTAAACAATCATTTAGAATGGTTTTGTGAACTGGATCAAGCAATTCATAAAAAAACAACAACTGAGAAACAGAGTGAAAAGAATGATTCAATCATGAATCATATATTGAATTTTTGCTCATAAATTGGACATTAAACCAATGATCTGAATAGCCCTGATCCATGAATAAATCATTCAGACATCTTTTGCCAACTGGATCGAGTAATTCATTGAAAAGAACTGAGTCAAAAGAAGAGTTGTTAATGAATCACAAATGAACAAATCATCATAAAGCAATTATAAAGCAATAAAGCCATTTATTAAAAAAGATACAAATCAAAAATATGATTTGTTCCTGTATCAGACATTAAACTCAAAGTTTGATTCATGAACTAGTTTCATGAACTTGATCAAGCAATTCACTGAAAAAAATGAGTTAAAAAAATTAATTAATTTTAATTTAATTAAAATTAAAAAAAATTTAAAAATTTGTTCAAGAATCAAACATTGCAACTTCTCTCATGAATGTGCCAAGAAAACAGAAATCAAGGATTGCAGTGAATAATGACTTAAATTTCTGTATGTTCATCACACAAACTATCATATGACTTCAGAAGACCAATTTTTCCACATGGCACTTTTTTGTCATTTTGGAGCTTAATAGCCCCAAGCCCTCATTTACTTTCATGCAACAAGATTATTCTTCAAAAACAGACTTCCAGCCATCAGTTTTTGTTTTCTGGGACAATTCATCATCCCACGGCCGGATATTCTTCACTGTGGCTCTGGGCAGACAGGTCCTGGTAGGCCAAGAGCACAATATGGATGTCAAGAGAGAAGGAACTGGGAAATGATTGTCTTGGAAAACAAGCCAAGTAACCAACACCCTCAGAGTCATCACACACAAACGGATCATAAAAAGCTCCGAGCTGCTGTGACCACTGAGGCAGCGAGTGTGTGTTTCCGCACTAATGAGCTCTGCCTCTCGTGTCACACTGCCCTGATATAAACAGACATGAATATGACATCCAGCATGTCAAAAGCTCAATTTTGCCAGGTGATGGTTACGGGTAGACGCTCAGCGTGAAACACATATAGTCCCCTTGGGTGCCACCATGACCTTCTCGAAAGGCACACACACAGCTGCTGCTCCTCTTCAGTAGATTGGTATTTGCATACAGTTCTGCTCGACCACCCACTGTCCTCAATTTACTTCTGTTTGTTCAGCCACATCTCTCCAACCCACATCAGCCCTTTAAAACGGCCCATCTTCCTGGTGAAAATCAAACAGTGGGAATCCATTCCCATAAAGTTTCTTATTTTATGGCCTCGTTATTATCTTGCTGTAGCATTAAACGACTCTAACCAGTGTGTAATCGCGCCTGCCGTCTGGCTCTGGTCCTCGAGTTGTTTTGGTGCAGATGCGATGCTGTTTCTCTAATCAGCTAATCCAAACAGACTGGATTTAACTACCTCTGTACCTCTGGCTCCCTTAGCGTACTATAGGCTGCTGATGCAAAGGTCAGGGGTTCATTTCCAGGTTACACTGATCCTAGCTGCTAGAGCAGTGCATGCTAAATGACAAACAAGAGAGCAGAAGCACAGACAAAGAGCCTCCTGTAATAAGCTAACATCTCCGCCTCGCCCACTTTCCCATGCAAGCGGGGTCGTCTGCCAGACTGGAGAAAAACAGCTGGCTGGCCCAGCGCACCACGCAGCAGATGGTACGTCTATTATAGCCACCCAGTTGCACACAGACTAGTCTGTACCTGCCAGGTTTGTTGATGTACTTCTGCAGACGTGCCTTCACTTCATCGTACGTCAGAAAGGCCATGTACCCCGGGTGTGTGACTGCCAGGAAGTTCCAGTTCCTCAGGATTGATCCCCACGGCTACAGGGAAGAGAATTAAATTAGAGAGAAAGGTAGAAGGAAGCATGCAATATTTGACACTGCAAAGAACTCAGAAAACAGAAGTTAGACTGGAGTGCGCCAGCATACAGCACACTGCCTTTTTACCATCACTGACCTTTCAGAAGATTAAATTAAAAAGGTTGTAACACACCAACTAAACTAAGTCCACAACTGTTCCTTGTAGTTGGATTGCATGCATGAAATGCATGATATAATTACATTAAGTGTTTTTGCACTATTTATTTTCTTAAAGAAACAGCACGTTTCAAACTAAACATTAAGCAAAAAAGTGTTTTAAATTATGAAATAATAAATACGCTGTTTAAAATGTCGACAAAAGCACCAATGTCACCGTTAAAAATGTATGAATGTTGCATAAAACTAAAATAAAAAATTTAAACCATGTGCAATTTATTTGAAAGAAAACCATAAACACATTTCAAACTAAATATTTAACAAAAAGAACTGTTTTAAATTGCAAACTAATAAAAATGCTGTTTAAAATGAAGAAAACAAGTATTTGGATGCTTTCTGGTTGTCAAAGGTTCATTGAACATGGTTATAGTTAATGCACAATGGTATTAGGGAAGTGGCTTCATCCATTAAAAATCAAAAGAAAATGGAAGTTACTGTAGTTCTAAGAAGAGATCGACCATAATTTCTTTGCAAATGCTGTCTGTTTTGAATTGTATTATCTAATGCCGGGGTTTTGATTTTAAGAATCCCAAATATGATGACCCGCTGCCTAAAATATACAAATATCTATATTTTTTAATGTATAAAGACCTGTTTATACTGTGTGACAAAAATATGTGATCATTTAAAGATATTTTATTAAACATAATTAAACAAATTAAATAATTAGCTTTTGTCACAGCATTAAAGTCAAATTAATAAAACATAATTGAGAAAAATTTACTTAGTTAATTCCCCCTAAATATCTCTTAATGTTAGATTAAAAAAAAAAAACCCACAAGAAAAAGTTTTTCAATTTAAATAATTATATTTAAAATATTTTCTAAGTTAACACAATCATTCTGATAACCCTAAAAACATATTTTATCACATTTTCAGTAAACCTCCTAGTACCATTTAAAATTGCTGGTCTGCAAATTGAAAAGCCTGACTTAATACAATGACGAGTGACTTAAAGGCTTGATATTTTTTGTCTTTGTATATTCTTAAATAAACTCATCTTGACATGTCAGAACTAAATGAAAAGCAGATGGGACTCTTGATACTGTGGAAAAAAAAACAAAAGTTTATGCTGTTTCCTCTTTCCCATACAAGCATTACCAATCCAGACTTAAGCAATTCCCAAAAAATCTGCAGCAGGGCTACAAAGAGACAGAGTTTTGGATGTTCAAATGAGCAGGGTGTAGTTTTGTTGGCTTTGGCTGTAAGGTAGCGGGGGTCGTGTGTGGTGATTCAGCTGAGGAAGGTCATGATTAGAAGCACGGCGTGAGATAAAAACTCCATATTGCTCACTGATTGACTCACACGCATAAACAAATCCACGCTAATGAAAAGATGTGGGTCCTTCCAGCACATTTCTGGGAATTTCAGTATTTTTTTGCACCAAAGACTTGAGTAGGTAGACAAAAAAGTGGGTGTTTTGCAGCCGATACGTAATAAGGCTTGTGCAAGCACAGGTTTGTAAGCGTGTATGTTGTGGTTAAGAATGAGATGTGTTTTTCTAACTAAGGGATTCCTCTGCGTAAAACAAACCTCCCACTCGACACTCACTCACAGAGGTGATCCCCAGTGTTAGCGCTATTTTCCATTGTGATGACTACGAAACATTGAGACGTTTTGATGTTTTCAATTTTAACTTGTGGTTATCTGTGAGACATCTATGTACAGGATTTCTCCTCAGAATGAGTAATCGACCCACGCCGGAGTGAGAGAAAAACAAGGGTGATCCTTCTGTATCGCTTTTGTTATTACAATTAGTTGCTTTTAGAAAGTAGTTGACATTTAAATGTTAGCTTGCTATTAACAGATCTAATGCGTGTTTGCCGTGTTGAGAATTCGAGAGAAACTCAAAACTTGGATGGGGTTGTGGGAGGTGTGGGGTTCGGGGTTACCTGGAAAAGACGAGTAAAAATGTCAAACTCAAAGACGGAGATGTAGTCATTGCAGGTGAGGTCGATGGTGGATTTCAGAGCCATGGCCTCCAACCCGGAGCTGATGGGGTGCACGTCATGAAGACACTGCCGGAACATTTTCCATGGCACTATTGTCCTGGAATCACATAAGCACACACAAATGCACACTGGGATTAGATTTGTGGAAATCCTTCTCGAAATACATCCAATAGCTTTGGGCTATAAACATGAACTGAATCAGACATCAAATCCTTCAGTCACTGGCCTGTGAAAACACTGAAGTACTAGATATTTCTGAAGAAATATGCCAGGCCATTAATTTTTGTGATGTGGTTGCTAGGGTGTTGGGAGTTTTGAGTAGCTGTTAGCATCTTGCTATGCAGATATTACATTGTTCTGAGCTGTTAGCATCTTGCTATGCAGTTGTTGGGGTGATCTGAGTAACTGTTTGTTGGTATGTTGTTTCTTAGAAAAAAAAATAGAAGTTTACAATGAAGTACCACTCATGTAGTGGTTAAAACAATGCTGTATTTATTCAGTACACATGCGTACCGAACCGAAAGACCCGTACCGTACCGCACATCTTTACCGCACATAAGGCCCTTAATGGTTTAGCTCCTGTGTACCTAACCAGTCTTTTACCACGCTACAATCCATCCCGCTCCCTAAGGTCGCAAAACTCTGGACCACTCAAAGTCCACTAAAGCAGGTAGGGCTTTTTCACATTTGGCTCCCAAACTATGGAATAGCCTTCCTGATAACGTTCGGGGTTCAGACACACTGTTTAAATCTAGATTAAAGACACATCTCTTCAGCCAAGCATTCACATAATGCATCTCATAATCTTGTACTGCAGTTATATCTGATCAAATGCACATTATTGTTCTTTAGCTTGGGTTGAACAAATAATTTTTACTTGGATGGAACAGCAGCTACGCTAATTATGTCTCTATTTGTTTCTCTATTTCTGCCGTGGGATTAACATCCCGTGGTAACTAGGATTTACACAAGCTTCAGTCTGGATCCAACACTTAAATGATCTGAGATGACCAAAAACCTGAGAAGAGATAATGCCAACCCCTCAGAGGACCTCAGATGATGCCAACCCTCAGACAACATACAGAACTACCAAATTTCGCCATAAGTTAAATATATTAAGTTTCTACAATATATAAATATATTGTAGAAACTTAATTTCCTGTAAAACTGCTTTGCAACGATATGTATTGTGAAAAGCGCTATACAAATAAACTTGAATTGAATTGAACTGAATTTAATTTAATTTAATTCTCACCTGGGAAATTTTATCCCATGTCTTTAGGAATTTATTTAAAATTCAGTGGTTTTTACAACTAGAGGCTATGCAAGGTTGTGGCATCTTCTAAAACTCATTGATTTTTACTATTAGTGACGACATGTTGGTGGACTGTTCCAAGATGATTCCGAGCATGGTGCTATGTGGTTGGTGTGCAGAGTTGTTGTAAACATGTCGCTGTGCGGTTGCTAGAATGTTGCTAGATAGAGTGACAGGTAATGTGTTGCTTGGTCACTCAGACTTGTAAAACCTGCATGTACAAGTCTCACACATTTAAGAACATTCACTCTAAACAACACAGTTGCCAGAATGACTAAGAACACAGGCTCTTACTGTATCTGTTTATGACTGTAAACTCTTATTCAGGTACTGTAAAAATGTCATACATATTCCTCTGGTGGTCTATGACTGCCACAAAATGGAGGTTGAGGTAAATAGCAGAGCATGTGAAGAAAATGTGCAACCCACGCTCTGCTTCGACTTCTCTAAAGAACAGTTTCATAAACACTGACCGTCTCAAATGGACCAATAAACACTTTCAGACAAACACACAAAAAAAGACAATAGCAGAGCTTTTTAAAAGCCTGTTCTCTTTTCTTGGTTAACACAGAAATCTTCAGTTCAGGGTAATGGCATGTCGAGCTGTCATATCGTTCCTTCAGGTGAGACAAGAGAGAGGACAACAGAGGATCTACTGCTCTTCATTCTGACAATCTGACAGAGTCAGCCACCCTGAGAGAGCATTTCCCATCAATCCTGTGACTTCTGTTGGCTGCTTTCCTTAGAAAGCTTTGGACATTCTGGTTTCCTAAGTAGCTTGAGTCTTTTGGGAAGTAAAAACTGTTGTGGATTAAAAAACAAAAGTAAAAACTGCGATACTAGATGAGGATCAGAGCCTGTTAATCAGGACAGTAAAGAGAAGAAGTGAGTCATCTGGATGTCAGAAACAATGGCATGGATGATCCACACAGAATCAGTCAGAGCAGCAGGTTAATGAGGAAACATCAGCTTTGCTATTTCCTATTAGAAAGGGCAGTAGCCTGTTGGTTAAGTTTCAACACGTAGTGAAACCTTTCTTACACAAACGTTTAACCAATTATCTAAATGATGACTTCCTTTTGTCTTCTATTGCACTTGGATAAAAGGTAATAATATTAAAATTTCCTTCCTATATGATTCACTGGACTACTTGATTCTGATTGAGAAATCATTTTTGTATAATGACCAATAAAATTCATATTTAATTGTTGTCTCAGGCCATCTCCTTTGGAGGTTTAGAAGCAAACAATATTAGATATTATATTTCTTATTTATTACTCTAAATGTCAAAAAAAATCATAATAAATAAAATAATATCTGATGATAAAAACTATGACGAAATGTATGCCGCGTTTTCGTTAAGACGACGAGACAGGACTAAAATGTTATTTGAGGACTACCGGACATTCAAAATACATTCTATAGGCTAAGTTAAATGTCTTGTCTTTCAAAATGTGCGTCCCTGTCATTGGATTGCAATCGGATGAGGGGCGTTTGCATATCTAGTCTCAGTATGGCAGCCGCAGTGGATGGACAGGCTACCAAAACGCGAACGAGATCTGAAACAATGGCCTCAGGTTAGAGATAGGGTGACCTGACGTCCCGTTTTTCCCGGGAGTCACAATTCATTGTCGATTAACTTAAAGTTAGTGAAGGCTGGAGAGGCGGAATCGCGCTGATAGAAGCGCTCTCTCTCTCGCGCACGCTCCACTTCTTCAGTTCTCACAGCGCGCGATCAGTTCTCAGTGCTCAATTATACACACAGCAGTCCAAATGTGCATCGTGTAGAGTATCTCACATAAATACAGTCAGTTATGGCTTAAGTGAACCTAAACAGGTGGGTGAAAACTGAATGTGTGTCAGTATTACATGCATGCGTTCCGTCTTAAAGGGACAGCATTCCTAATTAAATACCTATCTGTGTCATTAATGTTAACCAACAAAATATGTTAAATGTAAACATGTTAAGTAAACCTACTGTATCTGAAAAATTAGTTCAATTTGTATCTCAACGCAAAAATGAAAATTGTCATCTTTTATTGCAGTTTTTCCAAATTCAATCCTTGATTCAAATTTCTCATGAGCTTAATTGATTTGGTCTAAAGAGAGAAGAATTAATGACTATTTCTGTTAGAAGACTACACATAAAATAGCTACCTAAATAAATGTTGGTAACTGCAGTTTGACTAAAAGTAATGACTAAAAGTTGACAAAAATGTAATGACTTTTCGTCGACTAAAACTATGAAAGACTCAAATGACTAAAATGTGACTAAGACTATTAAGCATTTTCATCTCAAGACTAAGACTAAATCAAAAATACCTGTCAAAATTAACACTGTTCTGGAGACACTGTTTCATTGTGAAAACGAAACTACTTTGTTTGGGCTTCCAAAAGAGGACACAACAAGAAATCAGTGGTTAAGTTGTGTTTATAACACTGTTCCAGAATAGTTCAACCCAAATATTCGAGTGTGTGCAGCACATTTTACAGAGGACTATTTCCTGAACCTGGGAGTATCCTGCCAGCTGTGCTCAAAGACTGTTTTTATAAAGTAGGGCAATTCCAACTTTGCAAGGACAGTCTAGCGCTTCTGACATACAGCCTGTAAATATATTTTCATATTTAAAGAATTTGCCACTGACTATTCAAATGCGTGTTTTGAGCAGTGTAGAGTAGTGCTTGTTGTTTGTTATTTCTCCGATCACAAATGCAGACATGGTAATGTTTACGCGGCGTGATGCAACGCGACATGTAAAAAGACAGTATAAGTCATTATAATCAGTAATTATGTCCCCACTGGATGCAACAAATGCCTCGTTTGTAATGGGTTTTATTGTTTTTGTGTCATCGCGCCAGGACACGACATCACAATACGGTAAGGGGCATAACATTTCCGTCTCACGCTTGAGGTATTCGGCCAATCACAACGCACTGGATATCTGGCCAATCAGAGCACGCCTCGCTTTGTAAAAATCTTTGTAAAAGCTTTGTAAAAATCGACGCGTTTCAGAAAGACGGGGCATAGAGGAGCAACAATAATGCACAGTATGTGGAAAATAATGTGTTTTTTAACCTTAAACTGCATAAACACATAAACACATTACACCAAATACACAAAATAATGTTCTTTTTAGCAATGTCATATAACCCCTTTAAATTAAAGTGCCAAATCAGCATATTAGAATGATTTCTAAAGGATCATGTGACCCTGAAGACTGGAGTAATGATGCTGAAAATTCAGCTTTGCCATCACAGGAGTAAATTAGATTTGAAAACATATTCAAATACAAAACAGTTATTTTAAACTACAATAATATATTTCAAAATACTGTATTTTTGAACAAATATAATGCAGCCATAGCGGGCATAAAAGACAAAAATCTATTTAAAAAATCTGACCAACCATTTTAAAAGGTGCTGTTCAGTGTTTTCCATGTTAAAATTTACTAGGTTTAACATGTAGAGGCAATTACAAGTCATTTGTAGGTTGATTTCCCGAATCTTTATCATCTTAGCATTCAAACTCATTTCCATCATGTCATGAGTTCTGTGTATTATGCATCTTCAGCATGATTACACTGCAGTTCAGCATAGAATTGACCACTTTTTTCCAGAACAAAATTGTGTTTTGCATATGTATTAATCAGCAACCACAGCGAAACAGCAAAAAAGTGCTGATGCATCACCAGGAATAAGGAAACTCGCTCTAGCCTCTGATAAACTTCCAAACTGTCGGTCGATGCAGTAAAGAAAACAATGAATCAATCTGGTGAGTTTACTGAAGGGTAGAAAAATAAATGGCTCATAAATACCATACACATCCATATTGAGGGATACAATTCATTTATCTAGTGATCCTTCTTTCCCTCCTCATACTGTCTACTTGTAGCTGGACAGGAGAGCTGAGCTTAGTTCTGTGATGGACAGATGAAAAAAGACAAGATCTAGTTTAATTACATTCATTAGAATAGCTGACCCTTTAATTAAGGAAGACTTTTTAATGGACTGAGGGCATCTCTCAGTGGACATCACAAAAGGAAGCTCATTAAGGACCCTGTCCTTGCCAGTTACTGAAGCAGGACAGGTAGAGACACACGCATAATACCATCATGCTAATAAATAAATGAATGAAGGGGTGGAGAGTCAGAGCGAGGCAGGTCAAGAGGCAGGATACAGATTTCTGCATCTATTCAAACAGGCTCCAAAAACCCATGTTGTGCATTAAGAGAAACAAATTGGGTAAAATGCAGAATCTAAATGTGCTTGCTCTGGGGTGATTCAGTTGTGTGATAATCCCCTGTACTATCAGAAGAAAATCAGCGAGTGCATTATTTTAATTCACTAAACAGCTGCCGCCTGACAAGCAGGCAGCTCAGCCGGTGGCCTTCAGTGTTGCCACTGGAAACTGTGTTCCTATTGGCCCATGGCCACTTACCGCATTTAAACGAGATTTTAAAACGGATTTGAGTCTCAGCTGACAGAAGGGAGTTTAATAAGGAAAATTAGCTTGAAAACAAATCTCTCTTCAACCCGTCAGTCAGAGAAACAGTGGGGCATTAATATGAACCGATAATGAGGAAACGGTGAGCAAGACTTCCTGCTGCTACTGCAGAGGAACATATAGATCTTATTTTTTCCCTCATTATATCATCTGCATATCAAATACTGCATGCCTAATGCATCTGTGTATTGGCGGGGTTAGTCTGCACATCATAGTTTATGCTAAACCTTTCTGAGGACTGAGATTTGAAACTGATCTGAGAACAGTGTTCAGATGAGAGAGGGGGAGGTGACTTCACATTTATTCCATTCTCTGGTTACTCTGAGTAAAAGCATTATCTTCCATTATCAAGAGACCCACAGAGAGAGAGAGAGAGAGAGAGAGAGAGAGAGAGAGAGAGAGAGAGCGAGCGCTTATAAGGTCTGATATTTGAGTCTTCTGACCTGCTAGATGAATTACTGCAGTGACAACAGTCTTGTTTTCACAAAGAACGTTCACAGAATCTTTCCAAAGAGGTCTAGAAATATATATACACAGTGGGGTCCAAAAGTCTGAGTTTACTAGTGAAAATGCATGTGATTTTTTGCATTTTCTTCCCTCAAAAGACATAAATGACATGATGCTATTTTTTTTTTTTTGTCTTTTCTAACAGTTTATTCAAAACCTTATTAAATATGCAATTCACACATACAATGAATTCACAACAAATACTATGAGTTTTTTTTCTCTGTTATATCAAAGTTAAAAACACAAGGTGATGCAACTGTCCTGACATTATCAATAGCCCTATTCGGACTGGATTAGTTTCACAAGGGTAGATGGAGTAATGTTAATTTATCGCTGGATGTCTGTAATATTAATGGCCAATTCGCACGGGATAAGAAATTTCAGTAAAACTACCAGAAGTGGGAGGAGTAAGTCAATTTACGCACCGCTGTCACCTCCCTGTCGTCATGTGCGTGCTACATCGATCAATTTATTAATTAAATGAATTAGATTATGATTGGATTCTGTTTGCAATAGGCACTTACCTAAAGCTAACAGAAGTTTCGTGCCTCTAACAAATGCTTTCGACCTTCTTTTTGATCTGAATTGTCATATGCAGAAAACATTTGAGGTTTGCCACAGACTTGTCCCACAGCCTAGAACTCAACTGAATGCTTCTTCAAGCGTGGAAAAAAAACGCGGAAAACTACTTTTAAATAGGAAATTACGGAATATTTACGTACATATTTACAGCTTGTCTATTCGCACGAGATTAGTATTACCTGAGGTAATTCTTCCGGACCTTTTTACAGAAGGTAAAAGTCGCCTTAATCTTTACTGACATCGTCCATAATGATTAATGATGGCACATTTGGACGGGACTAAAATCACTGAGAAGCTCTGGTAAAAATTACTTTACCCCACCTCTCCATGTAAAACTAATCCCGTCCGAATAGGGCTAATGAAGAAAAAGAAGCCTCGTTAAAATAAAGTTCTTTATAAGAAAAAGTTATAATATTTGATTATTTCAAAGAAAAAAATCTACATAATTGGGTTCAGTAAATGGGTTCAGTAAGATGTTTTTGAAAGAAGTCCTTATTCTCACCAAAACTGCATTTATTTGATCAAAAATACAATTAAAAAAAACACTAATATTGGGAAAAATTATTAGTACTTAAAATATTTGTTTTCTATTTTATTATATTTCAAAATTTTATTTATTCATATAATGGCAAAGCTGGATTTTCAGCAGCCAAAATTCTGTACTGTATTCTGATCTACCAAATGAAACCCATCAGGGCAATTATACTTTTTGTAAAAAAAAAAAATGGTACTGTGCACATTTATGCACATTTCTTTTGAACAGTCTTATTTGTCACTGAACATTAATAGAAACTACTTCACTACAAATTTTATTTTCAAGATTATATTTCATCAAGTGATGAATTCAAGACAAATTTAAGATTAATTGAACTTCACAAGTTTGTAAAAAACTCAGAAGCAAGAACACCAGACCAAGTTCCAATGATCAATGTCACACATTTACTTATTTGATTTGTGATCTTGAAATCTGAAATAATTCTTATTCATTACAACTTTTCAAAATTCTCATATCTATACGTTCCAACCAGACTGTACATGTTGAAGGAGTTCATTTACCTTGTCTCAATACACAAATCACGCACAGACATGCATATATAGGTTTGCTGAGCAGCTAACTCTGCAGGCTACAGATTTGAGCTCTAGTGCTCACTGGATTGATGGCATAAGGATGCTGGTTTCTATTTCCACACAGAGCAAGAGAACCAGAGCTGAATGAAGACCGCTCTACTTCTCGTATCAATGACTCATGCACACTTCCTCTATACAGAGCGGGAAGTAGACCTTTATAATGATCTATAATATATCAGAGCAGTAACTAGATACACACTAGAGACTGCGCTGGTCTTTTCCCGTCTCTCAATCTCTCTTTCTCTCTCCCCTTTTCTTGCTCTTCCTCACCTGCCCCAATACGAGGCCTTTCCGTTCCTAGCACGGCATGTGTATCCATGCACGTTCACACTTCCTTTAACCCTCCGATTTGCTGGATTAAACAGAAGATAAAATATTCAGCATCCACAGAGATTTCAAATGAATTAAACATTGCAATCTGCAAACGGACAACACCTTTTAAAGATCTGAAGAGATCTGCGATCAGACCGAGCGCTGTGCTTGGAATAGAAATCAGCTTAATTCCACTGTATGACTTCATTTTTTCTTGCTTCAGGAGAACCAATTAAAATAACCTAGAAATCCAAGAATAACTCCCCAAATAAACTCATATCATCAAAATTAAAGTCTCACAGCAACAAACTAGAGATTTGCAAAACAATATATTAGACATAATAGACTTGGAAAAAAACAGAAATGGAACAGAATGAAAGATGCACAGCCACTGCACTAAAAATATCATGACTATTTTTGTTAAATATTAGTGTTCTAAGGCATGCAATTATTTTCAGGTAAAGGCACAGCTAAAGTCGTTCCAGACAGGTCTGGACCGCATTACATGTTCATATCACTTCACCAAATGATTTCTGTTATTTGAAAGGTCTTACAAAAGCAAAAGAACCAAAACTCACAATGTGTAACAGCCACTCCGCTTCACATCACCACCAGGGGCGTGCCTTATTTTCTAATAATTCAACGGCCCATCGTCAATCATTCATAATATATTACATATAATATATTACATATATATTATATTACATTTAAATTATATTATATTATATTAGATTATATCTAGATAAATTAATACAAATCTTCTTAACTTTTTAAAGCCAGCTATATATTTTCAATAACACTTTAGATTAGGGAACGCTATTCACTTTTAACTAGTTGCTTATTAGTTTGCATATTACTAGCATATTGGCTGTTTATTAGTAGTTATAATGCACATATTAATGCCTTATTTTGCATAACCATATTCTAGATCCCTTAACCCGACCCAATATCTAAACATAAGTACTACAACAACTATCTTATTATCAATAAGCAGTAAGTAAGAGTTTACCAAGGGAAAACAATAGTGAATATGTATTATCTAATCTAAGGTGTTGCCAAATTTGCTTTTTTTCTGTAGAAAAAATAAAAATACATAAAAATGCATAAAATATTTTCTGGAAAAAAAAGATCTGTTTTATTAAGTATTCATTTGTTAGAGCACGGTTAAAACTACATAACACAACAAGTCTGTAAACAGAATGACATGAAAAGTTTGAATAATGCAGAATAAAACTATAATAATGTCAAATTCTGTCATTTTTATGTAATTCTGTAATTTACTTTATTTATTATTATTTTCTCTTTCATTGACCACCTAGCATACCCTGGAGTACCCGGATCCCTGAGCTAGCCAAACTTACTAATTGACAAGCATGAACTGTCACAGCGTTATCTCTTTCTCTATCCATATTTATAAACTGGCAGTACAACAAACTGAAACTCTTCCCAGCAAACAAGCCCAGGCTGGTCAAGCTGTCTGAGAAACCTCATATTCCAGCATTAAGAGGCAAAAAAACCCCTAATGCTCTTAATTAGACTGGAAAAAAAATCAACTAACCAGCGACCTTCACCTCTCAAATACTGCCTAGAGCAGTTAGGAAAGCCATCAGCGTGTCTGGTTTAGTGTGCAGATGTATGCTAAATCACAGGCCTGACTCAAGAGCAGCACTCCAGCACATGACCAGACAGTTCACCCCACTTACTCGCTGCTAAATGGAGGAGAGAAAAGGCATTTCTCCATGACAAAGAGCTTTAATTGATTGGAGCTGTAATGACAACTGGAAAGATCAGATCTGATTTGGCACATGCATCTTGAAATGAGAAGAAAACATACTTTTCACCAAAAGACCTTCTCCAAAATTCGGCGGCGTCTGCCTTGGTAATGCGGAATGTGTCTCCTTGGAACTGTCCACCTGGAAAGATGGCTTTGATCTCGGCCAACATGTGACTGAAGATCAGCGAGAGCTTGGTGAGGTTCCGTCTGCAAGAGAACAAGACGAACAAAGGCAAAAGCACAGGGTCAGTACATTAAACAGACAGGAAATCAGCAGTCAGTGCAAGTGCACACACATAGAGAGAAAAGTGAACTCAGCATTCTCTATTGGGCAAGTTTCTTGTCCTTGAGCTTGTCTGGAAGTTAATGTGCTGCATGCGTCTCCCTTCAAACAGCATGAGGATACAGTGCAATCTGATGCACGCAGTCTGAAGGGCATGTTGGAGCCACACCAGAAAACAAACGCTCACTGGGCTCCAGCCAACAGAACAGAGACGATCTGCTCCTGTTGCAGTTGAACACTGCAAGAAGATGACCGATTGTCTACAGAGGTGTAGAGTTGCAAAATATATTTCTGAAATATCATGTGAAATATATTATTATTATTATTATTGTTATTGTTATTATTATTATTAATAATAATAATAATAATAATGATAGTAATAATAATAACAATAATAACAATAATAATAATAATAATAATAATAATCTAAATCAATTATTTGACTATACAATTAATTTGCAAATGAGACAGTATCAGCATGAACTACCATCCCATTAATCATTGCAATTGATGTAATTAAAAAATGTGTAAGATGATATATCTTTATATATATATATATTTTTTTATTATTATTTATTTATTTTTTTTTTTTTTGGGTAAGATTTTAAATATTATGGTATGTATTTTAATAATTATATATTATATATACACACATATATATATATTTTTTTTTAAATATAAAAAGTTAAAATCCCATACATTTGTATGTATATGTTGCCATAAAAATAATAAAATTTATCAAATTTGAATTAATAAAATTGAAATATTGTATGTAAACTTACAAACTTGCAGCCAATGTCTATAAATCAACAGTTTTATATTATATCATTGCTTTTATGTCAGTAACAGTTTCATAAATTTGTAGTTCATCCATATTTTTCATTAATTATATAACTGGAATGCAGATAATGATGTCTGATTCTCAAACTAATTTTCTTCAATCTTTTTATAGAATCACTTGAACTGGAAGAAGGCTCAAATACACAAGAAAGCTCAAATAACTTGATCCAATTCATTATGCCATTCTTTTAAATTTCAAACAAGTACATGCAATATCAGTTGCTTTCCAACTTATGCGCCTTATACTTTTCCCATTTGTTATGTTAAACTTTCTTCACTTAAAGCAGACACTGCACCAGACATGCAAACAAATATGAGTTACACCATCTCTAGGTACCACAAGTCATTAAGACTTTCAAAATTGTGTCCCTAAGTGACTTCTCCCATAATGCATTGTGGCTTGCAGACAGGGACTCTAGCCCTCAGGGGCTTGTCCCCTTCCTCCCCCCGTGCCATTCTCCTGTGGGATTAGCGCGGGCAGATAACCCACCTTTCAGAACAACCTTTCAGGTGGCACTCAATTACGTGGGGCCACTCAGCCCGAGGGAGGTCAAGAGGAACCGGGCTGCAAGCGGCAGATAACTAGCCCCTCAGAGGCACAACAAACACACACCAACTTTCAGGATTCACAGTGGCATTTTGTAAAGCAGCAATTGGGCACCTGCAGCTCCCAGGAGTGTTGCTGAAATTCTGGCCCAACCGTCATGCTCTGCGCAAACAATTTCTTCACCAGTGTCACATTTGCATTTCTTGTCTAAATCGGGCTGTATTTAGAGACCCATTAATTAGCTTGCTACATCAGTGTAGCTTCCTGTCAAAACATAACTGTGACAAAGCAATTAGCACGCTAGCAGCGATGCAGAACCGGTGGGAGAAGGGAGAAACTGGCAAATGAAAACCGGAGGTCAAATATGGAGGTGTATTTCACTTCAGAGTTGTTATACACCACTGGTCATAATCACAGCTCACAACCGTCAGTGTTTAACCGGTGTGAAAAACTTAGATCTCAGTGGTATTCGCCTCAGATACAGACAATAAAGCTCTTTTCAGCCTAACTTAGCCAAAGGGATCCTTTTATTTCGTTATAAGTCTGATGAATCCACCAGAGAACATTTCTCTCCATAAACTTCAGGTCAGTTAATACCTCCAAGTCTTCAAGTTTTCAATACGGTGAGTCACTCATTTTATCACCCTGTTTAATGGAGTAATACTGAAACTGCTGAGGGATTCATATATATTAGGTGTCAGTCTGGAGAAAGGCAAGCTCAACTAAAACAGTCCAGCTGGGCTGACTCTGGGCTTGCTTTGTATTAATAATGAAAGACTGAATGACTGACTGAATGAATAAATGACTGAATGAATGAATGACTGAATGACTGAATTGATTAATTATACTACTACTACTAATAATAATAATAATATACACACACAAGCAAATTTTGGGAGTCTTTTTTTATTATTTTTCTTCAGCAACAAATCAATTAAATAAATTGACATTAAAGACATGTATAATGTTACAAAATATTTATATTTCTAATAAATTCTGCTCTTTTGAACTTACTATCCATTAAAGAATCCTGAAGAACATGAGAATATAAAAAATATGATAAAAATATATGAAACAAAAAACAGCTGTATTTACTGTATTTTTGATCAAATAAATGCATAAGATACTTCAATCAAAAATATTTTTGAAAAATTCAACTCAGAACCTTTGAACGATAGTTTGCACATTTATATATAAATATGCACAAATATATATATATATACAGTTTTGTTGCTGACTAGTTTACATGGCAAATGTAGAGTTTGCAACAATAATAATACATTGTATTACAATGAAATGATAATATAATACAATTCAATACAATACAATACATTTTTTATTTATTAATCATTTACTTACTGTTGAAAATGTTTTTCTAACTACACATTGCCATTAAAAAAAGTTAGTAATAATAGACTAACTTGCAGTTTAGAACGTGAGTCATATGTTGATTCGCTAAACGAACTGACTCATAAGAGTCATTTGTTGTTTGTGAATCAGACTCAATAGATTCTCTGAAACTCACCTGCTCACGTCTGTAGAACATTTACACATATACATCTAATCTCTAACATCCGACATATCCATTACCAGCAGATGACATGCACACCACATCAAACACACTTATACCTGCTTGCTTCATAACTTCCACAGGAAATTAGAGATTGTGGGTCACACAAAAACTACATTATAATATTTCAACATCTACTCCACTCAGAGAGTGACACCATTACACAAATGAATCCTAGAGATGCCTGTGTTCTGACTGTTGAGTTCACAGAAATCATTTAAGCTTCAACACCTCTGACACACACAGCAGTCCGTGAATCATTTAAACCCGATTCATGCGGTACAGACTGATAACATGTCACACGCTTGCCACAAAGCCAGGGAGAAGACAGCGTACCTTTGAGGACACTGAGTGACGGATGCACAGAGAGAGTTAATCCTAGTACAGAAGCTTGTCCTGAGGTAGAAGAAATTGAATTTAAGACAGAACAATAATCTCGGCCCACAGGCAACTAACATTTGCTAATTCCCTCTGCGCTACTGGGGCGGATGAGGTTTTTTTCTTATGTGCCTCACCTCTTATCAACAGCAGCGGGGGTGTGCTTCAACAGAGCCAGGACTTCATAGGACACATCGCTACCTCACGCAACACCACAGCTCAGCAGGATATGGCTGGAGCTTCATCTGGGGTATGCAAAATTACTCTGCAAGTAATTTGCAAAACAGCTACAAAGGCAAAATATATGTTGGAAATGGCTGAAAGAACACAGGATATTTTGCGGAGCCGTTTCTCTTTATAATTGTAATTCCTTCTTAGTTGTTCTAGAGTCCGAGTCAACTAGACACAACCAAGAAGCTATAAGTTGATTGGAATGGTTGATCTAAATCATTGTGTTTATGATATTCTAGTCTGCAGATATGATTTGGTTCCCATCTTCAATGCAAGTCTATGAGATATATCCTCTGCCAGGTGAAAATAATAAGTCTGATGGCTTAGAAAAGATTTTTTTTTTTTTTTACCCTCAACAAGACAAGATTTGAGGTATCAGTTATGTGTATAGTGCAGAATATTGAATAATAGTTGTGATTCTTGCCTTAGAAAACACCACAAATAAACAAGACTGCACATTTGAGTTATTAAGAGAGTTTGTTGAAGGAAAAGGAACAGAAATGGTGACTATGGGTTCACATAAGCACCATGTGACTAGTGGTCGACCGATATATCGCCAAGGCCGATATGTCAGCCGATATTTGGCATTTTTCAAATATTGGCATCGGCCGATTAGTTTTTCTGTTTGGCCGATGAGTTCGAGGCGGGACTTTTATTTTGACGGCGCTGAGAGCGGCAGCGCCTGAGCACACAGCGCTCACATTCTCCCTCTTGTTCGCTGTCGTCATTAACAGCTTTGTCTAATATGGATAGAAGTCTGTCTAATAATCAGACAGCACTGTGAAACAAAAGAATTAAATGTATACAAAAAGTATTATAACGATTGCTTTTATATTATTAGTAACAGAAAGGCAAACATTATAATACTTTCTTGTTTGCCGTCAGCATTCAGTAAATACGCATTTATATCATTTAAACAAATCTTTGAATGACTAATGAACATTTAATTTCAAAAACCTTGCAAACTTAGTTGAATACAGTTGTGAGATCTTGTGAAGTATGCATTTGTATCCTGCACGATTGCGTGTTCTCTGCGTGACGGTCAGTCCGTGTGAATTGAATGCGGACACGAGGAAACACGCAATCAACAAACTTCAAACTCGTGATTTCAAACTATGCTGCGCTTTATGCATTTGTCCACTGTCATATTCATGTCATTTTCGCTGTGTGCTGTATGTAAAATAACTGTTACCTTGGCTTTATTTGAACAATATGATTCCCAATGCACATAAACTTCCCAGAATACTGAGTGCCCTGTTAGTTACAGTGTTTACTTCTTTTTTAATTATATTTTTATTAAATATTTATTTATTTGTGAAAAATACTTTGTCATCTAAAGTATAAGTATGTTTATTTTACACATTTATTTTTTAATCCATTTTCAAATTATTTAAAATTTCTTAAATATTAATTAAAATAAATAAAATTATATCGGCTATATATCGGCCACCCTGATTTCCAAGATATCGGCATCGGCAAAACAATATCGGTCAACCACTACATGTGACTGGTCTAAAATCAGCATATGCTTTCCAGTGAACCTGTTGAGAAACTTAAAAACAGGGCTTACAAAATCGCTAGCCTGACTTGGGCTATTACGTTTTCCAGTCGGGCTACCAAAATGTATCACCGCCCTGCCCAACGGGCTACCTTAAATACAGGGCTCACGCATGTCCTTTAAACTCTCAATTTACTTGTATAAAATTTAAGGCCATGATAAATTTTTAAAATACGTTAAATGGTATAAGAATACTCTTAATTACAATTTCAAGAGGTCTTACAGTTGGAGGTGGAAAGGCAAGAAGCGTGATACAGCTGGATTAAACTTCAAAAGGCAATGATGTCGCTGAATAAATATGAGCGCTGCACCTTTCAAAGTCAAAACGCGGCGTAGATGTCTTTATGTGAATGTGTCTCTGAAGGGAACCGTCTGTCCTCAGAAACGTGTCGTTGGCATTTTCATTTCATCTTGCCAATAAAATGCCTGATAAAGCAGAGTATATGAGCGCGGTGCTGCTTTGTGTACAGCCGTTACCGAAGAAGCCGCTATATTTGCTCCTAAAGCGAGAATGAGAGTGAATCTGCATTTCCAGTGTGTAGATCTTATGTTCAGATCAATGCGAATATCGACCCATGTTTTTATGCAGCAAACAGAGTTGTAAATGTGAAAGAAATTCATGTGCCTTCTAAAAATCTAAAAAATTAAGACAGTAATATTTATGTTTTAAATTAATATAATAAAATGTTTGACTTGTCCCTTTTCATAAAAATGGTTTAAAAGCTGAAATGCCATTTTATAAGATTTTTTTTTTTTTTGTGAAAACTTGTATCTAAACTGTAAATCATGTCATTTTATGGCTTAAAATGTTACCATAGACATTGTCCAACCCCAATCATAGTGTTCATTTTACTTGTGCAGCTCTTAAAAAGGTTAATAAATTGCCATAAATTGATTTTTAATTCTGCAGATACCCTGTAAACAGTGAAATAAAATTCTTTCATTGGTATTTATTGATATTTGTGTATTGAAAATGTTTTTAATTGAAATTTAGACTCATCTGATTTTCTATATTTAAAAAAAAGGTATTTTTTATTTGGGCTAGTTAAAGGTAGTCGGTAGTCGGGCTACCAAAATCTGAAGAGTACCTGTCCGAAGGGCTACCAGGGATTTTGAAATTTTGCGAGCCCTGTAAGAATTATAAAAGCAGCATTTTATTTTTAAAATAAAATAAAATAAAATAAAATAAAATAAAATAAAATAATGCAGTCAGTTATTGCATTAGGCATGCTGCTTTACTGCACTACTATTCCTGCCATTTCACGATGCTGTTGTCTTAGTGGCCAGACCAGAGAGCCAGACTTCCTACCAACATCTCTGTGAACTCTCCAAACCCTCAGTGCTTCCTGTGTGCGCTTTGCGGACTGGATGATTCCTGCCTTTCTGAATGAAACCCCATAAAACATCATATATTACTGGGAGATGGAGGATGACAGTGCTGTATTTGAACACAGATGATTTTATGGTAATTGCAGATAATGGTAGAGTGCTGGGGTTGGGGTTCATCCGAGCTCATCTGGAGAGGAGGGGAAAAACTGTGAAATGACTCTGGAGAACCTTTATTTTCAGCCTTCAATTACGTTCAAGCAATCTGTCTGGATTTTCAGTCGAAACCCCTAATAACTACCCCCCATTCACACTGAAACACACACACATGTGAGTGTGTTTCAGATCAGGATGGTGCCACGTGTCTGCTGTAGAGTGGTCCAGTGAGGGCTGCATGTTTCCATTTTCTGCGTTTTGGCTGCTCCATATGCAGAATGTCCCGAAAGGAAGCATGAAGCAAGGTCTTGAAAAGTTTTATAAGAGGGGTCATATCTAATTAGCAAGCTCCTAATTTCAATCGTACTCCAAAGTTGTGTTAAAAGGCCACCGCAGCCCAGCGGGAATTGACCTCTATGAGGAAAGTCGATCGATACTCACACACTATTGGCAGTTTGCAAAATGAACCATGGTTCTCAACGACTATTATATTCCAATCCCGCTGGAATACAAGAGAAATATCCCTAAAATATGTTTTGTTCAACATCTATGAATATAAAGCAACATCAAAACACAATCATGGTTAGCTCATAAAAAACATCATTCCCATGCCATTAGTGTTAATGAAGTGTGATCGCGTAAAGTACTTCATTGCAGTCGGGTCTAAAGGTCCTCATCAGGGAGTGTCAAATACAGGGCCATAAAGGTAGTTTCAGTACTGAACTATTACTTGCACATGTGATGGCCGTGCAGAGACCAGGCATTGATTTGATTAACAGCCTAACCATTACGGCAAAGAGAATGAAACAGCTAGAGAGAGAGAGAGAGAGAGAGAGAGAGAGAGAGACAGAGAGACCGCCCACCAGCCCAGTCAAGCACCCATCATGCTCTCTGGAAACTTGAGAGACTGAGTCACTTTCAAGAGGTGCTTACATGTGTCACTGCACTGCAAAACAGCTGAGAAAGAGAGACAATATCAAAAATATTATTAAAATTTAATATAACCGTTTGCTATTTTAACACACTTTAAAGTTTAATATATTCATGTAATGGTAAAGTTGAATTTTTGGCAGCCATTACTCCAGTCTTCATTGTCACATCATCCTTCAGAAATGATTCTAATATGCTAATTTGCTGCTCAAGAAACATTTCTTATTATCAATGTTGAAAACAGTTGCACTGCTTAATATTTTTTGTTGAAACGGGAGTACTTTTTTCAGGATTATTTGATGAATACAAAATAAAATATAAATATAAAATAAAAATCTATTGTAACATTATAAATGTCTTCACTGTCACTCTGGTTTAATTTAATGTGTCCTTGCTGAATAAAAGTATTAATAAAATTATTGACCCCAAACCTCTGAATAGTACTAAAATCAAGATCCCTATATGCAGAGGAGGGCCAATCTATGAGTGTCATGCCCACTAGAACTATACCTCAACCTCAATCTGCAACACACAACCCTTAAAACACCTCGAGCACGGTGCAGTTGATGCCCTAGAAGGCATGTGTGGTTCAGAGGCACGTGGAAGCACCTGTCACGTCTAACGGCCGGCGTGACATTCTCCTAGGCTTCCTGACACCTGTAGGACTCAGCGCTGCTTGCTATTGTCTTTCACTTTTTGTTGACCTACATTCAGTGGCACACACCCTCTTCCGTAAATACTGTCATTACTTCAGCTGGCTGTCAGTCAGAGAACAGCATGCAGTGGATGATATGTAATCGATTCGCAGAAGAGCTTTCCAACTTCACTGTATGAAAAAAAGAGTACTTGCACCTTTTTCTTTTTGGACCCCACGGTCATTGGACCCGAAACTCGAACCCGGCAGGAATTGTTGGTGGGGGGAGTGAATAACCAGTGCTCTCTCCATCCTCAATACCACGACTGAGGTGAGACCCTTGAGCAAGGCACCGACCCCCAACTGCTCCCCGGGCGCCGCAGCATTGGCTGCCCACTGCTCCGGGTGTGTGTTCACGGTGTGTGTGTGTGTGTGTTCACTGCTGTGTGTGTGCACTTGGATGGGTTAAATGCAGAGCACAAATTCTGAGTATGGGTCACCTGAGGAGAGTTTGAGATGACCTTTTTGTCCCGCTTTTATCTGAAAGCTCTCTGCAGAAGTGAAGCCACCAGGCCAGCGATATGATTCATCAATAAAACACCTGGCAGCCTGCTCCACAGCAGGACCGGCCCGAGTGACAGAGTGAGTGCGGTAATAGCGGCAGGACCCCTCAAGGTCTGGAGAACAGATGAGATATCTATCAGAATCTCCTGCTGCAGACCAATCTGCCACACACTCACACACACATCCATGCACATTACCCGCAACACCCATACATAAATCACTATGAATTATTAAAACCGTCAACAATCATTTTGCAGAGGAACTGACAAATAAGCCTGTCCATTAGCCAAGTATGCCTGCCTGTTCTTTCTCTAAACAGCTGAACCTTGAAGTGGTCTTCAAGTGTCTGTAATGAGAGATGGGGGATGATACAGGAAGGAGAGACTAGCATATGGGGGGTGGGGGGGTGAGACATCACAAGCCTGTTTTGACTAAATCAATGCTGCCACAACCCCCTCTCGCTTTTCTCCCACACACACACACACACACACACACATACACGTACACACTAATCCACTCCAAATTTACTGCTTTGAACACGTACATGAAAAACTGATGGGATTCCAGTAACTGTATTGTTCAACTTTTTTAATGAATGGTTTGGGCATTAAGAAGACAAAAGGGAGGAAGAAAAAACAGGAACTGCAACACTTAACGAAAAGTTTGTGCTACAGAAATAAGTGATACCTCAAAATTGTGTGTTAGAGAGAGGTGAGGTGAGAGGTGTGTTATTACTTTTCAAAGCAATAGTTTTCCAATTTTCACCCAGCAGATTTACAATTTTTGCTTGGCAGACAATAAAGAAGGCAGAAAAAACACTGCAGATTGGCAAACAATGAGAAAAAGAGCAATATCTAGGACATATCAAAGTATTTATTTTGTATTTTTATTTGCTGCATCAAAAGATGGACATTTATTCAGTTCTGCCTTTAAAAACAAAGCATTTTGCCACCTCTTCGCACTCATATCAACAACAGGGGACATTTTCAGCTTCAATGCAACCGACAGAGAGGGCGACGAGCAGAATGTAGGTTCACACAGTGGTGGTCTTCTGAGAAGCTCTTCCTGATAGTTACCTCAGCCATATCCTTTGCCCTTATCTCTTTCTGCATTTCCACTTCTAGAAACCTGGTAGAAAAAAAGCTAAAATTTGGGGTTGAGATGACTTTTTACAGTCTGGCTGTGGTGCGAAGAAAACAGAGTAAACAAACGTCTCTCAACCTTAAAAAGAAACCGCTACCACTCGCAAAAAAATGCAAACGCTGTCAGAAAAGAACAGACATTAAAGAAACTTCTGAGGGCTGCTGAGGGCTTAAGACACAGATGATCCGTTAGAAGTTATGAGATGCTCTTAATCTCATCTCAAAGTTTTATTCTCATTTTTATCTCCGTTTCTACCGCCTAAGTCTATCCTGTCTGAAGTGCTGCAGTTCCTCTGATACAGTAAGAGCTTTGTGAGTTGAAATACACAGAGCTTTTACAAAAGGCAACAAAGCTTCATTCATTTCATATGAGGCAATGCATGTTTTATTAAAGAACTCCAATGTAAACAGATTCACAGCTTATGCAATCTAATGAAAAAATATTCAAATAATTAAATGTAATTAATGTGTTCCTCTGCTCAGAGCTACATCATTAACATGCAAATGCTGCCAAACATAAATTCATGTGGCCGGAATATTTCATGTGCTCATTAGTAAATCCTCCCTCTCTTTATGCTAAATTCACTAATTCCATGTACACCGCAATAAATACTCTTTAAAAAAAAAAAGCCTACATGGCAGAGATAACGGCGAGTGCATGTAGGATATTACCCACAATCTTATAAACACAAAATTGTGGGGCAAAACAATTTCCATAAAAGAGCAATTTCAATCTCATTATCCTTCTATAATGAGTCCTCAGAGACAGCAGGCGTTCCCTGCCGCTCACAGCAGTACAGATTCAAAGTGCAAGCTCGAATTACACGACAATCAGTTCGATTACGAGAAAAGAGACTAAAGGAGCGTGGTGCACATCGGCCTGTTCAACCGCGCAGGAGTCTTGGGCGTGATGTGTGTAATTAAAAGGTCAAGTTCAATGCCTCAGAGTGAAGAGGAATCAGTTTAGTTGGGCCGAGTACAGAGCCTTGGGGAGCTCCGGAACACAGGGATAAAGAATGGAGGAGACTAACCCACCACCACTGTTCAATTCTACACCATTTTTTACAGTTTTATTTTTCTGTCTTTTGGCTTATGTTATTTAAATTTAGTTATTACTTCATGTCATATTCTTTCATTTCAGTCCATTTTATTCTCACCAAAACTGCACATTATTTTAAAATTTAGAGTAAAACAGACTGAAATTATTTAAAAAAAAATAATAATAAAAAATTAATGAAAACACCATTTTAGTTCCTGTTAAAGACCAAATTAATGAAAATGTGCAAACTTTAACAGACCAAACTTTAACCAAATATTAAAAAATGCACAAATATTAATGTAAACTTGTCAACATATAAAACATTCATGAACATAAAATACAACATGTAAAACCATTGTACAAACCTAAGCTCAAATATAAGATTGTGAATAACAATGAAAAAAAAAGTCCTAAAAGTAGCATTTGAATGAGTTGCCGCAAAGTTTAGCTACTGTTTACAGTTATTATGTGATACTTAATTATATACAGCATGTTTTGTAATGCTAGTTACACATTCTTACTTGTCTGAACATAAAAGTAGTTCAGTTAATTGATGTTCAGCTTCAATTTACTATAAATTTCTGGATTCTTTTAAAAATACTGTTAGTTCATATACTGCAGTGCACTGCAGTACAGTTCTTTTATTTTTTCAACTGTAAAATAAATAAATAAATGATAAATAAAATAAATGTTAAAAACATTTTAATTTCATTGATTAAGACAAGATTAAGACCGTCCACAATGTTGTCTCACTGTTGTCACGCAGCTCTCTCTATATGCAGCAGACTCTCTCATTTCTGACCTGCAAATAAACACAGACTCAAACATGAAATCTAAGAGACAAGATTCTCTTTGAAGTTGGAGGTATAAGAATATTAATTCCAGGCTTTTCTGTCTCTGTTTCAGAGGGCTAAGCTGCCGGGGCTGTGTGTGTGCGCGAATGTCTAGAGAAAACTGCCTCGTGCCAATCAAAACAAAGACTAGGGACACTTCTGTCTCATTAGACCACGGCCTGGTTAAGGTCTCACTGAGGGGAAAGGGAGGACACATGTGCCTTAGGAAATGAAAAAGGGGGTTGTGAGTGCAGACGGGGCTTGTCCCCTGCAGAAATTCCCCTAACCCCACCCTGCCAATCAAACCTTTTTTGATATACTCCTACCATATCCTGCACAATCTTTTTGTTTTGTGCCCCATCTACTCCCTCGCCTTCAGCCTTCAGTGTTACAAATTATACATTTGTTGAGAGCTGGGCAAGCAGCCCATGTGTACTTCATTTCAATGGCCTGTCGTGGGACGGGCACACTGCCCTGACTGCTAAAAAGTATACTTCACAGTATCACTGTAAACTTTATTAAATATCAATAGTAAATGTAACTAATTTCAATAACAAATTTCGACACCAAAGCAAAAATAACTTAAGATTATTTTAATATATACACATACATTATTATATATTTTTAATGTTATATATTATAAATATTAGGGCTGTGCAATTAATCGAAAAACAGTTTCGATTTCGATTTCGGCCTCCAACGATTATGAAGATACAATAATCGAGATAAAACGATTATTACGCCCCATTCCGCCACCTTTCTATCAGTGCGCTTTCATTCCTCCATAAAAGCCCTATTTCACATGCAAATCAGTAAAATCATGTAACATGACTTTTTCAAAATGGGATGTGTTTGATTTATTTAAGTGTATTATTCATGTTTTTAAAAGCGCGGAAGAGAACTTGCGTTGCTCCTTAGGAGGATTTCTGTTTATGCGAGATGGAACACAAAACGGACAAGTAAAGTCAACTTTTAGCTCAAGGTGCATGCCTAAACGATCAAACACATGCAAAAATGTGTCAAAATGTGTAAATTTCTGTTAACTGAATACTTAAGACTTGCATAAAAAAAATCTTAAAGCACAGTTTGTTTCATTTGTATCTTTTTATTCTATTGCATTTGACCTTTGCTTTTTTATTACTGACAGTTTAATCATTTTCAATAATTTTGAGGACTATTTTTGTTTGTTACTAATATCAGTTACCCAAATACTCTGCTGACGTGGGATTGAAAATTGTGAAATTTCGCTGGTCTCTAAAATGTAGATGCCACAGCAACCTTATTAACAGAAAAAAAATAATCATGATTATGATTTTTGCCATAAACAAGCAGCCCTAATAAATATAGTGTATTTAGAATACACACACACATACCTATATAAACACTAAATAGACATACATATAGATATAGATATTCACATACACACATTATTCATTATATAATAAAATGTAATGTTATATAAAACTGTAAATATTGCTTTAAAACTGTATCACTGCATCTTCATTTTTTAATTTTAATTTTATTTTTGTATCATTTTTGTGTTAAAGCACCGCTACCTTTGACCTCTCTATTCATAACGACACACTGATTCATAAAAGAGAAAAAGCATGAAAGCATGAGAGGGAAAAAAGAGAGTGGGAGTGAAAGACAAAGAGAGAGATGTGCAGGATAGAAATCAATAACAACATTCCCACCACATCGACGTATTGACTCAAATCTACTTTCAGCAGAATATTATCTGAAAAACCATAATCAACTTGGCATACTATTTATTAGATATCACACCAAATGAATATTTGTTCAAAAACATAAATATATATAGCGATGGACACATTTAATGTCAGAAGAATGGGATTTTTTATTGATTAGTTTAGGCCTAAAGTGTATGTGCATGCATACGTGCATCGGTCAGCCATCACAAAGGGAACTCTCTGATTGGCTCCTCCCCATCAGCTCTCAGAGCTAATAGACTGATAGATTTCAGAGGGATTCTATCACCTCTGATTGGTTCAAAGACAATGACACTCTCTCTGCCAGATGGTGGATAGAAATGTGTACGTGAATATGTTTGGTCTACTCTTACGTCTTTAAATGACAAATTATTACTGTCAAATCTCACCCAACTTGATTCCTCTACAGTTTATAAATTATTGTCAAAGTAAAGATTCACATACAATTCACGTTACTGATATGCATGGTTTTCTTGCTTTTTATTTTTAACTTTTGACTGAGGTTAATATCTGAATACATGGAAATAAATTGCACAATTTATATATGGAGAAGATGTAGTGGTTTGATGCAAATAAATAATACTCAAAAAATATTTAAATGGATATAAATTCTTTTTTCTTTTGTGTGGTTATCAATCAGTTTTAATGATCAAAAAAACAGTTTGGGAAACGGAAACTCAAGATCAGTAAAATGCAAATCAGCACGTGAAAGTCGTGAGTGTCTGTGGTAATGAAACTCTCATTAAAGAGAGCAGAAGTTAAGCTAAATTCAAGTCAGCTTTTTCACACTGCACTTGAACAACTGAGAAGTGAGAACACAAAAATTTAATACGTACACAAAATATGGACAAGAATTCATGAACAAACAGGAACAGGAATTAACACAGAACACTGCATACACACACACACACACAGAGAAAAACAAACGCACAGAGCTACACATCCCGCACGGCCCGTGTGCTGACAGCAGAAGATTACGGTCCGTAGAACAGCTCAGACTGCTTGTCTTGTGCTACGCTGAAACTCAAACAAAACAGCATCGTGTCTGCCACTGCAGCACTACCAGTACCACTACTCTGTTATTGTGCTGTGTGTGTATATGGGGGAGAAATCTTGACCGATCATTAAATTAAACTGTGTGTGAACATGCATACATGTCTTTAGACACCAGGTGTGAAAACATCTCATTCTGTTTTACCCATAGTTATATACTGAAAGTAATCAATTTCACCACCTACCCTGACTCTCAGAAAAAAAAAATGATACAAAACTGTCACTTGGGCAGAACCTTAAGGTTCAAAAGCTATAAGTTAGCATATTTATCTCTAAATGGTACATATTACCTTAAAGATACTAGTACTTTAAAGTACATATTTAGTTCCTAAAGTGTACATATCAGTACCTTTTGAAAGGGTACTGCTCCAGTGACAGTTTTGTATCTTATTATAATGTATACAATATAATACAAAGTCGCTATATTTAATAAAATATAAATTTGTAATATATTAACAAATTTATATTGATGAGTTGAATGAGTGACAATTATTTTTAAAATATATTTTATATTATTATTAATATTATTATTATTATTATTATTATTATTATTTTCACGTGATCTTTCAGAAATCATTCTAATTTGCTGATTTGGTGCTCAAGAAACATTTCTTTTTATTATCAATGTGGATTTTTATGTTTTTTTTTGTGAAAACGATACACTTTTTTAAAGATTCTTTGATTAGAAGAAAGTCAAAAAAACAGCATTCAATTGAAATAGAAATCTTTTGCAACATTATATATGTCTTTACTGTCAGTTTTGATCCATTTAATGCAATTTAAAAACTTCTTATTAATGAGTAAAATTTAAAACAAAAAAAAATATGCATAAATTATTTTGTTACTAATTTTTGCTTTGGTGATGTATTGAGAGGAACATTCCATCTGTGTTGACCCATATGCCTAAAAAAACCTGGTCATGGTAAATTTTCCACTGAGATAAAGTTGTTAAAAGACACGTGTCACGTGAGATATTTACAGTCCTTTCAATTTGAATTGCACACATCGCTCAACAACGATCCAATTGTCATTTGTACCATTCGACTTCTTTCAAAATGATACTGTTACAGTCAATTGTTTAAACAGTTCAAATCTAGAGAGATTTTTATATTCTTGGGAGAATCTGTTGAGAAATATTTGCATTTTAATCTGAAGTTCAGTGTTCAAACCTTTTCGATTTGTGTCTCATCCGAGCTGGACCTGAACCATGGAGACTAGAGTCACGGCAAGATCACAGAGCGCAGTATGGTCGGCGCGTGGGTGTCAGCCTACACTGATCACAGACCAGCAGTGAGTCACCAGCTCAGCCCCAAACTCAACTGATAACTGCAGTTATTACTACACCTCACCGAGCCGCACTGACACGGAGCGGCAGCTAAACTGCATACGGGGGCAGAGAGGCCTAGGACAAACATGCAAGCTCCTCAACCGAAGCACACCATCAATCATTCTAGATAACTAATAAATGTCACTCTTCGCCGAAGCCCCAGTCTGGCGCCTCCACACGCGCTCGCACATACAAACACATGCATACCACACAGACACAAGCAAACAATCTCGCACAAAAGTCAGCAAACAAACCCACGCATCCCATCTCCTCTGGAGCCCAGATGCTAGTTGCGCCTTCTTATTTCCTAAACTCTTGTGGACAAACTTCTTGCTTCTTCTGATGAGATTTTGTGTCTCCAAACCTGTTGCTAACAGAACGAAAGAATGACAAAGAAAGAGAGGACGCACTTCATCCTCCTACAGACACAGGATGTGCTGCAGGAAATTCAATGGAAGTCATATTCACACACTCTGTCAACTCCTGTTCACTTCCTGCATCAAGGTTACACTTCCATTTCCTCTAGCGTTTGCATTTCTGACACTTTAATCAACTACATGCATGACTTGTGTGGTTGAAAGGCTCTCTTCATTAACACAAGGAATAAACAGATGAATAAAACAGCATCCGCACCCACGAAATGACTAAGCGCGTGTCATTGAGTCTTTACAGTCAGCATTTCTAAAGAAAGACATTGTCCTCCTCCTCCTCTCCGCCTACATGCTGCACCTCGCTCTGGCATGGCCTGAGCCATAGACTTATAATTACTAGATGGCTCAACCCCACTCATGTCCGTCTCACCACATCTAAGCAGATGGGCCCCAGATTTCAGGCTCTGAATGGGTTGTTTCTGGGCCACAGTGAGCTCTGGCAATTTGCTTTCGTATGTGCAGGAAGGGTGGCCATTTTGGCCATTTTACTCAGGTACTCAGGTAATAGTTAAACGCAGCTTTCAAGGACAGGGAGTTGGCTTCTGTCAAACTATTCTATGTATAGATAGGCGTCGTTAGCTGGTGCATTGGTTTACGCTTAAAAATACATTTTTGTTTAAATGCACATGAAATGTTTTTTTATTTTTTTATTTTTACAAAAAAATACAAATAAATACAAAGATACATAAACAAAAAAGAATTAAAAAGTAAAAGAATTTTAAAATAAAAATATGAAATGAAATTATGAAAATATGATTTTATGAAAAAAAAATATTAAATTACAAAAACTAAAACTATAAAAGCTTTAAAAACTAAAGAACAAAAGAAAAAGAATAAACATAGTAAAACAACAAAAAAACGAAGCAGAGCAAAATGAAACAAAACTAAAATTAAAAAATGCATGAAAAAAAAGAATTAAAAAGTAAACGAATTCTTAAAAAGCATAAAAAAATGATAGAATATAAAAGTATTGAAAAAAATATATATATATAAGGAAAAGAATAAAAAGTAAAACAAAATGCAGAACAAAAAGCGAAGCAAAGCAAAATTAAACAAAACCAAATAATAAATAAAACAAAAGAATTAAAAAGTAAGAGAGTTTAAAAATAAAAGTATCAAATAAAAATATATTAAATAAAAATATATATATATAATATATAATAGAAAAGAATTAAAAAATAAAGAATAAAAGTAAAAAAATAAACAAAGCAAAACAAAACAAAACAAAAAAATACGAAGCAAAGCAAAATGAAAGAAAACCATAAACAAAACATTTTTTTTTTCCATGATCAATTATTGCTGTCACTTCTTAGTTCTGGTACTCGCACCCATTCCTAATTTCCAGCAATAAACTAGAAAAAAGAGATCAAAAAGGAAATGGCGTCACTCGAAAGTGAGGATTTTCCCTTACTGTGCAATGATGCACCTGGAAGCTGTGGTGTGTAAACCATAGCCAGGAATAGCTTGACATACACCAACACTATAAAATCCCTCTGTGTGTATGATCCTGGAGGAAACTCAGAGAGAAACTGTAGGCATTACATATCAGAGTCTGGATGAAGAAGGGAGGACTCCCTCAATTTGTCACAGTGAAAGCATGGCTCTGTAAGTACGCTGGAGAGAGTGTCAGTGAGTTTAACTGGTTATTCTGGGTGATCCCCGGGTTTGATCATCATGTGGGAATGGCTCAGCTTTGAGTAAGTGAGAGCTCTGAAAAACTCTCACGCTGAAGGGAGACTCCATCATACCTTCCTCCTGTGTCACTCGCTCCATGACTTACTCACAGACGCAAGTAAAACACCCCATTTTCTCTCTATAGCTCAGGCCCCCACGCGTTCGCTCAGCCCTGCTCTTCCTTTCTTGTTCTCTTTCTGAGCCCATTTCCTGTGCAGATGGCGGAGGTTAATAAACAGATTGATAAAAGATGTACTTTATTGATTCCTGAAGGAAATCTCTGTGCAAGAGCAGCAATAATGCTGAACAAACAACAAACACAATATAAAATACACAGCAGGGCTCTACAAAAAGGTTTTTGTTTTTTTTTTCCTACTGGTCTGGTCTAAAACTGTTGATTAATATTTGTCATTTGTAAATTGCAATAGGTGTACACTAAACATTTCATAAACAATTTTGTTGTAAAACTATGTGAAATGGCAATTTATTTATAATTTTCAATAGGGATGTGCTAAACTACACAGCACAGCATGTTAATTAAAAAACTTTAAAAAATTAAATAATATATCATATTAGTGCTGTCAAAGTTAACGCATTAACGCAAATTCATTTTAACGGCACTAATTTTATTAATGCGCAATTAACGCAGCGCGCATTTTCTGTTTGACCCGTGGCCTAACCCGTACTACTATAGTTGGAGAAATGGAAATGGATGGAGATGCTGACAGTGTTGCCAACTTAGCGACTTTTCAGACCAATCTTTATAGGGTTTGCCCAAACCTTATTTAGTTTCTGAGACTTACCTCTTTCTCTCTCCCTCCGCGTCTGCTCTGTTCAGCGCGCGGATGAGAGGAACAGCGCTTTCAGTTAAAACAGATATTATGTTGCTTCTCTAATTTAACATGCAAGTATAGCCGAAATCACAGCACAGCTATTGTCTTTATCTTATGTATAGCCTATTTGATTTTATCAGACGATGGCTGGATTATAAATCAGGATTTTTGTGCAGATTAACATCTTGGAAGGGAGAGCTGGTTATGTAGTCTTAATAGGTCGCGTTTCAGTCACTATTTCATATTCATTCCGTTGTCTGACAACAGAAACAGTAAAATATATCAATGAAAACAGTTTTATTGAGAATTTAGCTGCATCAAAATAGAGTATGTGGGCACAGAGAGGCAAACAAATGTAATAATAAATAATAAATGTACATTTTGCATGTTCAGAAGAAGTGAGATGCCCTGTCATGCGGAAATGTAAACAGGTTTGTGTAAGTAAATTGCTCAGTGCAAAGAAAGAGAAGTAATGGGAGCCTGCTATTTCTTTTTTCATGTGTCTAACAGACATGAGCAAGTTCTTTGAAACACATCTATGATCTTTGAAACATGTCTAGTCTTCAGGCTCTGTTAACTATGGTTTCACTAATAATAAACATATATTGCATAAAGCATCCATATTTGTCATTGCCCATGTTGATTAGAGTATTTAAAACATGAAAAGTATTAATTTAAGGTACATTTAGAACAGATAAAAGTGTGATTAAATTGCGATTAATCGCGATTAATTTTTTTTCCCATATGTCATTTTAAATGTAAAATTTAGATAAAATCCATTCCTGATTTCCAACACATTCTAACTGATGGCTCACAAATAATTATAGGGCAGACTGATTCTGGCAAAAATCATAATATTAATCAATACTGAATCAATATTAAGGACACGACTTTGAAAGTCATGAATTTACTGAACTTTAAAAAAAAAATAATAATAATAATCATCAATAATTAATAATAATTATCAGTGAACTTCCTTTAACTTTAAACTTCATATATAATTCAACTGAATAGCAAATAAAAAAATGAAAAATTAGTATTTGATTTATCAATCTAAAATAAAACTATTTATTACAAAAAACAAAATGAATGAACAAAATGAAATCAATCTCAGACTGTCGTCAAAGCCTCTTTTATTCTAGCCAACTAGATAACATAACCTTGATCATATATTAAATCACACTTTAAAGATTTAAAGTAGCAAATTTGTAATAAAAACATTCATGATAGAAAACAAAACATTTTCTAAGTTTGCAAGACATATAAACGTAGATGCTCAACACATGCAAGCTCCATCCTGTGTGCTTCTTGTGGCACAAACATCTGCACTCTTCTCAGAAAACCAATTCTGCCATTTTTAATAATGCGTACTTGCAAATTTACAGCTGCAATGTGCATTATAAATCCCCAATGCCAAGAAATACATTAAATCCTCAACTACTGCCAAAGGCTACTCTTGCACCTCTGTGTGCACTGTCTATGTTCTCAAAAACTCTTTGAGAAGCAGATGGTTTGCAAAGTTTCTTAATAAAGAACATTCTGGATTATTTAGTCTATCTGCATCTGTATCCAGTCAATTAACTCAGTTTGTAAAAACCCAGAACACTGGATCAGTACTCCGTCCCAATCCAAGCCAAAGATCCTCTGTGCTAATGCACAGCATGCTACAGATGGGGTCCATAAACATTAAGTTGTAAATAACTCAGAATATGCCATCGTTCACGTTGCTTTTAGTATCCCAGCAGTCAAAGAATGTCAGGTTGTTATTTCAGAACCTTGTCTTGTTGTCTGAATCTAATGTGTGTTGGAACAAGCATCTGGTCTATGGCGTAATGAATTTAAACAGCAAGTATGACCTTGAAACCATATGTGACGATACCAACTTTTCGATAAAACGTTGCTTCGTTGTCCTATGTGGGTATTAGGAGGATATCCTGGAGAAGATATTTCGACCATCACTTCCAGAACACCACAAAGCCGCATTGTTTCATTTCCTGTAATATTGAGGTATTATGAAAGCTGTGTCTCTTTAACAAAATAGAAACATTTCCCGTCACTGACTCTGAGCTTCGGTGGTCTCCTCAAACATCAACCCAAACTGACAATGTTTTTTTTCTTTTCTGTGAGCGACCCGAAATGCCATTTCTGAATCAGCGGAACATTACAGTTAGTTCACAGTGACAAACAGGAAAAAGAGATCTAAGATTAGCTTTACGATGATCAGCTCTCTGAAACCAGCTACAAACCCAACAACAAAGTCAAGCCAACACCAGCAGGAAGCAGAGTGACATCATAGCCCTGTGAAGGACACTGCTTCACGGTCACTTCCTGTTTGAGTAGCTTTGCACACAGTGATAAGACTGACACGCGTGAGCACAAAGTAGATACTGACCACAGTAACTGGCAGGAAACTGACTGGTGATAAGGTAAGCTATGAAATAGCCAATCAGCAT
The DNA here is from genome assembly GCA_039654775.1 of Spinibarbus caldwelli. Taxonomy (NCBI): domain Eukaryota; kingdom Metazoa; phylum Chordata; class Actinopteri; order Cypriniformes; family Cyprinidae; genus Spinibarbus; species Spinibarbus caldwelli. The sequence goes on along the minus strand of CM077266.1, from coordinate 16,772,945 downwards.
TTTTCAGCTTCATAATTTATTTACTAGCTGACTGAAGCCCAACTCTCATTCTCAGCCATAGCTTTACAATGTAAAGTCCAAACAAATGCGGTAAAAAAGAGAACAATATCTATGGCCAGGCAACATCCTGTTTCCTGGTGCAACACTACAGAGCTGAGCAGACTGAGTGGTGATTACTCTAGGAAGCTGCGGCGGCACGACTGTCAGATCGGCCATAAGAGGCAGAAACTTATCACAACAGCTGGACAGATTTCCCATGCTCTTGTGCTTAGATATCAACTGCTCTGAGAAGCAAGAGACATCATGCACTCCACACCAGACAGAGCTCTTCTAAAAGTTGATGTTTCTTGGTGTATACCTAATTTTTAACCATTTTTGGATTAATGTTTTTGTTTTAGCACAATTTAGGATTCAAAAGTCAATGTGTGTTAGCTTTATTAAAATAAAATAAAATAAAATAATCTGGTTCTTTGAGCTTAGAGAACTGGTGCTTATGAAGGAGTGTTGAGTTTATTTCTCCACATCTCTTGTTTCACAAATCTGTTCATGAGCTCAAAGAGGATGCTGCTTCCGGGACGGAGCAGATCAATACTGGTTTCAGTTGAGGAAGGTTGTTGGAGGATCTATCCTGCCTTATCAGTGTAAGTGCAGGTCTGACCATTTAGAGAAAACACACACACACACACACACACCCTCAGACACTTGCACTGCGAACATGTCCAAGCACTTAGCCGTGATGTTTTAATTAAGGAAATGTCTGCAATATCCAAGAGTTTCATTACTCTAATTAAAAAGATGCTTAAAAGTTGTTAACAAACTAATGAAGTAGCCTTTCTGTTATCTTAAGACATCACTTAAGACATATTAGTAAAAATAGAAAGAAAAAAAAAAAAAAACGAGGCGATATGAGCTAAAATTCATATCACGATATTTTCCACTGTCCATACGATATCGATATTATAATCGCGATATGAGGGGGAAAAAAATTGGAATCACATTTTAGTAGACCTTAGTTAAATTACAGGCAAAATATATATTTTAACCTTATATAACTAGAAGAAAAAAAATATGATTTCAAAATCTAAGGCAAAAATAGAATGGTCTGACTTTAGATGTGTGAAATTATGCTACTTAAGACACCTGTGCAAAAGAAAAACAGCAAATGGACTGAAAGAACATGCAAATTCACTCTCTGACAGCAGATGACGCTTATGGCCTCAATTTAGCGTTCCTTTGGTTACCGCTGTAAATAAAGCTGCTCTGCGCTTTGAAAAATTGTTGAGAATTGTTGAAAAAAAGTCATTATTTTTATTTTCTTTGCGTACAAAAAGTAATCTCGTCGCTTCATAAAATTCAGATTGAACCACTGATGGCAGATGGAGTATTCTGACGATGCTTTTCTTACTTTTCTGGGCCTTGACTGTGAGAATTACTTGGCAGTCAATGGGACAGACACAAGCCTCCCGGTTTTCATCTAAAATATCTTAAATTGTGTTTCGAAGACGAACGAAGCTTTTACAGGTTTGGAACGACATGGGGGTAAGTGATTAATGACAAAATTTTCATTTTGGGGTGGAGTAACCATTTAACCCCCTGCCCCCAATTCATTATTTATATTTCTATATTTCGAGCATTGTGAACCGTGATCTTGCGCTGCCTGCTACAGTACTTTCTTTCTTTTTGTCCGTGTTTTGCATCTCTGTCCTGTGTTAACGGCCGTTTACAGACTTAGTAATATTACCACACAAATTACATTTAGGGAAATTATTGTAATCCAGTCTGTGTGCAGTTCTGAAGAGCCAATGTTGTGTTTGGAGCAAAAACTATCCAGTTCAAGCGGGGCATCTCTCTCTCTCTGATGACGCAGTAACGACCATGGGGAAAAAAATCTTTGTCTGTCCATCCATCCATCAAAATCCATGAATATGTAACGGAATCCACGGTATAGCAAAATCCATATCATGGCACAACATAATACTGGTAGTCTCGTTAATACCAGTATAGCGCCCACCCCTACCATGTGGTTGCTAGGTGGTTTCTTCCTGCAATTCTGAATCACAAAGAATTGAACTGGTCATCATGTAATCATATGTTTAAGCGCAATGGATAACTGACGAGACCACACACTTCAGAAATGTCTCTCACCCCACTATGAGTGACACATCTCTTGGTTCGAGTGACAGACAGGAGGCAACCGATCCCAGAGGGCCTAATCTAGTCTGACAGTTTAAACAGGCTTTCACACTGAGGTAGCGAGTCGGTCATAGTGCTGCGGGCAGTTTCGGGGCCATGTTATGCTTGTTGAGTCTACGGGAGGTTTCTGATCAGAGAATGAAAAAGAAGCCGTTGCCAGCTCAGAGTTTCCATCCTGTGCACTTCAACAGCACATAGTACAGCTCGACTGAAACGTTTATGTGGTCACCGCTTTTAAGGCGGGAAAACACAAAAGGCATTCAGAGCTCCGGCAGGTGTTCTTCTGTGGCTGCTTTAAAACTACAAGCCTGAGGTTTTATCGTAACACATGCACACAAACGTTTCACTGAAATCGACTGGATGTATGGTGACAGCTAGGAGAGTTGGAGTGAAAGAAGCCTCATCAAGGTTTTATTTGATGAAAAACACAGAAATACTGTGAAATATCATTACAGTTTAAAATAACTTTTCTATTTTAATATACTTTAAAATGTAATTAATTAATGTGATGGCAAAGCAGAATTTCTCCAGTTTTTAGTGTCCCATGATCCTTAAGAACTAATTCTAATATGCTGATTTCCTGCTCAATTATTGTAAATGCTGAAACAGTCACACTTTATATAAACCATACCAGATTTTAACAGGATTCTTTAATGAATATAAAATATAAAATAACAGCATTTATTTGAAATAGTAAAATTATAAATGTCTTTACTGTCACTTTTGGTCAATTTAATGCATCCTTGCTGAACAAAAGTATTTATTTCTTTCAAAAAAACTTTTCTTTATAGGAAAACATGTTTTGGGTATAAGGATATATTTCGTATGTATTTGGCATGTTTAAGTGCTCTGGCTCAGATTTGTTTGTTCACAGTCTGCCTTCTGGGATTTCATTCTCAACAGCAGTGGATGGTGACCGGGGCTCAGATGGCCTGCTGTGTGTATGTGTGTGTGTTTCAGAGTATATGAGGAGAAAACGGAGAGAGGCAAACACATCACAATAAATCAAGCACGTCAGCCAGACTCCCAGAAGACCAGCACATAGACACAAAAACGCAACACAGTCCCATATGGACACCCATGAAACCTCACTTGACAAATCCTCACTCCTTCTCCGGACTGGACCCACACACCCAACTCCCCAAGCACCTTACTGGAAACAAGGCAGGTTTATGTTCTTTAAAGCACACATCTGCCGGGATGGACCTAACCCAGAGCTCGGACGGGACACTGCTATGTAGGGCAAACATGGGAACAAAAGGCCTGTTCTCTCATTTTGTGCTCCTCTCTTGCTCTACAAGACACCTAACCACTTGAGACGCAGCTGTCGAGACTACTATTGATTTGCTGTTGGGTTGATTTGAATCCATCCTGAAGTTCCACCTGCTGCCCGCACCATCCGCTAAGGAAAAAAAAAAAAAAAAAACCGCGCCAACACACACTTGCAGTCACTTAGTCGACAAGAAGCTGTCACAAATGGGGCTCTGGTTTCAGAGAAATACATTTTCACGGCTGTGGAAAGTGTGACACTCACCCACTCAGTTCACGAGCATGACAGCGCCCCGTGACACCTGAGACGCAGAACTTAAAGACTGAGAGGTATAGATGGAGAAACAAGTGAGATATTAAGAGAGCGAGAAGAGGCGAGCAGATGTTCTGACATTTAAAACCACCAACAGAAATACAAATGAAACCTCAAAGCTGATAATTCATTAGATGTTCATTTGAGGAGGCGTCCCGTCTAAGCTTTTCCAGATGAGATCAGCAAAGGTTGAACTAGTGCTGGGCGGTATACCGGTTCATACCGAATACCGGTGTTTATTTTTCTTATGATATGAATTTTTAAAATACCGCAATACCGGTGTCATTTAAATAACCTTCAGAATGCAACACTGTTTGAGAGGGGTCTCTTTTCACTATTGCATTGTGGCGAGGAAACAGCTGTATGTGTTACTAAGCGTGAAAGTTCTGAAGCTGTAGAACTAGTAAAACGTGATGACACAGAAGAACTCATCCACAATATCCACCGCCCGCTGCCATCAGCTCCCGCGTCTCACACACAAGCGCGCCTTTAGCACTATATTTAGCAACTTTCAGACCCTTTTAGCGTTTTTTTTTTTCCATAGAATATACAAACTGACAAACCTAGCGACTTTTTTGGATAAACCTTAGCTATGGTTCAGTTGAAAGATGTCGCCAGTGCTGCCCCGCGAGCGCGAGGTCTGACTATCCCGGCGCAGTGTCGCCTCTCTCGGCGTCTGTTCTGTGCAGTGAGCGGCAGAGAAGCACCGCATTCAGCTGGCCGTACCGCATCAGACTCGTCAGTAAATGAGTGCAAAACAGCGTTTCCAAGCACCTGCCGCTAACTGACTGTTTGGAATTATAAATATGAGCATAGTACATCTGTTAATATTATGCACTTTTTTGTTTGTGTTTTTTTTTTTAGTTTGTTACTCAGACGCTGGCAGTGCGCTGCATGAGACAAAAAAGTAATATAGCCAAAACCACCGCATAGCCGCTCTTTAGTGTAACATTAGATGCATGTTGATTTTATCAGACGATGTCGCGAATATAAATGAGAGTGACTCCTGGTTAACATGTATTAATGGGTCCTGTTTAGTCACTATTTAGTGTGGAATTTTTCTACAATATTCGCTCACCATAACAGTAAAATAGGGCATTCTAAGTCAATCTACTGCAGTTTTTCCTCTCTTAATCAGTAGAAAATGTGGTTAACACCCGGTCATGCATGAAAAAAATAAATACCGTCATATACCATGAAACCGGACTAATTTTGAAAAATACCGTGATATAAATTTTTGGTCATACTGCCCAGCACTAGCTTGAACCCCAAATTTCAGGGGGCTGGGGCACAAAGGGACATTCATGCAGACAAAAGGGTGATCTGTTAAGGACAGGGGGGCTGCTATATCTGAAATCAGCTCATTGCATTATAATAAGGCTAGAAATATACTCTACACAAGCACACAGACACAAAAGCTCGCCCAACGAACTGCAACGCAATGAAGTCCCATTCACCCATGAACATGCATACTTTAATGTGGCCGTAACCTCAGTAAACCTCGAAACTCAAAAGAATGATTGAGTTCAAATGTGACATTTAGGGATGCAATGATATTAGGTTCTGGCAGACATACAGATAAACTGATTATAATTTAATGACCGATATTTAAATTCTAACTATAAATATAAAATAAAAAAAAAAACACTTTTTTTTTTAAATCAGTCAACAGTGTTATTAAATTATTTGTTTTTAACTTTAGATTTCAGATGATGGCAAATGTTATCAAAATAAAAAAAATAACAGATAAATAGCCAATAAACAAATAATGACCAATATTTAAATTAAATAAATTAAAATGAACCAACAATTTTTTTTGTGTATATATACATATATATATATATTCTTGAATTATGAACCTCATTCTTGACTAGAAGCATTTGAGTACTTGAGTATCATATGTATTCTGACCTAAATGTGCTTGTGTTCATAGCAAAAGGATAATTGTAGAAGGGAAACACAAGAACAGGATGTTGTGGAGCACTTCCTCTTTGAGTTTTCCTCCAGATGACTGAAAAGAGGGTTAAATGGCACAGTACAACAGAATCTGAGCGAGCAAAAATAATAACAGAAACCTGCACTCAATGTCACTGATTTGCAGCATAAAGATTGGGTTGCACAAAGTGTCCCGTCTTGTAAGAGTGTGTGTGTATGTGTGTTTGCCCTTCCTCTGGAGGTCACATATCCCATCGTCTTTCCTTTCCGGTGTTCAGCCTAGCCTTTCTTGCAACCCACTTCCTTCAAGATCTGGAGAAGTTTTGGGGTCTTGAGAATTCCCACCCAGAGAACATACACACTGAATTTATTCTAAATTTCTTGGAAGCTCAGTCTTTGCCAATTAATGCCAATTCAAAGTAGTACACAGTGGTATCTCCCAGATCTAAGGCTCGGAATCGGTCCGTGACTTCCTCATTAATGAAGCTTTTTCCATCATTAGCCGGGCACCAGATGAACCTCATCATCACACTGCAGAGCAGATGGTGCGGTAACCGAGGCGTGGTGGGGTGGTGGAGTTGGGATATGTGGCTTGCCATCTGATTGGCGGTATACTGAGTGCTGCTAATTGCACTTTTACCCAAATGCAGACCTCCGCTCATTAATCACAGTGTCGGGCCTACATTTGACAAGGCAATTTAAGAGAAATAAACACAAACATGATCGAAATAACAGGAGGACATAATTGAGCCTCCGATGCAGGACAAACATGTTACACAACGGGATGAAGGAAAAAGAGCGGGGAAACATGAAAGAGTGCCCGGTAGAGAGCGGGGAGACCCCTAATTGAGTGGAACATCTGGCTCTGTTCCACTGTTATTTGGCTGTTTGAACTTCATTGTTCCTGTGTGTGATGGATGCAGCTGGAGAAGGTTGAGTTTGGGGGATGGAGAGGGGCCCATTTGGTCTGCAGGCTCTGAGATGAGAGGAGGATATATTTTCCTTCCATTCTCCATGGGAGGGCATTCGCTTACTCTGTAAATAACTCCAATTAACTCCAGTCAAGGGGTGACATGGCCTTCTGCAGTCTATCATGAGCCATGTGCCCAGGTCTGGCTTACATTGGACATTATTGTAGTCAATAATTACTTTTTTACTTATATAGGGTATAATAAGGTATGAGGTCGTGCTATATTAAAACTAGAGATGCACCAATATTAAATCATCCAACGCTGAAATTATAAGAAATATTTCTTGAGCAGCAAATTAGAATGATTTCTGAAGGATCATGTGACACTGAAGACTCGAGTATGGCTGCTGAAAATTCAGCTTTGGCATCAGAAGAATAAATTAAGAGTTTGAAATACATTAAAATATGAAAAAATGTATTTAGAATTGAAACAATATTGACAATATTACCATTTTGAATGTATTTATGATCAATTGAATGGCACCTTAATGAGTATAAGTAATTTCTTATCTTTACTAACCCCAAACATTTAAAGAAAAAAAAAAACTCTAATATTGACCAATGGGCATCAATATATTATGCATCCCTAATTTATTTTAATGAAATTATACAATTTATTTCATTATTCAAACTTATTAAATGCCACCGTTCAACAAGATATGTCCATGACAATAAACAACAAAACGGTATTTCCAATCTGATTCCTGAAACTTTCTGTTTTATAATGATAAGGATCCAACGTCTTATATAAAAAAAAAGATACAGCGAGAGCCTGAGAGATAATGCAATTATTATTACAATTTTGGATGAGAGAAATAATCTGCTGCATACTGAAATGTCTTTCTGACCAGAATCTATTGGAGAATGGGCAATTGAGTTCATCCACCAAACAAGCTAACCTATAATTAGTTCCTCCTAGGGAAAAAGAAATCGCTGAACATTAACTTCTGCTTGCACAGTAAAAGTAACAGAGTTAACATTTTAAGAGATGCTCTCTGCAATGTGCTTACTCAAGGTCAAAGGAAACAAGGCAGGCCAGTCTCTCAGTTCTTCTACCTAGCAGTTTCAAATCCACAGCTCCGTTTCCATCAAGGTCTGCACTTTCACTTCAGCTTTTCATCACCGGCTCAGACGGCGTCTTGAGATAAAGCTACATCAGTGACCTTTTCCATCAAATCTGCTGCTGCGGTAGCAATTACGTTCAGTCTGTTTCAGCACAGCGTTCAGTCCAAGCATCATTCCGTGAAGTTTCTGTTGTCCCTGTACTGTTACATGTTGATCCTTTTCTGTTTATTCACAGCAGATGGTAATGGGCTCCAAAAAAGTCAGTTTCAACAAGTAGAGCATTGTGTTTATCCATAGTGAGTGTTGTGGAACATCTGCCTGGAGAATGCAGTAGCTTGTGGTCAAACATGAATTAAGGATGGTTATTTAGTGAGGGTGGTAAACATCCTGTGCTTTAAGGAAATAAAACCATTCCAAACATCATGGTGCTAATGCCTACACTGGTTTAACAGGTGCAAGAGGCGTAGAGGTGCAAGCTGAGAAGAAAGTTTTTGCACATTTGCGGAAAACAAAAACTTCCCCAAATGTTCCATAGCTGTTAAGCAGCTTTAAACAGAGCAAGCTGAGTAAGGAGATTTAAACAGACGGCTGCCACTTGTGAGAAAGAGCAGTATATTACCTTTCTTAGAGGGGAATTAGCTCTCTTGAAGAGCTCTCGAGAGCTTTAAAAAAAAAAAACGTTAGTTTTTGGACGTGACGAGGCTGGAAGAGGTAGAGTAAGGAATGGGGTTAATACACTGTGATTTCAGTCAGTGTGAATGCAAAACAGCTTCCTGGACCGTCCCCACTGTCTGTGGCCTGCTTAAAGGCCAAACCTCAGAGATATTTTCTTCTGCGTGTTTGAAAACAGTACATCTTATGTCTCTATCGCTGTTGAAAGCAGTCTCTCTGTCATTTGCTCACACCTCAAAGCCACAGGAACATTAAAACATCTGCCAATCTTCTCATTATGCACGACAACTGAGAAGCAAACACGTCAATGAGGCCAAGTCTGAGGCTTCAGCGAAGTTCAGCATGTACTGCATGGCTTCACACTTCTCTCCACAATGCTTTCCATCTCTATCACCAAAAAAGACACTGAGGAGATTAAAGCATGAGAGATCCAACACTGCAAGGCTTAAGACTGCCACCTCAGCCTCAGACACAGCAAAGCTTGCCAATCTACACTAGATTCAATACATCTGGCCCATTCATCCCTGTTCCAGACCACTGTTTTGTCCGCCTCTTAACGTCAATACTAATAGATAGTAATGCATTTAGATCTTTCCAGTAAAAGGAGAAACTCAGAACCTCAGCAATCCTCTTGATAGTTTTCAAACAGGGTTGACATTGCTAGAATCCAGCACACAATTTGAAGATGGGTGTTTGTATCATCACTGTGACAATACTTTAATAGATGTTAAAAATTGTGCAGTTAATGAAACAAAGAAACACCACATTCGTTTTTTTTCCCACTGTTCAAATCAGTGGCTTTATGGTTAATTTTTTCTTTTTCTGTTGTTGCTGCCCACAGCTGTGCAACAATGTTAACACAGAAAAATAGTAACACAGACGCCGTGAATAATTAAATAGTGTTTAGACATGTGCCGGTATTCATTAATGCGATATATCACGATAATGAATATGCACAATATTGTTATCGTGAGCACTTCAAAATACAGAGAATAATAATTTATTACAAATTAATCAGAATTTTGAATGCATTTTAAGAGTACTTTTCCAAGCAACTGGTTAAATGCACAACACCGCTGTAAACTGCGTCAAACATGCGTGTGCACTCTGATGTTAACAAACACGGATGAGAAGCGGATGGCGGAACACGTGAAGGAGACGCGCTGAATGAAAGCGCACATTCACTCTCTGACAGCAGATGGCGCTAAACAGCAAAACTGTGGCCGTTACCCCGGAAACCCCTTAAACAAAGCAGCTGCGCTACTTTCTGTTTCTGAAACGTATTTAATTTATTTAAATAGCCATTTAGATTTCTGTGTTCGCTATGGTGTTCATCACAGCACCAAATATTTAAATATTTAGCCTTAAGGCTATTTATTTTAAAACTTTTTTACATTTTAATCTGGACTACAACATGCCCTAGATATTGTTTGAAAGTGTTTTGATTCTTTGTTGTTCGGTCACACTTTACATTAGACCTTCATTAGTTAACATTAGTTAATTCATTAGTTAACATAAACTCCCAATGAAAAATTCTTATAAACATTCATTAATCTTAGGTAATTCCAATATTTAATATTACGTTGTTAAAATCAAAAGTTGCAACAGTTTTTGTTTTTTTTTACGAACCCGAGCTTAAGAAAGATTAATAACTTCTGTAGCAAATGTAGCTAGTGCTCATTGTTAATGTTAATGCATTAACTAAGGTTAACTAATGAGATCTTATTGTAAATTGATAGGCTACCTATTGGTCTTTATAATTCTTTTGCACTTTAATCTGTGTAAAATTTTTAATTTTTTCTGTATTGCTTTATTGTATTTAAATGTTCAGTTATTTTTGTTATAAGAAAAAAGATATTAAACCTGTTATACTGTATTATGACAACACTTTTTTGCAGCTAAATTTCAATACCGTGATAATACCGTATACCGTGATAAAAGCATTAGCAATTAATCGCAACATGAAAATTTGATACCGGCATATCCCTAATAGTGTGGTTTAAAAAAAAACAGAGTATAATAAAAGAAAATACTTCAAATAAAATATTTGCTTTTAAAGCTTTTCAAACATTTAAAGTTCCAAAAAAGTAAAAAATAAAAAAAAGTGCATTTTTGTGGAATGAATCACAAAGATACACCAAAACTATACATTATATGTTATTTATGAACTATTTTGTCCTCCACAAACTGTCTAACATTGCATGGCAGAGATGATATTTATGGCAGGAGGGTGCTGGGGGAGAGAGACAGAAAAAAAGAGTACCATTGTTGGTCTCAGGAACTGCAGTATAATTACTATAGCACATGCGGGGCCTCTATGAAGATGCCTTGCTGCAGCAGGCCGGGGACCAGCTTTCTGTACTGATGTCTCCCCGCAGCCCCACTGCACTATGAATGAACTCTCCTTGCTTTTCCACATGGCTCTTTCTCCCTTTTCCCTCCTCTCTTACTGCCTCTTCTGTCCTTTCTCCACATCTCATTCAGAGAGCTCATTAATATGTTTAAGCAGGACTTTCACTTGCCCTGCCAACATTGTCATACATACACTTATTCCAATGTATTATTTAAAAATGTATATGTATTGATACTATTATGTCCTATTATATAATATATACCAAAAGGTGTTTATTATACTTAATTTTTTATCATATTAATATTTATATTGAATGCCAAACAATATTTTTATCATTTTGAAATTTTCCATTATAACTAATGCGTTCAATATCGAAAACCTCATCTGTGTGAGCCAGCCAAGATTTTACTGTGGCAACATATTTAAATTAGCAGAATTTTTCATGTTCAGAGAAAACCAAACGTTTCCTTTGCAAGCCACAAAAAACTTATGCATGTTCATCAATCATAAGAAACCATGACAGCACAGCACTAACCTGACTAGCGACAGTTCAGTCAACTAGCATTGGGCCATCAAATCTTCCTTATTGTTAAGCCGTGCACTCATCTCGATTTCTTGACCTTTTGTCGTCCCTCCCTTCCTCTCTGTAATCTGCAAAAGCACACATTACTATCCCCCCTTTGTGTGGGACAGGGAGCCAAAGGCTGCAAGGCAAAGTAGAGGATCTCTCCCTGGAGATTTAAGACAGAGTGACACAGCAGACGTGGAGGAGCTGTCAGCCGATATCCCTGCTCCTGTCCGGAGCGAGTGTCACAGCTTCTGGATACGACAACGTGTCAGGACGGCCTGTCAGTTGCTGTCCGCAGGCTAACAAACGCTGCTTTACCTCTCCATCACCCTCCAAAATTTCATTTCAATCATATTCTCACCTCTGCAGAATTTGGTGAGACTGGGATCGAAAGCATTACTAAAATTAAACTCTTCTGCCAAAACCTGAGCCAGAGTTGCCAATCAAAAGCAGTGGGATATAAACCAACAGCTGAAACACTATTATTTGCTGGCAGTATCAAACGCCTTATGAAACGTTTTCAAAATGTGCACTATTTTCCCAAATAGTCAGTGGCCTAAATGCAGTTTAATTGATGTGAGGCTACGCTCTAAACCAGATGCTGGGAATGTTACGCTTGGCTGTCAGTAAAACAGAACGCTAAGATTTTCCTCTTTAGTCAAGGGCTGTGTTTCATGTCTGAAAAGCACAGGCTGACCCAGAGCTCTAATGGCCCTTGGGGAGAGTATTCTGCATGTGTCAGCTTATGCCCGAGACACACTTGCTCTGTTAATAATCTCTCTCACTTTGTTCTCGCCCTGCGCAGAGTCTGCCTGGCCCACCAAGAGTTTAGATCCAGAGGGGGTTGGTCTCTTACGTTAGAGCTGCTGTTCTTGATCAGAGTTGGATTTCCATGATAATTAGCCATGACTCAAGCTGACATGAAACACCAGAGAATACTCAACGAACAGACCAGTCATGTGACCTGACCTCTCCTGTGTCTATGTCCATCTGGCAGGACGTTCAAAGGGCAACAGATCAGTGTCAAAATGAAAGGCCGTACGAGTTATGAGACTGACAACCGTAATAACACATGAAGATGATCTTAAAAACCATCTGCTGGTGTTAAAACAGACGTCTCAAGCACAATGCACATTGAATAAAAGTGAAATCTCTGCACTATTCGTTACGTTTCACTTTGCAATGGACAAAACCAAATACTTATGTACAAATCACTGACCAGACCAGACCATAACTGAAATAAAAAGCATCCTACCTGTCTTGTGACTGTTCTTCATACATTCTCTCCTTGGCTTCCTTAAAGAGGCGGATAGCTCTTTTGGATTTCTTCATCAGGCTGTCGATGTACACTTTGAAATAGTCATTCTCGCTTAGCTGCGTAAGTCTCTGGTTCTCTTCGTATTTGCACAGTATCAGCCTCAGGTGCTGGTAAGTGTCAGGTAAAATATCCAGGATGTACGGAGGACTGTTCTTCAGCTGTAGTCTGGGGTTCTGACATAACCTCACCTAAAAAAAAAAAAAAAAAAAAAAAAAACAGCGTCAGCTTAAGAAAAAAACAACACCTCTTCACTAAGAACAAAGTAAACAGCAATTTTTACTGAATTTATTTTGAATAAAGAAAAAATTCAAAGGTAGGTGGTATTACTGATAAGTCTTTTATAAAATATTTGTAGCAATGATAGATGCACGGGAAATAAATCACATAAGATATAGAATAAATGTATACATTAATATATAAATAATATTTTTAAATCACAAAAGGACTGCGTATATAAAATAAATGGTTACAAATAAATGTTTTATTACTTAAAAGGGTCTTCAAGTTATATATATATATATATATATATATATATATATATATATATATATATATATATATATAGGGTTTTATAAAATCTGTAGATAGATAGATAGACAGACAGACAGATAGAGTAAATGAAGCTAACTGGGTGGATTTCAGCTACGAGCAAACTTCTCGAGCTTGCCGCCACACAGTAAACAGTTTGCTACAATGTATCAAACAAACGCTTCCAAACAACCGACTTCATGGAAAAGTCTCTCAGCGCGGGAGAGCAGAGGAAGCACTGTTGCCTCATCGGCAGTAAACATACTCAGGACACTTACTACTTTGTCCATGAGTTTCCATGTCTTCTCTACGGTCCGGCGGTCCGCGGCCGCCTGCTTGGGGGGTCCGACAGCGTCCTGGATGGCGTCAATAATGCCTAAAATACGGCCTTTCCGATTGTTAGGTGGGCGTCCACTGAGAGCAGTTGCCATTTTCTGCAAACTGTAACACAGAGGAATGTTGCTCCTGAAGGCAACAAAACACATGTGGGCAGATATGTGGCAGTATAAATGAGCTATACCAGCACCGAAAACATTAGGTCTTTTATATCACTCCAGCGTTTAGTACAAGTCAATTAAAATGTTTGAACTTTGTAACTGTAAATAATAACAACGCCATTAACCAATTTAATCCCACTGGTTATATTTGAGAACATTAGCTGGAAACCATGAAAAACTTACAATATATAAATACACCTATCATATACGCCACATGTAATGTTTATAGGGTCTAAAAATAAACATGTCACTGGTCACTTTTGTGAAACCCAGAATAAGTAGCTTATTAAATCACATTCTAAAAGTTTTTAAAAACTTGTTCAGAAAATAAGCATGCAGTTTGTTTAATAAGGTTGTCTACGCAGTAAAATACATGTGCCAAATAAACTGGGAATAATTTGGGATTAAACCGTTTAAAAACCACCCTACAGAAAGGGTTACAATGTTGCACTATTTAAAAGAGCATGTAACATAAATGCGTCGTAGTAAGAAACGCAACTTGATGTTCAAACACTATGACAACTCATGAGCCAAAGCAAGGACATTAAACTCACTGTAAATTGCAGCAAATTAGATTTGTATCATCTATAAACTCCAGACTTACTGCGGCAAAAGGAAAACAGTGCAGCTGCCAAGACAGGGAATGTCAGAGTTCCTGAGTTGAAGCTTTAGGGAGGTCCCCACAACAAATACAACAAAAGCAAGAAAAACACAACGCCAATGCCAGGAAACTGCTACATCTCTGCCCAGATGTTCAGAAACTAGAAGCGGCTTTTTCGTATCCTCAAGCAGAAACCACTTAAACGCAGTACAATCCCGCTTTTCTCGCTATCTGATATGGCCGTGTCACTGCTCGCTTAAAAATCAGTACTGGAACAAGAAGCAGCGAAACTAACAAGGAGGAGCCGAGTGGGCGGAGCTGATGAAGCAATCGCTCTCAAGTGGCCAATCAGAAGACGGGAACGCTCTCGGAGGTGATGGAGTCCTCCAATCGCCAATTAGAGTGGAGATTTTAAGTGCATACTTAATATTTCCGTAAATAAAGAGGCAATGAAATCGTGCAAAGCGTTTTGTAGGTTGTTCCTATTATGCAAATTGTATATTCAGTCGTCTTCACTTTCTCCGATGGAAACAAGTGTTATGGCAAGCCATTTTAGCATTTATTCCTTAAAAATACCTAAAATATTGTATGTATAATTATTATGTAATTACTAGTACACAATTCAGTAGTGACTAGTATATTTTTACACTAGTATTATTCAACAGATAATTGCACTTCCAACTTCTATTGAATCAGTCATAACTTATTAATTAGATACTAGTACTTATTTTCTATTATCACTGTCCAGTAACTATTCGATTGTTAGTAATACTGATACTAGTGACAAATGGATTAAGATACGAGTATCTCATGAATAGCTACTACTATTATTAAATAGATGCTAATAACTATAAAGTAATTACTAGTACCATAGATAAACTAGAAGAAGAAGTAACTGGAATACTACAAAATTGAAATTTCAAAAGTTACTAACATTGGAATTGTTGAATTGGGAAAATGACAAGTAGCAATGGAATAAGTACTAGAATCTAATGAATAATGTAGAATTTGGACCACTCAAACACCCAATTATTTGTTATATTTAACAAATAATCCCTAACACCACCTCATCCAACCAAAAAAGCCAAATATGTGGAACCCTTCCCCCGAAATGCAGCTAACACCTGAAAAATGCAGAACAGGCCTTTGGTTCCATGGCAACCAATGCTGATAACACTAGTTTTAGTGCTCAAAGGAATGCGGGCAGAGCAACTCTCAATTCAGTTCCCCATAGAAAAGACACATAATGCCCATAAAAATGGACTCTTCTCTAATTAATTCACAGACATACCTTTCTGTGAATGAACGCACATCTCCTCAGGTCATTGTGTGTGTTACTACTGTTCTTGTATATTGTCTTCTGTATTGTATACTGTTTTATGCATGCTTATGATAGAACCACTCGTTCATGTAATCCCACTTATACCATGTTTGGTCTCTTTGAATTCGTCTTCTGATGATCTAAATGACAATGTATATTACATGTAGATACCTATGTAACATATTAGTGTTCTAAGAATCTTTAGTAGTCTTTGCATCAACATCCAATCCAGTTACATATACAAATTACCATGTTCAGAGACAAAGAGTCATAAACTTTCCCTCCAAAAGTGCAAATCACCACTGGCTCTTTGACCCTCCGAGAGGTGTGACCTCCACAAAACTTAAAAGGCCTCACTTCAGTGACCCACCTGGCTTTTAGTCTCTCATCACCTTCTCGTCTTCTGGTGACTAAGTCCCAGAGCCAGCGCAACTGCGCCTGGAAGGCCTTGACACAGGCAGTCTAGTTTCTTTTAGATTCTGAGAAGATGGGGATGCTAAGCTAGAACTCTTCTGGAACCCTTAAGTGTGTGCCAGGCTTCGACCTCGTCTTTCCATTTAACAAGACCCTCGGATCTCAGCTGATGTCTCTCTTAGCTCTTCTTCAGTTTCCACCTGGGAAGAAACCATCGAGTCACCCTTCAAACCAGGAAGAACGTGATTTCAACTCCAACACCACCAAACCTTAAAACCATCGAGACTTTCAACCGAGACTGCATCCGGACACTCGTCAATGACCAAGGCAATGCAAGTATCGTACATTTAACTAAATGAAACAGAGGTTTAGTATAAGCTGTAGACCCAGTTGTAAAACGACACTGATGGTTTCACTCAAAGATTAACTGATTCATTTTCCTTAACTGTATTCTCTGGTTTCTCTTATAGCGTCATCCGGACACTCGTCAATGACCAAGGCAATGCAAGCATCGTACATTTAACTAAATGAAACAGAGGTTTAGTATAAGCTGTAGACCCAGTTGTAAAATGGCACTGATGGTTTCACTCAAAGATTAACTGATTCATTTTCCATAACTGCATTCTCTGGTTTCTCTAATAGCGTCATTCATCCGCTTTAGCTCCCCTTTTTATGTACGCATCAGTGTTTATTTATTTGTTTGTTTAGACTTGTTATGTGTTAGTGTTTAGTTAATTACATTTACATTTACATTTAGTCATTTAGCAGACGCTTTTATCCAAAGTGACTTACAATTGGGGACAAGTTAATAAAGCTTTTGTGCACAAATTACATGAGTTTCTGATTCTGTCACCGCTTGTAAATTCAATGTCCCTTTTACGATTCCGATCAAGCTACATGCTCTAATGCATGTATTTTCTGTGGCCATGAAAGAATCATTTCTTAGAGTTGATATGAAATTACACTGAATGTTCACTGGACGAACAGATTAGTTGATGACAATATTAATTCTGCTACAGTTACTACTGGTAGCTGATATAAATAATTGTAATTAATTATAATTAATTGTAATTATTTATATACATTTCAATTTGAGCTAATTTGCTACAATAATTTAATAAAATAGGAAGGCTACTACTAATGTAAAAACAGATATGACTATTCAGTTTAAAAGAATAGATGTTAAATTGGCTTTCCACACAAGTCCCGTTGTTTAGCTGCCCTATGACCACGTGGGCCATTGGCGGAACATTTTGTCTTGATCCTTTAATAAGGAATGTCTTGCTCTTGCTCTTCTGCATATTCTGACTTCATCTCCTTCTGTTCGTCTTCCTCATGTTTGTATTCTAAGCTGGATATTCACAGTAATGGAAAATCTGGAAATATCTGAGATTTCAACATTTTGATTTCTAGGCCTGGAAAATTCAGTTCATCCAGAGGTTTGTATGTTAAAGTTCATATTTTTGAAAGGATTCTTTGAAAGAAAGGCACTTGACGGTATTTCATCATAATGTAACAGTCTGGCTTACAATTTATGATTTTATATTCAGGTATATCATATCCTATTTTGTAAATATAAACAATTTATTTGTTGTTTGTAGAAGGCCTTTCTACCAAATAGCAATCTTTTAGATTGGTATTTCGCCCATCCTATTCCACTGAGACCAGCTACATTTCGATTTCCTATTCTATACAGAAATCTCTTACAATTACAGTACAAAAATGAGTGACTCTCTACAGAACTTCTGTGAAAATGTGAAACTGCGAGGTCAAACCACTACAAAAACATGGTATAAGCACTCAACAGAGAAACAGGAAGTAGCAAAAACAATGAAACATCTTTGCACCTGAAGGCATAACAGAATATGCAGACACTACAGAGTAGACTGGTTTATTTAGATTTGATATGATATGACACAATCTGATAATGGTGCAATCAGTAAGACATGACTAATTTAACTGAGAATCAGAGCAGGGCTTTAATGTATCCAGAAAATGCTCAGACATGTTTGGATTAAATGAAGCTATTTATGTGGTTACACATATCCCTTCTACTTTGTCATAAAATTACAAAGAATAATCAGATGCTTTGAACGAATGAAAGAAGATTCCACATCGTCCTGGCTTGTATGTACTGTCTGATGGCAAATTTGAAATAGTAAACTTGCCCCCATCTGCAGCAAAGCACTATGGATGATGTTTGTAATGAGAATGGAGGTCCCTGGGGCCATGACCAGGAGGTCACACGATACAGCGCAGCGCTTATTAAAGCACAACGCTCTCAGTTCCACTTCCATGACACTACACACACACACACTGGATATGTGATCCAGTGTCTCCAGGGCATATCTTTCAGCAAAGAAAGGAGAGCAGATAGAGAAAAAGTTGCACAAGATGAACAATCATATCATTAAAGGGGCTGATGTTGATACACACACACACATATATGAAAATAAATAAATTCATATACATTTAACACATATTTAAAACTCACCATCTCAGTTTGGCACGACAGGATGTAAAGCGATTAAATTATGCTTGAAAGGTCAGCATAACTGATTTCCTCTCAAAAGTATCAGACGGTCAGCATAATATCTTGCTTCTCTGTTAGAATGTGACCCTGCTTTCGATTTCCCTTTTCCTGACCTGTGGAGGTCAAGTATGTGATAATAGTTTGGAGGGGAGGAGGTAAAAAGCCCAGAGTGAGTGTTTCTGGCCAGTCAATAACCGCCAACATTAACTTAAACCATTAATAAAAGCATCCAAACAAAAAGTAAAGATCGATAACATAACAGTTTACACATTGCATCTGTCTCAACCAAAATGATAATGTATATTGCGACGTGTAATGGCTTTGGCACAATACGCTGACTGAAGAGCTGAAAAATATCATCATCGGCATGTTTCTGAGTCATTATTTCTGTGTTATGACTAAGCACACTTCAGTATTTCAGAGTGAGCTGTCTTTCAGGATGTCTGTGGCCTGTTAATAGTGTGCAAAACGTGACAGTCACAGATTGCATCGTACTCAACAGGATTCACAATGAAGGTGTGGAGGTTCACAGTGAAATGTCAAGATTATCAGGATTGGTATGTCTCATTGTTTCAATAACAATATTGTTTTTGGCAACAGGCCGCGGTGATGTCATTAAGTATTGCAAAATATTTCCTTGGATATTTGCTGAGATGTGAAATTATGAAACTTCAAATTCATCTGCTTTCCATACAGGAAGTTGTATAGCATTGAGCTAATTCAATCAGGGAGTTATCATGTGTGCCAGTGCGTGTTCAGGAAATGTAAAAGGCCTTATTGTGCCCACAGGAATGACCGAGGGACAATTCGCTTCATAGCGGCCTAATAGTAAAGAGAGTATTATGCCTATGCTCAATTTATCGGTGGCCACTTAACTTCCATAGGACTGTATGACATCCAGTGCCTTCTTCTTTGATCAACACAGAATAAATGCATACCTACCTCACTCGCTATCTCTGTCTCTCAGAAGCAGGTGGGTTACTGAAGTTCACATAAGATCTGTACCACAAATAAAATAAAAAATGTATCACTTAATGCATAAAACATTATAAATATATATATATATATATATACACACACACACACACACACACACACACACACACACATATAATTTTCACAGTTTTTAGCATAAACCCTACTAAACAATTCAGTGGATGCTGCTTATTAGACTAATGAGAAAATCATGCAACATATTCAATTTTTTTGAGTGAACATTTAGAAAGAGTTTTATAAGTTGTCTATCCCAAGACAAGTGGATATTTAAGTGTATGTCAAGTTCAGGAGTCAGGTAAGTGTCACTGAATAAATATTTGTAACGTTACTTAACGTTAGACTGAATTTATCAAAACGTATATTAAAAAGTTGTAAATGTTTTATTTAAAACGTATATATTTGTGGCCCTCCTATCTCAAGGACTAGAACTGTTGCCAATTTTGGCACTAAATTTTAGACTACGCCACCCCAGAAATTAGGCTGGGGACCCACAAGTACATAAAGTACCCAATACACAGATTCGTTGTGGCTGAGACAGGTATCAAACAATGACGAAAGGTTTCACACAGTTTATTCAAAATGGTAGACAATAAAATACAAGATTAATCTCTTTAATATACAAACATTAAGACACCTCACTCATATAACATCATACACATGCACACTTTACCACTTCAGAACCGGGGAAATCGTCTTCCCTATCCAATACAACACAGCAACCACCCGTGCCACCACAGCGCCAAATCAACCATTGTGAACACTGCAAGCTGACAGCCACACTACCACCACACACGGAGGACTCTGGCTAATACTAGCACCCCAGTTCTGAAGGGAAAAAGAGAACAAAATATAAGACACATGCACACATACACTTAACAAATAATATCCTCAGTCAAAGAACATTTATCTTGGGCTGATGAAGAAAAAGAGCAAGTAAAATGACAAGATGACTGCCCACAAAAAAAACAGCAAATACCAGCATTGCTGCAAAGAATCATTCCAACTGATATACAAAACCCTTTCAACAAAATTCAAAAAAAAAAAAAACAAACACATAGCTATTGGCCTCTGGTACCCCTTCTCAAGTCCCACAGTCACTGGATAACTGAAACCATAAAATTTGAATGAGTCACCTCAGGCCGCAACGATTGCTCCGATCGTCCAAACGAACCCCTCTTGCTGAAATGAAACTAGCCCCAAAAGCATCCACGACCCATGCGTGGCTCTAGTAAAAGGCAGAAGGTTGGTCGAAGAGTACAGCTCACGGAAAGAAGCAATCCAATCCGTGCAGGTGTTCCTAAACAGCCGGTGAATAACCCGTGCTCGTAGTTGCAGCTTGTACAGACGAACACCATCGCACCGAATCTAGCAGCCCCCCCCCAAAAAGAAAAGCCTGCTGCAACACCTTCCAGCCCCCGTACCCTACTGCAGATGGCAATGCACCCCGCCCAATGCGCTTGACAGCACGCAAATTGAACTCTCACGGGAATCAGCCTTCACTCGGGATCTCTGTAGTTCTCCTCAGCCACGCTCTTGGATGTGCACCCGTCGCACAAAATTGACGTCACTTCCAGGACCCAACGAGACATGCTTTGTTCAGCATAAGTCCTATCTCCTTTTATACCCACGAAGCGTACTACAATATCCGCCCCTCATAAAAAAAAAAATAGTAGATCACATCACCACATTCTACCCTCCCGATTAGTCATCGTAGTCCCAACGATGAACAAACCCCCTGAAATACTAGGCCCAAGGCCTGAACCAGGCCTCCACCGCATTTCACCCTAAGGTGGATGTACCAGATGAATGATTAGCTTCGCTTGCTACAGCTCACGGAAGGTGGTACATATTGAAGTGCTGACCTGCCCCAGCACGTCCAGTTCGTCTTGGACCCCCCCCCCAATTGCACCACCCCCTCTCATCTCCACACTAGGCCCACTAACCACTTCCTGAACCCCAGAAGCAGGACTCGCCCTTGCCCCTGAAGAAACACTACTTGCCTCAGTACCTCCTGGAGCGACCGCATACACCACATAGACTAAATCCCCATCCTCCAATTCATCCTCAATCACAGGGGATGCCGATGTCTCAGCCAAACCCTCAAGGGACTCAGCCTGTACTGGATTCCCTTGAATACGAGGTTTTAAAGAGGTACGGTGAACATTACGGACCTTTCCTAGATCATGAACCGGGGCCACCGTGTGCACTGCCCCACTCTCTTGGGGAGCCCGAACCACCTGGTACACCGTCAAGCTCCATAGGTCCTGGATCTTATGACGACCCAAGGCTCCATGGTCCCGAAGATAAATCAACTGGCCCTCACTCAGAGGCTGCTCTCTTACCCGTTGGTCATGCTTGGCCTTCCGATATCGTTCTGCCACCTGCAGCCGCTCATGGGCACCCTTAAAGGCCACTTGAAATCGAGCCTGATGCTCTTCCACCCAACGGTGGACTCCACCGGCCACCGGCTCCTGCACCCGATCCAATAGAAAGTCACCAGGCAGTTTAGGCTCCTGCCCAAACATTAGGAAATAAGGAGTTTCACCTGTGGCTTGGTGGGGAGTGGTGTTGTAACAAAACAACACCTGAGACAAACAAGATGCTCAGTCCCTCTTCTTCCCAGTGGGCAAAGTCCGCAGCAAATTGTGCAGCGTTCGGTTAAACCGTTCACACTGGCCATTACCGGCTGGATGGTATGGCGTGCTGTGAAACTTACCCACCTGGTAGAGACTACACAGCTGCTGAATGAGACAAGATTCAAAATTGCGGCCCTGGTCGGTGTGAATCCTCCCGGAACTCCAACCCTAAAAAACACTCTTCCACCAAGACACGGGCCACTGTCTCCGCCTGTTGGTCCCGAGTCGGGATTGCCACTGTGAACTTCCGTCAAACATCCGTCATTACCAGCACGTTTTCATGCTCTGAATGAGACGGCTCCAGGACTGTAAAATCAAGTGCCACGATCTCATTCGGTCGGGAAGCCAGTAGGTGCCCCATATAAATCTGAGCAACTGGAGCTGCTTCCTTAGCCTGCTGACACCGTTCGCATTCCTGCACCCAATGGGCCACATCAGCTGACATCCCTGGCCAGTAGCACCGTTGTCGCACCAACTCAAGGGTGCATTCGGTGCCTTGGTGCCCATGGAGCTGATGTAATTGGGTCAGTACCTCGGGTTGTAGCACGGCAGGTAGTACCAGCTGCAGCACCTCTTCACCCCTGTCCGAACGATGGACCCTACGATATAACAGGCCTTGCTGTTCCTCTAATCGGTCCCACTGCCGAAGCAGTACCAACACTAACTTAGGCAATGCTCGCCGCTCATGAGGCCCTGGGCCCTGCCCTCGACGCCAGAACTTGAGGGCTGTACCAATAACGGGATCTTCCTCTTACAGCACCACAAGTTCTGGCCCAGATCGACTTGGCATAGCCTGCACGGCCCACAGCATGGCAGATTTTGATGAACTTATAACCCCCGCACGCCTCAAGTTCAGGAACTACTGTACCCGACTGGCTATCCCCCTCAACAAACTGTCCACCAGGAGGCAGCCGTGATAACGCATCCGCATTCTGGTTGGACCTACCTGAACGGTACTGCACCTCAAAGTCAAAGACTGCCAACTCGGCTGCCCACCGCTGTTTGGTGGCTCCCAACTTCGCTGTGGCCAAATGACTCAATGGGTTGTTGTCTGTGCATACAACGCAGTGATGTCCCAACAGATATTCGCGAAACTTTTTCAGCTATGGCCCATTTTAAGGCCAAAAACTCCAGCCGCATGGAACTATACATAGCAGTATTTCGCTCGGCGGGCCGAAGACTTCGACTAGCGTAAGCCACCAGCCTCACCCTACCATCCACCTCCTGCGAAAGCACTGCACCCAGTCCTACATGACTGGCGTCAATCTCCAAAGTGAATGGGCCCTTAAAATCGGCATAGGCAAGTACTGGCGCGATAATCAATTTCTGCTTCAGAGTCTGAAACACTTGTTCGCACTGTTCGGACCACAGTGCCCCCAATCCCTAACCCCGACTTCTCGCCTTCCCTCTAACTGCCTCGGCCACCAGTCAATGTAATGGAGCCGCTATCTGGGTAAACCCTTCTACGAAACGCCTGTAGTAGCTAACCCCAGAAAGGTTCGGAGCTCCGACACCATGGTGGGACAGAGCCACTGGGCTACAGCCTAGACCATACCTGGATCCGTAGCTACGCCCTGGGACGATATTACATGTCCCAAGTACCGCACCTCTTCCCTAAAAAAGGCATACTTCTCCAACTTGACCTTGAGGTCAGCGGCTCGTAAGCGACCCAGCACCATCCTCAACCTCTGTAGATGGCTTTTCACAGACGAGGAAAACACAATTATGTCATCAAGATATAACAATTCAATTCAAGTTTATTTGTATAGCGCTTTTCACAATACAAATCGTTGCAAAGCAGCTTTACAGGAAATTAAGTTTCTACAATATATTTATATTGTAGAAACTTAATATATTTAACTTATGTCGAAATGTGGTAGT
The DNA here is from genome assembly GCA_039654775.1 of Spinibarbus caldwelli. Lineage (NCBI taxonomy): Eukaryota > Metazoa > Chordata > Actinopteri > Cypriniformes > Cyprinidae > Spinibarbus > Spinibarbus caldwelli. The sequence continues at coordinate 16,748,882 of CM077266.1, read as the reverse complement.
TCTGTATGTTGTCTGAGGGTTGACATCATCTGAGGTCCTCTGAGGGGTTGGCATCATCTCTTCTCAGGTGTTCTGGATCCAGACTGAAGCTTGTGTAAATCCGTGGCAGAAACAGAGAAACAAATAGAGACATAATTAGCGTAGCTGCTGTTCCAACCAAGCAAAAATGATTTGTTCAATCCAAGCTAAAGAACAATAATGTGCGTTTGATCAGATATAACTGCAGTACAAGATTATGAGATGCATTATGTGAATGCTTGACTAAAGAGATGTGTCTTTAATCTAGATTTAAACAGAGAGAGTGTGTCTGAACCCCGAACGTTATCAGGAAGGCTATTCCAGAGTTTGGGAGGCAAATGTGAAAAGGCTCTACCTCCTTTAGTTGACTTTGTTATCCTAGGTACTACCAAAAGTCCAGAGTTTTGCGACCTTAGGGAGCGTGATGGATTGTAGCATGGTAGAAGACTAGTTAGGTACGCAGGAGCTAAACCATTAAAGGCCTTATAGGTAAGTAATAATATTTTGTAACTGATGCGGAACTTAATAGGTAGCCAGTGCAGAGACTGTAAAATTGGGGTAATATGATCATATTTTCTTGACCTGGTAAGGACTCTAGCCGCTGCATTTTGGACTACCTGTAGCTTGTTTATTGAAGATGCAGGACAACCAGCTAGCAGTGCATTACAATAGTCCAGTCTAGAGGTCATGAATGCATGAACTAGATTTTCTGCATCAGAAACAGGTAACATGTTTCGTAGCTTGGGAATGTTTCTAAGATGGAAGAATGCTGTTTTTGTAACATGGGAAATATGATTTTCAAAAGACAAATTGCTGTCTAATATAACACCCAGATTTTTGACTGTAGAGGAAGTAACAGTACATTCGTCTAGTTGCAAATTATAATCCAAGAGATTCTGTGTACTGTTTTTTGGTCCAATAAGTAATATCTCTGTCTTATCTTAATGATTTTGGAACGTGTCTTATCTTAATGATTTTGGAACGTGACCTAAAGATATCGATGAGTTAATAATATTGAGAAGCGGTTCTTCTGCTACAGGTAACAACTCTTTCAGTAATTTAGTGGGTACAGGATCTAATAGGCATGTTGTTGGTTTAGATGCAGTGATACGTTTATTTAGCTCTTCCTGTCCTATAGTTGTAAAGCACTGCAGTTTGAGCTGAAGTACTAGACGCTGCAGAATCTACATTTGTTATTGTATTTCTGATGTTATCTACCTTATCAGTGAAGAAATTCATAAAGTCATTACTATTAAATTGTGAGGGAATATTTAGATCGGATGGCGTCTGTTTATTTGTTAATCTAGCCACTGTGCTAAATAAAATCCTTGGATTGTTTTGGTTATTTTCTATGAGTTTGCGGATATGCCCTGCCCTGGCAGCTTTTAAAGCCTGTCTATAGTTGGACGTACTGTTTTTCCATGCAATTCTAAAAAGTTCCATGTTAGTTTTTCTCCATTTGCGCTCAAGTTTACGAGTTTCTTTCTTGAGAGAATGGGTATTACTGTTGTACCATGGCGCAGTACGTTTTTCTCTAACCTTTTTCAATTTGATGAGTGCAACAGCTTCTAATGTATTAGAGAAGACAGTGCCCATGTTGCTAGTCATTTCATCTAGTTCATGTGTATTTATGGGTACACGGAGCAGTTGAGATAAATCAGGAAGGTTATTTCTGAATCTATCTTTAGTGGTTGGAACAATAGTTCTTCCTGGACGATAACACGGAGCCATATAGTTAATATCAGTAATACTCAGCATGCACAATACTAGGAAATGGTCAGTAACATCATCACTTTGAGGTACGATATCTATGTCAGTAAGATCAATTCCATGCGATTTAATTAAATCTAGCATATGATTAAAACGATGAGTGGGCCCGGTGACGTTTTGCTTGACTCCAAAAGAATTTATTAGGTCAGTAAACGCAAGTCTTAACGCATCATTTGTATTATCAACGTGAATGTTAAAATCTCCGACAATTAGCGCTTTATCAACAGTAACCAATAGGTCTGAGAGGAAATCTGCAAATTCTTTTAAGAAATCTATATTTGGCCCTGGCGGTCTATACACAGTAGCCAGAGCAAGAGATAGGAGAGATTTCTTTTGCATATCTGACAGTGTAACATTAAGCAGAAGTAATTCAAATGAGTTAAACCTGTATCCTGTTTTCTGGGTAACATTGAGAATATCACTATATATTGTTCCAACACCGCCGCCACGGCCAGTCTGACAGGGCTCATGCTTATAACAGTAGCTTGGTGGAGTATACTCACAAGTATTTCTATCATTTAAGTTGGTAGAACAAAAGTCATCATAGCAGTTATTTGAGAATGGGCTTACTAGTCAGATGGAGCGTAGAGTCCTGGAGATGTTGTCCAACAGGAGTTCTGCTCCGACTCTGCTGGGGTGCAGGCCATCAGCGCGGAAAAGCCTGGGACGCTCCCAGAAAAGATTCCAGTTATTAACAAAGAGCAGTTTCTGTTCTTTACACCATGACAATAACCATTCGTTTAAAGCAAAAAGTCTACTGAACCTTTCGTGTCCTCGTCGATACGTGGGAAGCGGTCCTGACACGATGATCGTCGCCGCGGGTGATGCGCTGCGCACCATCTCGATCAGGCTCCTGAAGTCCCTCTTCAGTGTCTCTGTCTGCCGCATCCTGGGGTCGTTCACCCCCTTGTGCAGCACGATCGCGCCAATGCTCTCGTCGTCCTTCAGGATCGCGGGTATCTGGGCAGAAACATCGAGAACACGAGCGCCAGGGAAACAGTGAGTGTGCGCTTTACCTTCAGCTAACGTAGCACAGACGTGCCAGACGATGGAGTCTCCGACGATCACAGCGTCGTGTTCCGTCTCGCGGAGGGGAGCGAAGCGGTTCCGGGTGGAGATCTCGAAGACCAGAGGCGGCGGAGGGGGAGAGGTCCTCGCACGGGGCCTGGCTCGCATCTTCCGCTGCTGCTGCACCCAGGGTCCATGGTGTCCTGGCGCCAGAGTGAAGGACATCTGGGAAGATCGCGTCCTGGGTGCACAGGGTCTGTGCAGAGAAACACACGGAGTAGAGGTGGTGGGAGTGTTAGCGGCGTGCTGTATACTTACCCCGGACTTGTGAGTGTCAGCACAGGATGTTTCCAGCGCGGCTCTCCGCTCTCTCAGCTGGGTCTGCTTCTCCACCAGCTCGCGGATCTGCTTCTCCACGGCCTCCAGCTCCAGCTGCACCGAATGCAGCTCGAACGTGTCCTCGACTGCACTCAAAGGTAGACACACATCCGCCATTAAAGCAAGTAGCAGTGAGTAAAACAATGGTAGTGTGTGTGAATAGAGTATTAGCAATGTAACGTTAAGCGAGATTAGCGGCAACCTTCCTTGGTTGCCGCTAATGCAACCACGCTGGCGATGCTAATGGGCTATAAGCTAATAGCGGACTCTGGAAATCAAAATAAAACTAGTGATAACAAGGCTTTGATTGTTTTTGTTGTAGAATACGATAGAGGATATATTCACACATTATAGAAATGGAAATGATGGTGTGTAAAATAGATTTCAGGATTAGAAAATAGACGATAAAGAATTAACTTGACGGAGTTCAAACTCAAAACACGCAGCAGCAACAAACAGGAAGTCACGTGAGTATTCAGAGCTCACGTAACAAGACTGAATGATGTCGCTGGTCGCCAAAGAGCCGGTCCATCAAGCGCTGGAAGGTGCTCGGTGCGTTACACAGGCCAAATGGCATACGGTTCCATTCGAACAGCCCAAAAGGTGTACAAAAAGCCGTCTTATGACGAGCAGGTTCAGCAACAGGGACTTGATTATACCCGCTGGCCAGATCTAAAGTAGTAAACCAGCGGGCTCCTGTTAAAGAATCTAATGTCTCCTCAATTCGGGGCAACAGGAACGCATCTTTCCGAGTCTTAGAGTTAAGCTGACGATAGTCTACGCACAAGCGCAGGCTACCGTCCTTCTTCTTAACTAATACCACTGGGGAAGCATAGGGACTGCAGCTCTCCTGGATCACTTGAATGTCTAAGAGCTGGCTAATATGAGTCTTAACCAACTCAACTATATCGTTGTCGGACAGAAGCGTCATCCATCAAGGGAATCTCATGCAACAAGAGGTTAGTACACCCCAAATCTCCCTCACCTGTGGAAAACACACTCTGAAATTCTCTAAGGAGAGCTCTTACCTGTTCCTGCTCCTCGTCCGGCAAGCCAGACAGCTCTACAGTTTCAACAGACTCCATCCCTAACGCAACAGTACTATCACAGGTTACTACCCGAGCGTGTACCACCGAAACCTCAGTCAATCCAACGGGTAAATCCACCATGTACACTTCCCTTAATTTCCCGAGAATCGTGGTGGGATATAAAACAACGTCAAGCACACCAACGTTAATAACAGGTACCGAAACCGTACTGCCACTCACACTCACTAAGGACGGAGAGGCTAGTAAACCGTCAGGCAACCCAGTCTCCAGGGGCTCAAATAGCACAGTCCTACCGCTAAATTCAGACGAGCACGTCGTGGTTACAAATTTCAAAGTGCCCCCAGGAACACGACACACTCGACGCTCACAGACTTTTACATTACCACCACATAAGAGAGCACCATCCACCCTATGACATGTTTAAAAGGCCTGAAACAGTTCCACATCCTGCGTCACGAGTGGTAATTCAAATAAAGTGGATCTGTACTATCCGAAAAGCTCCTGATAGCAGCGACTAAGCACATTCATTCCCAAAATACCAGGAGTACTTAGGTTGCCACCAGGAGGATCGCAAACCACCAATATTCCACATTTGGACGCCACTCGACCACACAGCTCAATGTCTAATTCCAAGTATCCAATATAAGGGATTTCTAATCAATTGGCTGCTCTGAGCTGCAACCAGTGGCATGACTGCAAGCGATCCTGGCCCCACGATTCAGATTGTGACCTAAAACAGCTCTCTGTAATGGTCGATACCGTGGACCCAGTATCTATCAAGCAAGGTACAGAGACACCCCCAATAGTAACTACAAGGTGTGGGTATAAGGAGACTAAATGAGATGCTGATTCGCCATTAAAACAAACCTGAGAGCCATATGTACCCCCATCCGAACTGTGGCTCCGCAGCCCGGTGGGATTTAGTTTCCCCGACTGGTTAGAGCCAGAAACAGGCCTTGAGTCACTGGTTAATGAATCGACACGAGGACGGACTACGGGGCCGGAAGAACGATTTTCCCAATTACACTCCCCAGCTAAATGGCCGGGCTGCTGACACCGTCAGCAGATCACTGAAGCGGGACGAGATGGGCGACCACGAAATTGGGGACTTTGGCTACGGGCAAAAATTTGAGTGAGCTGATCGATCTGCTTTTGCTGCTGAATCAGCATTTCCCATAATTCACCTAATTCTGATGAACGATTCCCCTACTCAAAACTTAGTCTAGTGTCGCCTTGAACCCCATATTGAACACCGCGTACCAGGGGAACAGATTGACTTTTCCCCCGGACACCGCCCGGCATCCCCTCTCGTTCCCAGCGGATAGCTTCCCCTCGCACTTCCAACAATGTTGCAGCAGGCTAGCGCCGTACCAATTGCTTCAATTCCAGATGCAACACATTGTCCAACACACATTCAATAAATTGGTCCCTCACCATCAGCGTTTGAAATAACATGCGGTGACCATTGTTTAAGTCTATCAAATAGGCCCAATAACACCAGGGAGAACTCTTGCAACTCTTGCAAAAGCCTCTTGAAGTGTTACATAAGAATCTACACAACCGTATAACTCACACAGCACCGAAATAATTCTGTCTAGATCATCTTTATCGAGACTTGGTCGATATTTCATTTCATCCCGAGCCTCTCCTTAAAGATTATCAAACAAAAACAAAGCTTGTTCAGCAACCGTCATAGTCCACATGTGCATACACGCTTGAGCTTCTTCGACCCACTCTTCAATGCCTATACCGGACCTACCATTAAATTTTGGACAACGACGCTCTCGGGGAATAAACACAAAACGTTCGATGGTACCGACATTTGGTTCAACAGAACGAGGCGTTGCCAGCCGTGATGCACTTCTAGAGGCTGCAAAAGGATCAAGCAGCTCTACCGGTGGCCTTTCCTGTGGCAGTCTCTCATTATCGGCCTTTAACTGGGCCACGAGATCTCATTTCTTGTAATTCAGTCTCCATAGCTAAATACTAAAAGGGGTACTTACCAAAAGAATCTCCATGATATTGTCGCCACACATTCACACACCAACAAAAACAAAAACAAAAAAAACAATAAGTCTGAATCTGTACAACAGCCACAATACCCTGCCGACTACGCCACAAAATTTCGCCCTCCTATCTCAAGGACTAGAACTGTTGCCAATTTTGGCACTAAATTTTAGACTACGCCACCCCAGAAATTAGGCTGGGAACCCACAAGTACATCAAGTACCCAATACACAGATTCGTTGTGGCTGAGACAGGTATCAAACAATGACGAAAGGTTTCACGCAGTTTATTCAAAATGGTAAACAATAAAATACAAAATTAATATCTTTAATATACAAACATTAAAACACCTCACTCATATAACATCATACACATGCACACTTTACCACTTCAGAACCGGGGAAATCGTCTTGCCTATCCAATACAACACAGCTACCACCCGTGCCACCACAGCACCAAATCACCCGTTGTGAACAGTGCAAGCTGACAGCCACACTACCACCACACACGGAGGACTCTGGCTAATACTAGCACCCCAGTTCTGAAGGGAAAAAGAGAACAAAATATAAGACACAGGCAAACATACACTTAACAAATAATATCCTCAGTCAAAGAACATCTATCTTGGGCTGATAAAGAAAAAGAGCTAGTCAGATGAAAGGATGACTGCCCACAAAAAAACAGCGAATACCAGCATTGCTGCAAAGCATCTTTCCAACTGATATACAAAACCCTTTCAACAAAATACAAAAAAAAAAAAAAAAAAACATTAACAAGGAAAAAAACTAAATACACAACCACGTACACACACAAAAAAACACAACCAAAAAATAGTACTGACAAACACGTAACTATTCGCCTCCGGTACCCCTCCTCAAGTCCCATAGTCACTGGATACCTGAAACCATAAAATTTGAATGAGTCACCTCAGGCCGCAACGATCGCTCCGATCGTCCAAACGAACCCCTCTTGCTGAAATGAAATAGTCATCCAACTAGACCCAAAAGCATCCACGACCCATGCATGACTCTAGTAAAAGGCAGAAGGTTGGTCGAAGAGGACAGCTCACGGAAATAAGCAATACAATCTGTGCAGGAGTTCCTAAACAGCCGGTGAATAACCCGTGCTCGTAATTGCAGCTCATTCAGACGAACAGAGTCGCACCGAATCTAGCAGCGCCCCCCAAAACTAAAAGCCTGCTGCAACACCTTCCAGCCCCCGTATTCTACTGCAGATGGCAATGCACCCTGCCCAACGCGCTTGACAGCATGCAAATTGAACTCTCACGGAAATCAGCCTTCACTCGGTATCTCCGTAGTTCTCCTCAGCCACGCTCTTGGATGTGCACCCGTCGCACAAAATTGACGTCACTTTCAGGACCCAACTGGACGCGCTTTGTTAGGCGTAAGTCCTATCTCCTTTTATACCCATGAAGCGTACTACAATATCCGCCCCTCATAAAAAAAAAAATAGTAGATCACATCACCACATATTTATACACAAACGTACAACATATATAAAAAAAAACATCGAATAAGCGTTGTATGATATGTCTGAGGAAATTTAAGTGTGGTCTTTCACCTTGTTTAATCCATAAAACAATTAATGTCAAAAGCTGTGTTACTATAATGAATTTTAGCTAATTTTAGCGTGTTGTATGACATTTTTATGTTTCCATGCCATGTAAAGACATGAAGAGAACGCACAGTCTTTCTCTCTTTTATAAGCCATTAACCGAAATCTATGAAGCGTGTAACTTAATGCAAACCACAGTAATGCGCTCATTTGAAGTTAACATGCAACTTTTGCAACTGTCCCATGAAGTAAAACGACAACATTAAACGTGACTACCAACAAGCCACGGTGAAATGTCGCTCTTTTCAAACGGGGTGGATTACACAGCGTTTCTGGTCTCGTGAAGGCGCTTCGGAAAGAGAAGTTCGTCGTTCCGAACGAAAATGAACAACAGAATCGTTTCACAAGGCCGTTCAAAGCATCTCAGTCAGTTCCCCAGGTAGTGAATCACTAGATCGTGAACACGAGTCTGTGCACTGGGGAAAGCCGTGGCTCAGTAAACACTGGGACAACTGATCAATCAATTTGTAAAACGTAACCACTGGTATTTATCAACAACAGGCAGGACAGTTATATTTTGATATTATTTTTATGCTATTTGAAGTAACTTAGCCCTATAATATGAAATGTACACGTTCTATTACAAATCCAGTCAGCATCAATGCTCCCTGTTGTGCAATGGATTGTGGAATGGATTTGTGCCAAAAAAAGAAAAAAAAAAAAAACGGTTTCTACTTCTGTTTCATCACAAATTTAATTAACTGATATTGATACATTGTAAATTATTTAAAAGGCATCATTTCATTTTTTTGAACTTAAAATGTACTTTTCTTTCTCCATCAAGGTGTGGCCAAAGATTTCATTGGTGCTTTGTCATCGTTGCAAGATTTCAGATGCAACCCAGTCAGTTCTTCCAAGGCACCAAACACTGGCTCGTGACCAGACTGCTCCACTGCAACTACATACTGTGTGTACATTCAAGACTAGGAGTTTATTGTTTTCATTCCAAGTAATATGTGTAAATGTTTAGAGCTTTTACTACAATTATAATGTGCTTTATTGTTCTCAGTGGCATCTATGCTAATATTAGTCTGCTTCTTTCTTATTCCAAGGTCACCGTAGCCACCCAGATCCGGTCTATATCCAGATAAGATGGTCACTGCAGTCACCCAGATCCAGTCTGTATCCAGATCAGATGGTCGCTGCAGTCACCCAGATCCAGTCCGTATCCAGATCAGATGGTCACTGCAGTCACCCACATCCAGTCTGTATGCAGATCAGATGGTGGATCAGCACCTAGAGATGACCTCTATAGCCCTGAATGTCAGCGGGGACCAAGTCAACTAGATGAGCTCCAGAGACAGATCCCCTCCAAAGACCTCATTGGCCATCGGGACAAGACCACGGGAACCAGACCAGTCCTCTGCTCAATCTGACCTGTGTTGCAGCCTAGAATTAAACCACACCATGTTAGTTTCGTCTGGCCAGAGGAGAACTGCCCCCTGATTGTGCCTGGTTTCTCCCAAGGTTTTCTACTCAACTTCTGTCACCGATGAAGTTTTGGGTTCTTGCCGCTGTCGCCTTTGGCTTGCTTATTTGGGGACGCTTGGCTGATTGCACAGACACTATTGGAAGAGAGCTGAACTGGATAATGTCAACAATGAATCACCAATGAATTGACTTTAACTGGAAAATGACTTGTTAATGTCCTCTTCCGTTATTGACAAACTATTTTCCTGTTTGAATCTGTAAAGCTGCTTTGACACAATCAGTATTGTATAAGGCGCTATATAAATAAAGGTGTCTTTATTTGATTTTATATACTGTAACACCTGGTTCTTTTTTTTTCTTCTGCTTCATTTTAAAGATGTAATTGTGAACAGTAGTAATATTTGTAAATGTTTGTTTGCTAACATTTTGTTTAGCTTGTTTAGTTTTTTCTTAGTTCATTAAACAAAGTTTAAACTGAATTTTGCAGTTGTTTTACAGATGTAATGTTTGTCAACTGGCGCTTTAAAGGGATAGCACTGCATGAAAAGAGTCAAATCCGGTAATATCTGGCCATGGTAAACTGCCATGTAACTTCAGGTTTGCCGGATGTATGTGGAGATTACCTGAGCCATGTTACACAGAACAGTAAATTTCCAGAAATACCCATGTAATTCAGTGTACACGGACATATATAGGAATCTGTGAAGTTTCATGGACATATACAGCTGAAACACTGCTGGTTGTGAGGACTGGTGGCTGTCAGACCTTTCATATGTTAATGACCAATAGTTAAGGTGCTGGAGGAAGGGGGTGAGCCAGGGAAGTTTCACAAAACAGCCTCAAAATAGTCTTAATATTGGTGAACTCAAATATAGCTAGCAATATTATTTTTGACAGAACCATTAGAGAACATATCTATGGATGTTTTATAATTTGAAGGCATTTTCTCTCCCCAGTTTCATTCTTTCCATATTATTTCACAGAAATTATGACCTGGTCCTTTACTGGTGTATCAGGAGAAGTGGTTTCTCTAGCAGTATCTCTACCAATAGTGATTAATGCCCCCCCAAAAGTGTGTGTTATGAGGTATGATAACACATACCTCATAACACATGTATCTTTTGTAGGGCAACAGTGGAACTGTTCAATAGTTGTGTTTAGTCAAAACTAGCAAAGAGAATATATATAATTATAATTATAAACTACATATAGACAAACAACACTTTCAAAAGATATCTCCCCTGATAATTATTTTATTTAAAAAGTGTGTCAAATAGCACTGGTCTTCAAAATATCTAACTCTTCATAAATGATCCTCTCCCACAACCACAAACACACCCACCCACCCCCCACAAACACACACACACGCCCCACCCCCGGCTAAGACTTTTGTGTTTGACCTGATCTCAAGTCACACTTCTTGAGGACACCAACAGCTACAGACTGAAACATTTGTAAGCTTGCACAGTTCTGGGAAGAATCCACTTCAACAGCATGCACAAATCTCATCGATGTAAAACATCGAGGTGTGCTCTGATTGGCCAGCGATCCAGTGCATTGTGATTGGCTGAATACCTCAAGCGTGTGACGGAATTGTTACGCCCCTTACCATAACGTAATGCCGCATCCCGGCGACGACACAAAAACATTAAAAGCCATTTCAAAAGAGGCATTTGTTGCATCCAGTGGGCACATAATTACTGATTATAATGACTTATACTGTGTTTTTATGCGTCGCGTTGCATCGCACGTGTAAACATAACACCATGTATGCATTTGTGATCGGAGAAACACAAACAACAAGCACACCTCCACACTGCTCAGAACTCGCGTTTGAATATTAACGTTAAGTAGCAGATTAATAATAAAATGTAACTTACTTACAGGCTGTGAGTCAGAAGCGCCAGACTGTCCTTGTAAAGTTGGAACTGCCCCACTTTAGAGTAAAAGCCTTTCTGTAACAGTCGTTGTCCAGCAAATGCTGTGTGAGTAATCCTCACTGTTCTAGCGACTGTTAGAGCGCCCGTCTCCTGGTTCGAAGCCTGCTTGGAGCGGGGCGAGTTGGAGCGGTTACATGCACAACCGGCCTTGTTCTCTCCCATGTTCAGAAAACAATCCTTTGTGAAACTCGAGTATTTGTGTTGTACTGCTCTGGGACAGTGTTGTAAATAAAACTCAGCCACAAATTTCTTATGTCCTCTTTACTCGCATCCAAACACACAGCGTCTCCACAATGGCGCCGGCGGAAGCAGCAACACTAGAGTGAGAAAGTTACGCCTCCTTTCTTTGCGTATACATTTGGGCGGTGTTGTGCAAATCTCCCCACATCGTGACATAGAGATGTGGGGGTGTGTTAGAACGAGCCGTTTTAGGGGGGTGTGGCTGACTCTTAACTTTAATAAAGAATATCTCTTTGGATTTAAGACTTTAGTCTTTGCAACTTTACAGATCTTCTTTATGCACCAGAGCTTGTAACACTCCAAAGAGAAAGGAAAAGTTGAAATCGCATCATATGACCCCTTTAAACAGGCTATTATCCTGTAGTGATTATTGTCAACATTACTGTTGTTTTGCAGTTGCTGGAGACAAGGTTAACCGATACAAACACAGAAAGAGCACTGCGGAGGACAGAAATGGTGGAGCTCAATGTAAGATGAGGAAGATGTTGTTGATGTGGATGCACACAGGATCTACGGTGAGGAATGGAGTCTGCTGGGACACTTCATTTCATGTGTTATTTACTGCATTTGTTTGAAATCTTTCATTCAAAGTAGATGTATTTTTACATGTTGTTTTCTTTTGAAATATTTTCTGGCTGTTTTTATGTTTTGGATACTATTTACTATTTTCCCCTAATAAAGACAAACAATCAACCTGCCCACCTGGTCAGCAACCAATCACATCATTCGCCTGTAAGGTTTTTGGGAGGGATGTATTCTAAATGTAACCAATAAAGTCACTTTTCTGCAAAGGTTTTGGGTGGGATAAATCACAAGTTTACCAATGAAATGATTTTTGAGGAAAGTCTGTTTGCTCAGTGGCCCAATAACTGTCTGGTTTAGGGGTGGGTTTAGTTTCAAATCAACCAATCCAGTTTAACATAAATGACCAAAAGGGGAGGGCACACAGTGCCACTAAGGTGTGAACACCCCTTCATTTAGGAGATTACTTGCCATGGCAACAAATGACTGTTGCAAGGAAGAATATAGGTCAGTAACCTACATCCAAATTGGTACGTATCTGGCAGTATACGGACCCATGGTATTTCCGTGTCGGGTCAGTAATACTCCCAGATTTGTCCGAAAATCTGCAGGGTTTACAGGAGTTTACTGTTCCGTATACAGCTCTTTTCATGCAGTGTAGTTCACCCAAAAATGAAAATTTGCTGTTAATTTACTGACCCTTAGGCCATCCAAGATGTAGGTGACTGTATTTCTTTAAGCCTGTATGTTTAGTCTGTATGAAAAATGTTATAAATGAAGATTGTTATTAAATAAAGGCTATTATGTGTTGTAATGTGTGTGTTTTTAATAATTGATAAACACCAGTTAATCATTTATAATAATTTTGTTATACTATAAAAATATATGTTTATGTTGTTCCCCAGCAATTTCTTATGATGCCCAAATAATAAATCTTAGTTTCAGGTAACATATAAAGCACATGGAGTAAATGATTACATTTTAATTGACATAACTTGCTGTAGTTTTCTAAATGTTTGACCAATTAAAACATTTTAGTTGAATGGACTATAAAACTAGTTCAGTAAAGTTTGAGCCAACTAATTTTTTTTACAGTGTGTATACAGTACAAAGATTTTTATGTGCAAACTTTGAGGTGCAGAAGCAAACTTTGCACTCCATAAAAATCTTACTGTATATACAATGTATATACATACATATATTAATAAATGCTGTAGATTTTATATTGTTGTTAAATACTGTTATTTTAAGTTCATCTTAGCTACTGTAGTAAACTAATGTTAACAAATGAAACCTTATCATAAAGTGTTACACTGATTTCTAGCTGGTCCAAGTCCATTCAGACTGCTTTTGATGATTGAGGAAATATCAGCTGGCCTGCAGCAAAACATACAAGGTCCATCTAGTTTTGGAACCTGTTAACTGGCTTCTTACTGGTCCAAGATGGTCTACCATCCCAGCCAGGTCCCTATCAGCTGGTATTTCAAATCTAAGCTATGTTGAACCAGCTTGGACCAGCTACCATGTTCTAAATCACTAAAGCTGGATTTTCCAACAGGGCAGTCATGTTTTGACTTGAACAGTCAGGATGCTGACTTGAAAAACCTCCCTTCTGATTCCCATTGTTGGACATAGAGTTTAGCAGTTTGTTCTGGTAATGGTATAGTAAACAATAGCTTCAGCAAACAAACACAAATATCCGGCCCCAACAGTCCGAGTCCTGCCAGGACAAGAGATTGTTACCCACTATTTTTCTCTGACAATAGAGTTTCCTGAGGCCTCAACCAATAGCTATGCTAAAATTAACTTTCCATTAATGTTAGACACACAGATTTAATGTAAAACATAAAATAAGCATTGATATTCATCTAACCTTTCAGCAGTTTTGGTCTGAACTGTGCCTTTTCTCTGAAATATCTTTCTGTCGTTCTTCTTGGTTAGTGTCAGGCTGTGTATCAGGCAGCGATGCCCATGGCAACAGAGCTATATAAAGATTCATGAAAGGCTGTGGCACTCAGATAAGACATAGGAGTTCTGTCAGAGAGGAAACAGCTAAAGATGAGAAACAATCCAGTCAACCAGAAATCCACACAACCTCTAATCTGAACTGCAGCTGGTCTTTGGGCTACTTTGTACCAAACTTGTTCATCCGCACACACGTACACACATAAAGAGATATGTGCACGTATACACAGGCCTCGGTCTGTGGCCTCGCAATGAGGTCACATAACTGCCCCATCATCTCCATCGTCATTATAATCATCTTCATCACCATGTCCTGTCTACAAGCACTGATTCATGTCTTCTTAAAGAAACAGTTCAAAAAATGTACTCGCTCTCATGTCGTTTCAAACTCATAGACTTTCTTTCATTGGTGGAACATAAAAGGACAATTTTGAAGAATTGTGCTGCTTGCACTTTAAAACTTCAAAAAGGACACAAAACACCATATTAAAAAAATATTAAAATGGTCAATGCGCTCCATTTCTAAAGCCATACAGACACTTTGTGGGAGGAACAGGCTGAAATTAAAATAAAAATATTATAAAACACAGTCTGATTGAACATAATTAATAGTAATCCATCCTTCATACTCAAGGGGGTGATAGAGTTACCTTTAAATGTTTGTGTTATTAAACTAGACATGTTATTATTCAGGTAAGCTGCTATAAACATAATAAGCGTATCCAATCACATTCTGTCTGAATATGTACTACATTTGATGAGAAACGAACTTTGCAACCTTATGAAAAGTATGTTTGAATGTGTATAGTTTGAATGATGTACTACATCGTCCATATTTTCATTGCAATGCTTCACTGCTATTCACAACTACTCCTCTATGGCCTCATGGGATAGTAAAGTATCCATCTTTTGCACACTTTCAGAAGCCTGGCAGAAGCAGTAAAGTGCACCTGTGTACTTTTCACTTAATGTTTTATGAATAGTGTGAATTCAGACATGATATTCTTTTCACATGCTGTGTAGGGAAGTATTCATAGAGACTGGTGTAAGCTAACCTGTTTCTCATCAAACTGTTGCTCCTCCATGAGAGTTGTTGACCTGGAAGACTAAAAGAACTGACTAAAAGACACTTTTTCAATGTTAAAATGCTCAAATACACCAATTTAGAGGGCGCCTACCTGTTTGCTTACTAATTGCAATCATTATTTGTGCAATTTCATATAAAGAAAAATCACCTTTAAAAACTTTCCAAAGACTTCAGCCTGTAAAACCTTTATTTTTAAAAAGTGACAGTATCAGACATGGTGACACACCAACCATAACTCCTTCCCTGCATTCTGACTTCCAGATATTTTTCTCCTGAGTTATCCAAACTGAACGTTTGACCGGGACAGGAAGTGGCAATGACGTTGTTAGGAATGCGTGGGTCACGGACCCTTACATCACTGGCGTAATATTTATCCCACTCTTCTCCTGAAATCACAGAGACGCAGAGAGCCAGAAGAATCTGAACACTCAGGAAATGGCATCTGTGAGGAGGAGGAGGAGGAGGAGGAGGAGGAGGAGGGCCTGCTGTGCTCCATCATCCTTAAAAGGAAGCAGCACTCCATTCCCAAACACAGAGCTCCGGATCCTCTGTTGTGAAATGTGACACCCTCACAGTCTGTGCTCCACAAGACACAACTCCACTTTACCTATTCCAGACTGAATCCAGAATGTTTTCAAGAAACTGACACTAGTTGAAGGACTAGTTAAGAGCCGAAGATTAGCATTCAAGTCTAAATGAAGTTGAATATAATAAAATGTATTGTTTTTGTACTTTCGAAGAATACAGATGTGGTTATAGTTTGATTTTAATTTAAGTTTGATGTTAGCTATTGCTGAGCTAACAACACAATACTATAATAAGCACAAAATAGCACATAGCACAAACAAATATTGGATAAAATAGCCAATTACTATATTGTAGAGTGACAAACACGGGTTTTTATGTGGATTCTTGTCAGTAGGGAAGATCTAATACTTTTTAACAACTTCAAACACCAAGTACAAGCAATAGTAATAGTATTACCAATGCTTGCTCTAACTAGCAGTTTTGTTATTGTTAACTAAACCTAAAACTAATAAAAAAAACTTTGTTTTTTGTTAACTGAAAAATCTAATTTAGTTCTTTAATATTATATATATATATATATATATATATATATATATATATTAGTGCTGTCAAACGATTAATCGCGATTAATCGCATCCAAAATAAGTTTTTGTTTACATAATTTATGCTTGTATACTATGTATATTTATTATATATATATAAATACAAACACATGCATGTATATATTTAAGAAAAATATATAAATGTATATATATGTAAATATTTTCAAAATATATACTGTATGTGTGTGTATTTATATATACATATATACATATATATATATATATATATGTATATATAATGTTAAAGAAAATTCACAATTCACAACTAACAAACTAAAAACTTAAACTGAAGAAAAAAAAAAAAAATCTAAAGAGAAATAATAAGACAAGATTTAATCTTTATACAAAAGCACAAAGAATAACAAGTAAAACCTAGACTGAAATAAAATAAAAGCACAAACCAACTTAAAATTTAAAAATGACAAAAGCACAAACCAACTTAAAATTTGAAACAAAGCTGAAAATATAAAAACAAAAGCTAATTAAAAATGTAATAAATACTATAATATTATACAATAATACTAAATTACAACTAATACAAGAACCATGTCAACATACAAAGCAGGTCATATTTACATATTTAGGCTGATGGTTGAAAGAGGTACTTTAACTCAGTAAATAACATTGTGTGGATTAAAAGATCAAATTATTTTTAGGTTTACAGGTCTATAATGTGTACGAGTAGAGTAGATGTAGAGTATGAAAATCTCGAGTACAT
The DNA here is from genome assembly GCA_039654775.1 of Spinibarbus caldwelli. NCBI lineage: Eukaryota > Metazoa > Chordata > Actinopteri > Cypriniformes > Cyprinidae > Spinibarbus > Spinibarbus caldwelli. The sequence continues at coordinate 16,731,984 of CM077266.1, read as the reverse complement.
TTTGAGTTTCAGGTCACTGCATGTGCAGACTCGAGTCATTGTGCCTGTGACGGACAGATAAAGGTGCATTGTGTTTTGTTTCAGTCACTGTGTGGTCTCACACACACAGCTGTGGTCGCATAACAGAACAGTTCCTTTAGTGCTACTTGTAGTTCAAATTAAGTGTAGACATGTGATTTTTACCATCATACCCAGACCACCATGAGTCTAATCAGATTCACCAAAACTCCCAACATGCCTAGATGTGTGACACAATATACGGCCACATATAGAGACCACCTCATGGGAAGCATTCCTGGAATTCATTTAGAAAATATAAGCCACAGAATCGAAGGGAGCAGTGAACAAAAAAGAGAGCTATAGATTAAAATCAGGCCGACATCAGCACAAAAACCCCAACTCACCCTGTAAGATGACTGATTAAGAAATGCTGTATGCGGAAGAAAATATGTGGTTGAAGTTATTTATAATATTTAAAAAAACATTTAAACTGCCATATTGGGGGGTTCAGTATATCACTGGATTATTTGTAAGTCGCTTTGGATAAAAGCATCTGCTAAATGAATAAATGTAGATGTAAATTTGAGCCAGTGGCTCTCTAATTAGTTTTAGATTATGGGCCAAAGATGGGAAAGTTGTGGCACCACCACATGGAAAAGACTATAAGCTCCTCTGAATATTAATTAGCTTAAGCTGATCTTTCAGATTTTTTAGACATTAATTAATATAATAAATTACCGTGTGGAGTTGTATGACCTTTCAATGTTACACAATGATTGAAGGCGCTGAAACACATTATCGTATTTGTACATGACCTATTCATTTATAATTAACCTGTAATTGTAAATCTAAGTCTGTATAGCTCATCTACAAGGTTTCAACTATTTTACATCAAGATATGATTCTAAATAAAATGTATAAAATCATTACAATAATAATTAAAATATAAAGTTAAAAAAAAAAAAAGTAATGGCTCAATTTGATTTGGTTGATATAAGTTTGGACTCCTAAAATCACTGTAATTTCATATAGTATATGTATCATCATTTTAGTATTATTTATACACTATTATACACTATTTATTTATTCATATTTTGAGTTAGCTTTTTATATATTTTCAGCTTTCATTTTAATTTTAATTTAAGCTTTAGTAATTTATGTGCACTTGTCATTTATTATATTTTTTATTTTTTATTGTCAATCTATATTTTTAATATTTCTATTTAGCTTAATTTTGTATTTCAGTTTTAGTTTTATGTTTGGTACTTCAACTAATTTTATTTCGGTTATGTGCCATTGCGACATTTTAAATTGTTATTTAAATTAAATTTAAGCAATTTTTAAGCAAATATATTTTATTTCAATATATATTATTTAATATATTAATATATTTTATTTCAATAATTTACTTCTTTTCAATTAATCAAAACTATTTTTAATAGTTTTAGTTTTAATTAACGAAAACAACACTCATACATTATTTTCGCTCATTTTGCTCATATATTTCATTTAATAACTTCATTCTGACTTCTAAAATATGCAAATCAAAATGTAAAACTGGATACATCATAAACTCATGATCTCAAGTGTCTTAGCAAAGTAATATTTCCCATTGACAAACTCAGAAATCTACTTGAGAACTGCCTTAGAACAATAGAAAAATAAGGTATATTAGAGATGTGATTTAATACAAGCCAAAAGATGCTTACATTTTAATATCAGATGACTAAATATAGTTGAGCAAGTGCCAATGACTTGAACACACTAACAATTCCCTCAAACAACTGATGAAACCCCTTGAAATAACCACATCTCCCTTTTATACAAAGAGATACTTTAACTAAATCTGTGAAGGCGGGGAGAGCTTGAAGGCACAGAGTATCTGCACAAACCACTCTTTCTGTGTGCCTTTTCAAAGAAAAAGGAAGGAGGTTGTGGACCTTGAAATCTTTATTTCTCTGTTTTAGAAATAGTCATGCTTATTGAATTTGCCAGTAGAGATTCATTCACACAGCACATACCAAACATCTGAAACAGAAGCATGTAAACTGAGGCAGCATGATGGTACCACGATGTGACAGGGTTTGATTGTTCTAGTTATATAAATAGTCGCTTCAGTTGACATTTTTTGGTCAAGCTGAGGTAAGTGCATAGGTCAGGTTGAATGACAGGCATATTAGACTTATTTCCTCCAAAACATGGTCCACTTAGCTGGCCTCCCCACAGAGCCACAGGTGTGTACAAAGCAGTGACGTTCAACCCACAGGAAAAAGAGCGGACGAATGTCTCCTTGTGTTCAAATTACATAGTAACACATGTAATTTTCAACTCCTCTTCAAAACCAAAGCAATACCTTTCACAGTCAGGCTAGCTTTAGCTTTTGCTGCATAACGCTCACAGTGCCTTTCTCATCAGCTACAGAGTTCCAGAAGTCTGTTTGAACATCAAGCATAAAGTTGAAACCTCAGCATAGGAAATACAGCAAACCTGCGGCTGGTTGCCGGAGATGGGTATTAATACTAAAGACTGAAACTGTCAAAGATAATAAGGTTGTTGTGGAGGCCAAGCGTTCTATCCAACCTGTCATTGAGGAAATTATAGTTTATTCAAGTATATTTAAAGAGTGATTACTGTACTGGATTACACTAAAATGATGTGGGTCACATGTGTGCGCATTAGCCATGTTATCTCATCTGCCACACTTCCACGTTTGTGGGAACGGCAGAGGATAAGTGTAGGATGACGGCTCCATCTGAGGAGAGCTCCTTCTCCATGTCTGTCGGAGCTCAAATATTCTGTCTCCAACTACACAGATCACAGATGGATTAACCCACAGACCTGCCGGGCACCAGACCAGCAGGGGGCCCCTATGAGCTGCAGTGCCTTTATATTTTCTAGACCTGTAGTAATAAAAATATGGCTGCATCTGAAATCGCATACTCTCTGAGTAGATATTTCTTTTTGATAAGTAATTACTTGTCAACAGTCCTAAAAGTACATATTTACAAATCTTACTTCATCCACTGGAACGCCACTCTCTTGTGAATGTGCGTATGACAGTTAGTGGACGCTAGAGATTACAATTTATAAAGTTTTAAATATGGATATTTTTCTTACACAAATGCATTGATTTGCTTCAGAAGGCCTTTATTAACCCCCCAGAGCAGTGTGGAGCACTTTTTATGATATATGGATGCATTTTTGGGCTTCAAAATCTTGACCACCATTCACTGCCATTATAAAGCTTGGAAGAGCCAGAACATTTTTTAATATAACTCCAATTGTATTTGTCTGAAAGAAGAAAGTCATACACCTAGGATGGCTTGAGGGTGAGTAAATCATGGGTCAGTTTTTATTTTTGGGTGAACCATCCCTTTAAAGTTTAAGGTTAGGGTTTTTTGTTTTTTTTTAAAGGAAGAAAGAATTTTTTTCAGCAATGAAGAACTAAGTTGATCAAAAATGACAGGAAAGACCTTTATATTGTTACAAAAAAAAAAAAAAACTCAAATGAATATTTTCAATAAACGTTATTCTTTTGAACTTTCTGTTCATCAAAGAATCCTAAAACAAATGTATCATGGTTTCCACAAAAATATTAAGCTGCACAACTTTTTTCAACATTGATAATAATATGGAATGTTTCTTGACCACCAAATCAGCATATTAGAATGATTTTTGAAGGATCATGTGACTGGTGAATTGACTGCTGAAAATCAGTTTTGCCATCACAGGAACAAATTACTTTCTATAATATATTAAAATACAAAATAGTTCTTTTAAACTCTAATAATATGTGACAATTTTACTGTATTTTTGATCAGATACATGCAGCTTTGATCAACATAAGAGACTTCTTTCAAAAACATAAAAAAATGTTATACTGACCCCAAACTTAAATGGTAGTGTCACTAAATGGACATCTTTGCCCGTCACAGCACATCGCACTGGATAAATATCTTGAGTGTTACATTTGCAACACTGTATGAAAGTTAATGCCCCATTTAAATGCACCTTCTGTTCAGTTCTGTTGCGCTCCGTCTGTTTTGAAAGCAAGAACATGTCCTGTGATGGGCCCCATCCGTGCCCAGAGCATGCCAACATCATAATCCGTCCCTGATCCACACATGTTGACTTATGCTACAATATCCAAGCGCTACCAAAACCGCTCATTCTTCTGTTCTCAACAGCTACTGTCTCCACAGAAAGAACTCCCTCGAGTCCACGCATTGAACCCTAAAGGTACACAACCTTTGACAGAGACTGAACAAGAATCCCAGAGCCTCTTGGCAACAGCGGTGACAGTCGAGTGGGATGTGGTGATTAATGCAGAACGTGAATAACCAGAGAGAATAAGCACCTTTCCAGCCGAGAGCAATCTTGGCATGCTGAGTATATGTGGGCTTTGTTTGGATTAAATGTGGAGTCAGAGAGTTTTTGGGAATTCTGGGTGCTGACAAACTCTTGACTGTAAAGTATCCAAGGGGCTCTCAAAACAAAACCTACACATTTCACTAGCTTTGATTCATGGGTGCGATTTTGTTCCTTAGTAAACTGCCCATAGCTTTTGGCCACAGGAATGGCTTCTTCAATTCAAATGAAGGGTAAGCTCAGAGATAATGTCACTTTTGTTCGATTTGAAAGACAGAGCTATAAAATTGAAGCAGACAGATGATTACAAATCAAATGTCAAATGTTACGCAGTCTGAACTCTGTGAACTTAATGACTGCACTGAACTTTAATTTGTGGAACGATTACACATTGTATGGTAAACAAAATAATTTTGCATATTACGTATTATGAATCAATGCCACTGTTAAGTAAAACGCCACTGGTATTATTTCCAATACTTTTTGCAAATTCTCCTCCATGTACAAAAAAGGCTTCGATTTGGTTAATAATTATTATAAATAATAATGATAAAAAATATTTTGCAAACACGAATAAACAATACAAATTAATAACTTTGAAATAATAATTTCTAAATAATTAATGAACTAAATAAATATTAGGTAGCTAATTATAATTCTGAAACAAAATCAAATGGTTGCTGTTCAGTTGTTCAACTGAAGCCAAGGACTAAAAAGTTTTTGTTACACTGCTCTGCAATCTGTCCTCTGACACTTTAGCAGACAAGCCTAATAATCCATGGCACAACAGAAAGAAATATTTACATTTGCAGAGGAGTAATGCGATGCAATTATGGCCAGAATTGTGTGAGTTAAATCCAGACCTTTCATGACTGTCCTACACAATCCTTTAATGTTTTACAAGCGTTTTGTTCAAAGGTGCTTCCTAACAGAAGAGTATCCCGGTACCATATGCAAGTGATTCCCACTTGGCTAATGAAAGGTTATTTCGCTCCAACAATGTGTTGTAAAATCTAAAGCTCGTAACCACAGTCTATCATTTACTGGATCTACAAAGCTTCCATCTGTCCTGATGGGGTGTGAACACTTGCCACAGCGAAACCTGCTCCTCTTTTGCACTTGAGATGCTGTCTGCTTCTCCATTGGAAGGTGGTAAAATGTGTGACAAGGAGATGAAGTTGTAGAATTATGGCCTGTGAGAGAAGACACTTCACGCTAATGAGGCCATTAGTAACTCCAAGGTTCATTCAGAATTTCAGCAGATCTCTACTTTAAGATTAAACTATGACCTTGCTGCTCTAAGTGAGATCTGACCGAAATGACTCTGTAGTAAGAAATAGACATTTTATAATAAGGTTCTATAAGGGAACATATACATCCCTTGCATGGTGATTAGGAGCCGGGACGAATGAACATGTTCAAACATGACAAATATTTTAAGGGATAATATGCAGTCACACCACTTACACAGGTTTTTACCACATAAATAAGTACAGGGACATGAAATATTGATTTGAGAAGAAACCATTTTAAAATCTTACCTGTTTACTATCTTATAATCCATTAGAGTGTACAAAACAATCATAACACAATAGGCCTACTATTCATACTGAAGTCCTCTGATTTCATTTTAAATACAGTCGATAACTGACACACAAGATGAAATTAACTGTGTTTGAGTGGAACAAGACAGCACTACGATCTGAGTAACAATAAAGCGGTCATTATACGGTGTTGATATTATTGTTGACAATTATCGTGGAATAAGTGTCTTAGGTATGTAGCTACTGACCAATCAGAATCAAGCATTTCAGAGCGCTGTGTAATTATATTAATTAAAGGTATAGTTTAACCAAAAATTTTAATTCTGCCATTATTTACTTATCCTCCAGTTGTTCTAAACATTTTTTTTCTTCTTCTTTTTTTCTATGGAACACAAAAGAAAAGAAAATAAACATTGTATAGACAAAAAAAAAATGCTGAAACGTTTCTCAAAATATCTTCTTTTATATCGGCAGAAGAAAGAAAGTCATACAATTTTGGAATGACATAAGGTTGAGTAAATAATGGCAGAATTTTTGAGGTGAACTATCCTAATGCAATAGCAAACAATGAAACAGTGAATTAATATTAGTTGGTTAAAGTTAGTATGTAGAAAATAAGTAGGAAAAGAACACATATTAGCTATCAACAATATAAAAATATTTATACATGCCCTATAAAAAAAAAATTAAAAAAAACTATGACAAAATTTATTTAAAATACATTTATTTCATACTACGTATACTTCAAATCCATTAACATATTTATTGACATATTGCTTAAGTCTTACTGATATCAAATTAAAATTAAACTTTATTTGGAGTATTTCTTTTTTGCACAATGCACATTTCGGTAACACTTTACTTGGGTGTACATTAACTTAAACTAATAAAATGTTTTTGAACCTCACTGTAAAATCTTACCAAAATAGATCTTACACTTTCTAAAAAATAAATAAATCAAATAAAAAAATTCATTCACTGTATGTCTATTGGGTTTTTTCACACTTTTTTATTGTCCTCAAAAAAAAAAAACTTTAAAGTCACTTTAAAGTAACTCCCTCAACAAGCTGTAAGAAGTATCATACTTGTCCACAGCACAAACAATATCAAAGTAGGGAGAAGCTATTTGAATCTACATAACAAATGTGGATTTTCTTGCACTGGTGCAACAGTGCTGACTGAACATGCAACCAATAATGTGACAACTATTTTCACTTACTAATACAGACAACTCATCTCACATAAGCTAATGAGCAACTCAGCTCACACTGAGACCACTCAGTGATGGATACCTCACCTTCTGACATTTATAAGTCCCCGGCAGAACCGTGGGATACCGAGTGATTCACAGTGACAGATTTTCCACAAGGTGACATTTTTTAATCAAAACTTTCTGCTGACTGGCAGAATGACTCTGTCGCCGAGTACATACTTGACAGTGGCCTTCACTTCAGATTCTGTCATGCACACTAACCCGAATAGGCTACAGAAAAACACAGGGTACTTGTGAAAACAACCCGTTCGGATTTATTACAACAAAGCATCTCAGTTCACTAAACAGGAGTCCTAAAAGACCATCTGGGTATCATGTTAATCAAATGTGACTCAGAGCACCCTGTGTTTTTCATCAGTGTAAATGTCACGCCGGACCATCTAAATGATCTTTTCTGGGGCGAGTGTCTGATCTCCTGTCAGTGGTCTTTTGTTAAATGGCAGTGTTGACATGGCTTTGAGCTGACCTCGGTAAAGCCGAAAGCACAGAAGCACACACACTAACGCAGGTATAGCGCTCCAGATGACCTCCAGCTTTTACTACTGACACTCAGTAGAGATGAAAGCCGCCTGCGGGCCTGAAGAGAGAAGGGCTAATAACAGAGCTCTCTGATATCTGATCACAAAGGACAGTTTCGCTCTGGCCCCTTCTGGCTTTCATTTCTGTCTCTTTCTTCTTCTTTTCTCACACTTCACGCTGCAGAAATGAGGGCCATACCAATGGAGCGCTGCACGACGTCTTGAAGAAGAATGCACATCAGGAATACTGTGAAAGGAACACTTAGCACACTTATGTAGTGTGATTTCAATGTGCCATCAGATGTTCATGTGTGTAAATAAGTAATTTAAAGTATTTTTACACTTTTACAACAGTGCCATCTATAGGCAGTCCTAATTATTGCAACAGACATTCTTATTTCAGTAATGTTTACTTTATATTGCTAATGCTCATATTTTCATGCTACAGACATGAATGATATCTCAAATCATATAGCTTTTTGAAAAGTTGTGCTATTGGTTTTCTAATTGATCAATATTGCATGATGGACAAATTAAAGACCAAAAAATTCAATTGTAGGAGGGACCAGAATGATAAAAAGTGATCTTCTGCAATCTTATTCACATCTTAGTCCACACAAAAGAATACTACCACAACAATAACAATAAAAGCACAGAGGAAGTATATTATTGGAATAACTTTCAGAATGTTTTTTTTTTTCAGCTGATGAATGATTAAAACATTGACAACCTTTCAGAATTCATCCTGCTTTGAAGAGCTAGAGCATTTAAAGCGGCAGTGCATGGTTATAATAAACAACATTGGTGTGGACGCTAATATAGTAATCGTTATAGTTATATTTGTAGTTATCATTTTTGGTGTGAGTGGGTCTTTAAAGGGATAGTTTACCCAAAAATGAAAATTCTGCCATTAATTACTCACCTTCATGTTGTTCCAAACCTGTAAGACCTTCATTCATCTTCGCAACACAAATTAAGATCTGACCAACTGCAACTGACACGTTCAAGGCCCAGAAATGTAGTGAGGACATTGTTAAAATAGTCCATGCGACATCAGTGGTTCAACCTTAATTTTATGGAGCTACGAGAATACTTTTTGTGCCCAAAGAAAACAAAAATGACAACTTTATTCAACAATTTCTTCTCTTTCATGCCAGTCTATGCCTATCTATCTATCTATCTCCCTCACGTGAAACTCCCGGTCATGTAGATTCCTAGTGAAATGAATATTCTTGTGAAATTTTGCTGAACAATGGTATATGTGGCCTCACCTTAATACTTATATTGTTATGCTTCTTTTTGACGTTTTACTCTTTTCCATGTAAATTTTAAGCAATACTTCTATCACTGCTCAAGACATATTGATAGAAAACAGACATGCTTGTTAAACCACAAGCGTAGTGTTTTTATCTTTGGTAGGGGCCCCTTTTGGCCTCAAACAGCCCCATGTGTCATAGTGCCTCTGAATGTCCCAGGACACACTAACTCTACCCAGCTGGGATGGAGACCAAGAGGCTGGGGTGCCCCCTCTGCTGCACTTCAAAGAGCTATGCTGGGTGTAAGTGACATATCTTTCTTTGCATCTCTTCATTGAGGTGTGGGTCTTACCACAGGCTGCAATATGAAGGCCTGAGAGATGCTGTGTTAATAGTTATGGTTACTGAGGTGGGCTGTCATCCGGAAGGCTGTGGGTTTGAATCCCCCTGCTATGAGGGTGGTGTGTGTCTTTAATATACAGTATGTGAACTTTTTCATAGTGCTTTCCATTTGTAAAGGTAGCCTAAAATTTGAGCAAGAATACACAAAATTAGATTTTTACATGTTTTGAAGACAAGTGTGGCGCTTGTGCGGACAAATAAACAACTTGACATGCTTACCTGGAATGTGACCGAGATGGTTGTAAACAGGACAAAAATAAATATTTGCACAAATAATTTAAAAACTAGTTGCCTTTTGCGACAGTCGGCAAAACTTTGTGTTCGGAAATATTCCTTTTTGGGGACATTAATGTGAAAAACATTTAACGTAACTTAATGCATTAAAACAGTGTTTTTAAAAATACCAAATTCAATAAACATTATTAAATAATGTTTGAGTCTGGTATTTTTAAAAACACTGTTTTAATGCATGAAGCCATGGTAAGCGTTTTCCTTATAACAGTTTTCTATGGGAGGAAAATGCTTGATGCGTAAATGCGTTGTGTTCATATTATGGGCTCATATCTGCTTTTCTGCACATAGTATGATTTATTAATAATGTTTATTGAGTTTGGTATTTTTAAAAACACTATTTTAATGCATTGGGAGGAAAACTTAATGAGTCAGTTAAAAAAGATTCATATAACAGCCCCGGCCTCACTTGATTAAATAATCAGTGAATCGTTCACAGCTGACTCCCTCAGTGAACCACGAATCATTTTACGGTTATGTGACAATTTGAAATGAACGGGAACTGTAACAATAATGTAAATTCAAGTTTGTGAGTGTTAAATTAGTGAGAATATACAGCAATAATTTTGGTCATTGCTTAAAATAGAGAAGTTCAGTTGCAATGTTTAAACAATGGAGAGAAATTGTTTGAGAGTAAGAATGTAAGGTGGTCTTTTTCCCCCATCTGCCAACTCTATCTGCATTGTCCATGCAGCTGGGGTGAAGAACAATTTCCACACAGATTACAACCTGACATCTCCGGACACACAAAACCATCACTAACGTCTGAGTGAGCGTGTCCTGAGGGACTTCTTAGCACTTTAACATGACTCAGCCTGCCCTATTGGTGTAGTACAACAAAGGATCCTCTTTGGTGCATTTCCTGTGTAACTCACACAACTCCTGTCAGCCATCAAAGTTGACCACAATGAGTAACGAGTGACTCAAACACATGCAAACCCTCTGGAAACCCAGAACTTCACAGACCCATTGACCTCAGATCTGGACATTTCACACCGTTCTACAATAACAGATTTCCATTCTTCAACTGTCAGCCATACAAAACCATTATACAAGACTACTATACAGTACAGTGGGAACCAAAACTCTGAAACCACTAGAGAAAATGCTTTTTTTTTTCTAATGTAATAAAAAGGGTAAGTATTTGTGTGAAGAAATTAATTTTATTAATGTTCTTTCTTGTAATTTTTTTTTTTTTACCAAAAAATTACTTTTATTCAGCAAGGAGGTATTAAAATAACCAAAAGTGTCAGTAAAGACTTAAAATAAATAAATAAATAAATAAAAATTGTATATATTGATAATATTGATTATAATAAAAAATGTTTCTTGAGCTGCAAATCAGCATATTAGAATAATTTCTGAAGGACCATGTGACATTGAAGACTGAAATAATGGCTGCTGAAAATTCAGCTTTGCCATCACAGGAATAAATCACATTTTAAATACATTAAATACGTTAAATACATTGCTGACCCCAAACCTTTGAACTGTAGTGAATATATTCTATACTGCTTATTTCACACCATGTTTCAAATGTTATAACGCGCTGTATATTTCCGCATGGGTGGTGAAACACTTGAGAAGCATTTTACAAGTGTTAGAAGAGTCTCTATGACAATGTCAGGCTCAATTCTGTCTACTAAGACTTCTTGGGTGCAGACTCTCTCTCTTTCAGTGTCCACTTCCACAGGAAATGGCTCCCAGCCCAAATCAAATTATGCTGACTAGCATGTCCATATCTCTGATGTGAGAGGAAAGGAAAGAGATCAGTTTGCCTGCCGGGGCCAAAATGCCAAAAGCATTTATTCAGCAGTAGGATGCGCCCTGTCTTGTGTTTTAACGACTTTTTACGTTACCTCAAACACCTCGACGTGTCACACAAGGGGACGTTTCTCACGGAACCTGCATATTTTTATTTTCAGCAAAGCCATTTCCTGGCATAGACTCTGAAAACATCTCTCACATCTCGAGAGCAACACTAGCGTGATGCATAGTCAATGGCTTCATCAGGGTGTGAAAATGAGATGTAATGTTACACTAAGAGATACATGTCATGTTAAACAAATCACTCAAATAGGCACCTCAGAGGCACTTTCTCAAATGTGACATTAAAATCAAATCAGTTCAAGATCAGGACAACTGGATTGCTCAAGGAGCATTTTAATGAGATAAAGTATCACGTAAACTAGCAGTCAAATGTTTGGAATAATTACAATTTTGTAATGTTTTTGAAAGAAGTCTCTTAAACTCACAATGGCTGCATTTATTTGATCAGAAATACTGTAAAAACAGTAATACTGTGAAATATTTCAATAATTTAAAACCAATTTTTTTCTGTTTTAATCTATTTTAAAATGTACTTTATTCCTTTCATGGCAAAGCTGACTTATCAACCATTAATCCATCTTCAGTGCCACACAATCTTTCATAAATCATTATTATTGGTCCTCAGTTATTAATAATGGTTCTTCTTATTATCAATGTTGAAAACAGTTGCTGCATAATATTTTGGATTTTTTTTTTTCCAGGATTCTTTGATAAATACAAATTTCAACAGAACAGCATTTATTTGAAATAGTAATCTTACAAAACATTATGAATGTCTTTATTGTTACTTTGTTGTCTTTGTTGAATAAAAGTATTCCTTTTTTAAATATTACTTACCCAAAACCTTTAAATAGTCTTGCATGGTTTCCATTAAAATAAATAAACAAATAAAAATAAGCAGCAAACACTGTTTTAAACAGTGATAATAATAATAATAATAATAATAATAATAATAATAATAATAATAATAAAAGACTGGAGCAATGGCTGCTGAAAATTCAGTAAATTACATTAAATATATTAAAATAGAAAACAGCTGTTTTAAATTGTAATAATATTTCACAATCTTATTGGTTTTACTGTATTTTTGATTAAATAAAATTATTCAATTATTATTATAATTATATTATTATTATTATTATTATTATTATTATTATTATTATTATTATTATTGAATTATTCACCGGTAGTGTAAATGTCCTAAAAAGGCAGTATTACGCATGCCTGCACTTCTTACTCAAAGGATGCACGCATGAATGTGCACGTAAACACTTATTACATAAATACAGGATCGAATTATCATAGTGCAAGTCCTTTAAAGACAGCAGGACTTTTTGATCAATGAATACACATTAGGTCGACACAATTGTCGCCCCCCTCAGCGTCTTTCACTTACTCTCTTACAATTCATCATCATTAGAAATGGGATATGATACTGTGCTGAGTCCTCTTCGACGTATTGTGTTGACCCAACATAATGGCTTCCTGTTGGTTAACATAAATCTGAGTAAAGATAATGACTCTGATCAATGGGATTGTTTGGGAAAGGCCTAATCAAATCGCTCTGATGCAGTGCTTCCTCTGCAGGAGATCTGATGCTAAACAAATTATCTCCCCATTTCCATCAGGCCCGAGGCTCTCCCTGCCGCACACTGTCCTCCAGACGATCCGTCTCTATAGGAGAGCAGAGAGAGAGAGAGATTTGAGAGATCTGGTCGTGTCATTCTGTCTGATCTAAAGGTCACAGACCTGATCTTCTGTCCTTGATGTATCAGGATCTGTTCCTGATATACCTCATATGCAACAGAGTGTGAGTTCTAGAACTGGAATGATTAAAGATTCAAGCTAAGAGTTATTTTGTACAGATACACTTTGGGTTGGTTCATCACAGATGTAATGTGAAAAATTTATAGATGTGTTTGATCTTTTCCATGTCGTTTGAATGTATTCAAACTCTACAGTTAGCATTTCAGCTTTTACATATAAATCTATGTCATCTCCATGGACACCTCAAGCAAAATGTAAAAGATAAAGTATACTGCCACCTGCTGGACATACATCATTACTGCAAAGCCCTCTTTTAATATCTACTGTAAGTAACTGTAGAAACTGAAATATCCCTTGATATGTTAAGTAATATTCTACCAGTTGTATAATTATTTTTATGTGTTATATTTATGTTTTTATATTTTGTGATTATATTTTTGGCTTTAAAAATGTAAATGTAACTTTATAATTATTTTGTTTGATTTTATATTTAATAAAAATATTATTCACTTATTCATTAACAATTAAACAGAAATGTAATGATTTAGAAAAGCATATTTATTATATATTGTAATTCTCACACATTTTATTATAAGTTTTGTGACAAAAAAAATAAAACGTATTTGCAATAAAAAAAAAAAAATTATATATATATTTTAAATTTGGAATTGGCATTTCTCTTGCAACCTCATATTGCACAGATATTGTTCCATAATGAACCCTTACAAATCAGCACACCAGCCTGCACCAAAACATTAAATCGTTTGACCCTGTAGCCTACTCCAGGACTGCGTTGAATTAATTATATCTTGTTCATAACTAGTGACAGCGAGTGTAAATACATAAGTGCCATTTTTAAATAAATGATCAAGAGTATCTTCTTTGTCTTGATTAGGCTAGTCCTGTAAAAGTGGCTGCAGCATTTCATGACAACACTGGCCTGATTAAATCAAGAAATAAAAAAGAGGTTACTCACATTTTAGGCATTGCTAATACCAGTTTTTAAATCTGTTTTGTTCCAGCAACGAATACGACTGCGCATTGCGCATCTTTTAGTGATTCCTGTATGAATCAGTGTTTCAAAATGAATCGGTTGAAAGAATTGATTCATTGATTTTTGTTTCTGAATTAATTTACCCTGCTTCTGATATTGAATACTTCCCTACTATATAGTATGAGAAAAACAGTAGACGAAAAGCACCTACTACTGTACTTCCGGCTCGATTCTGAAGTGTGCACTTGATGGACACTTTGCTATCCCATGAAGACACGGAAGAAGAGTTATGAATGGCAGTGAAGCAACGCAATGTGACAGTAACAACAAGTTGGATGTAGTACATCCGAATTTAAAGGGATAGTTCACCCAAAAATGAAAATACTGTCATTAATTACTCACCCTCATGTCGTTCCAAACCCATAAGACCTCTGTTCATCTTCGGAACACAAATTAAGATATTTTTGATGGAATCTGAGAGCTCTCTGACCCTCCCATAGACAGCAAGGGTCCTAACACGATCAAGGTCCAGAAGGTGCATTCACAACAGTACATGACGCAAGCGTGTGGCGGCACAAGCGCTGATCCAGATCCAGCGTGATGACGTTGAACACAAGGCATGTCAAGGCAGGATCAGCGCTTGCGCCGCCACGCACTTGCGTCATGTACTGTCGTGAATGCACATCCACAAGAGAAACAGTAGAGACGAAAATGTGGAATAAAATCGTTATTTTTGTTTTCTTTGCGCAAAAAGTATTCTTGTAGCTTCGTAAAATTGCAGTTGACAGACTGATGTCACATAGTCCATGTGACATCAGTCTGTCAGCTGTAATTTTACGAAAATACTTTGTCGATCATCTTGATACTTTTCTGGACCTTGATCGTGTTAGGACCCTTGCTGTCTGGGAGAGTCTGAGAGCTCTCAGATTCCATCAAAAATATCTTAATTTGTGTTCTGAAGATGAACGGAGGTCTTACGGATTTGGAACGACATGAGAGTGAGTAATTAATGACAGAATTTTCATTTTTGGGTGAACTATCCCTTTAATTCATATTAGGTATTCATGCTATATACAGGTGCATCTCAATAAATTAGAATGTCGTGGAAAAGTTCATTTATTTCAGTAATTCAACTCAAATTGTGAAACTCGTGTATTAAATAAATTCAATGCACACAGACTGAAGTAGTTCAAGTCTTTGGTTATTTTAATTGTGATGCTTTTGGCTCACATTTAACAAAAACCCACCAATTCACTATCTCAACAAATTAGAATATGGTGACATGTCAATCAACTCAAAACACCTGCAAAGGTTTCCTGAGCTCAGTTTGGTTCACTAGGCTGCACAATCATGTGGAAGACTGCTGATCTGACAGTTGTCCAGAAGACAATCATTGACACCCTTCACAAGGAGGGTAAGCCACAAACATTCATTGCCAAAGAAGCTGGCTGTTCACAGAGTGCTGTATCCAAGCATGTTAACAGAAAGTTGAGTGGAAGGAAAAAGTGTGGAAGAAAAAGATGCACAACCAACCGAGAGAACTGCAGCCTTATGAGGATTGTCAAGCAAAATCGATTCAAGAATTTGGGTGAACTTCACAAGGAATGGACTGAGGCTGGAGTCAAGGCATCAAGAGCCACCACACAAAGACGCGTCAAGGAATTTGGCTACAGTTGTCATATTCCTCTTGTTAAGCCACTCCTGAACCACAGACAACGTGAGACGTGTCTTACCTGGGCTAAGGAGAAGAAGAACTGGACTGTTGCCCAGTGGTCCAAAGTCCTCTTTTCAGATGAGAGCAAGTTTTGTATTTCATTTGGAAACCAAGGTCCTAGAGTCTGGAGGAAGGGTGGAGAAGCTCATAGCCCAAGTTGCTTGAAGTCCAGTGTTAAGTTTCCACAGTCTGTGATGATTTGGGGTGCAATGTCATCTGCTGGTGTTGGTCCATTGTGTTTTTTGAAAACCAAAGTCACTGCACCCATTTACCAAGAAATTTTGGAGCACTTCATGCTTCCTTCTGCTGACCAGCTTTTTAAAGATGCTGATTTCATTTTCCAGCAGGATTTGGCACCTGCCCACACTGCCAAAAGCACCAAAAGTTGGTTAAATGACCATGGTGTTGGTGTGCTTGACTGGCCAGCAAACTCACCAGACCTGAACCCCATAGAGAATCTATGGGGTATTGTCAAGAGGAAAATGAGAAACAAGAGACCAAAAAATGCAGATGAGCTGAAGGCCACTGTCAAAGAAACCTGGGCTTCTATACCACCTCAGCAGTGCCACAAACTGATCACCTCCATGCCACGCCGAATTGAGGCAGTAATTAAAGCAAAAGGAGCCCCTACCAAGTATTGAGTACATATACAGTAAATGAACATACTTTCCAGAAGGCCAACAATTCACTAAAAATGTTTTTTTTTTTTTTTTATTGGTCTTATGAAGTATTCTAATTTGTTGAGATAGTGAATTGGTGGGTTTTTGTTAAATGTGAGCCAAAATCATCACAATTAAAAGAACCAAAGACTTAAACTACTTCAGTCTGTGTGGATTGAATTTATTTAATACACGAATTTCACAATTTGAGTTGAATTACTGAAATAAATGAACTTTTCCACGACATTCTAATTTATTGAGATGCATCTGTAGAACTTACTTTTTTAGCAGTCACTAAAGAAGTTCAAATTCAAATATAGTATCTACTCAGACAGTATGCGATTTTGGATGCACAATTAGTGCTTTGTGAACAAACTGATTGAAAGAAAGATTAATTAGAACTTATAAGACGCCTATTTTGTTCCTGAATGAACCCTGAATGATTTGTCGAGTCAAGGCCTGTTCAGTCCCAAATGTTTGACAAAAATTTTTTTGTGATTTTCGCATGCAATTTGACTCTATGGACCAATGCATAAAAAACGACAGGTAGGCTGAATGAACATGCCAATTCATACTTTAGCAAAATAGTGTGTTCATGAGCATCATGGTTTTGTGTAACAGCAGTAGTTCTGGAAAGATGGAACCTCTTTGTAAAAAAAATAAAAATAAAATAAAATAAATCTTATGCACACTTCTGAATCTCACCGGAAATAATAGGTAATTTAGGTACTTATTGCCTCCTGTTACTCTGAATTCGAACACACTTCATTTGAAAATACTGTTTTTGCCTACTATATACAGTAGTAGAGAAGCATGCAATTTCAGATTAAGCCATAGTCACTTACTAACAAAGTAATGCTGATCAACAATTCATATGTGACTATCAGAACTAACCATTGTATAAAATTCACTTTAACAGATATCTTCTTTAATTCAATAATTTAGCAAGAGTTACACAAAATGCAAACTGTTGTAAAATGTTTTTTGTTTCAAACATTCTGTGAACTTTAGGTAATCATTGAAAAGCAATCATTGGTATTGCCGGACCATGTTCTTGCTGCATAACTGACAGATCTTCACACTAGTCAGAGGGACGGAGGCCTACCAGTAAGTGAAGAGGGACTGTGTCTACTTCAGTGGCTCTGAAGCTCGTTAGTGTGAGATAAACGGGACCGCCAGGGGAGCAGCAAGAGTGACACACACACAGAGAATCTCCATTTCAAATCTCTCTGCCCACTAGCTCTCCCCTCTCGTCTCCCCTGCCATAAATGCCAGCTGCCCCCTGCTGTAAAAGATGGTGTTTATCTGCACAAAACCCACTACAGTCATTAACTAGAACTACGGCATCACTTGAATCCAATCACACACTTGAGAACTAGATCTCACGTCCCAAATGCTAAATTAGACGGCCTTCGCAGCATGGACAATTATCATGTTATCCCTCTTTTTATGTTAATAAGCAGCGTAACCCCCAGTGTGTCTTTCCAGCTTGACCCATCCAGAGAGAGATTAACCTAAACGAGAGGGCCGCCTGGCAGGAAGGCCCCTCAGAGCACTTAGTACAGAAAATTATTCCTCCAAAATTATCTGAAACACCTTCACTTGTGTTCTAGCAATCTTATAAGAGTGAGTGCAGACCTTTGTAACTTGTGCAAGTCTTTCGGTGTCATTCACTTCCACTCATTTTACCTGTACAGAAACAGTCTGTTTATTTTATCATATTATTTTAAATCATTATCATAATCATAAAGTCGTTCGTAAGGCAAATATTTTTACCGTTTACTGCACTTTGTTATTCTTCTTGTTATTTACCTTACGGCTAATGAATTGGAAGACTCACACATTCAAAGGAAATAGCTCAGTTCTGCGGTCCAAATAAGGTTGATAAGAGCCATTAAAAGAGTTCTGTAACTTTAATGAAGCAAACTGCACATCTCAAGCTCAACTGGATTGATACTGACTGTATTCTGCCTGTCTCTCTCTCTCTCTCTCTCTCAACAGTGAGACAGCTCTACCCTACAGCACTAACTTAGAAATCCCCAGCCAGCCAATCACAATCAAGCATGGACTGACTTTAGCTCTGTTCGAATCCTGTAACACTGATGCTTCTTAAATCAGCCAAATGTTCTTACACTCCTTCATTTCATGTATCTTTTTCTATCTCTATTTTCTTATGTGGCCTTCTGTTTGGAATCCAGATCAATTTTTTTAGTATTACAGTTCTTTTTTATTTATTATCATAATTTATTTTCAACATTATTATTGTTATTATTTATTCATTTTTATTTATTTTTTGTCTTATGACACATAATTCATGTTTAAAACACACTCGATGATTTCTCTTACCTGCAAGGATGTTATACTGTAGCAGGTGACCAGCAGAGGGCAGCAGGTGTCACGGTACAAACAGAAGCTCTTATTTTAACCCTCACTAGAAAGTGCTAATGTACCAATATCAACATGTTCAATACATCAGACTCGGTAATGAGACCAGACATCAGCTAGCAAATATACTGAGGCCCTCACTGTGAGATGGATGGATTCTCTTCTCCTGATCTTCAGAGGCCAAAGAGCAGGTCATCTCTTTGCCATTGATCCACAGATGCTCCAGAATTCACTGGATTATCTGAATTTTCTTATCTGGGTCAAAGATCTCCTGCAGGACCCCTCAAAACCTGCCTGAGGAACGATGCCATGATGTGACCATTCAAGAAATGTCCTTTCAAGAGAAAAGTTAAGGCAAATACTGAAACTCATAAGAAATAATTGAGTTAGCAGTGCAAAATAGACATGAAAATGAAATATATGACCATTAAAATAAAAATACAATAATACAAATAAATAAAACAATAAACCTAAATTTAACCTCAAATGATTTCCCCCTGTATGCATGCTGGGCAGGAGATCTTCTTTAAAGAATTTTAGTACTTTTTTTCCCCATTAAGTCCCAGCTTCTATACTGTCTTCTGTATACTTATATGAAGACCATCATCATAAATTCTGTTCATAAAATCTGACAACCCATTTTATAATTTATATTTTATATATTCACTTAAACTAAGATTGAAACTTTACAGATTCCATTAATAGATAGACTAGATAGATGTAGATAAACAAAGGATAATGAATTATTTTTATTAATGAAATGTATTATTATTATTATTATTTTACTATTGCTATCAGTATATTTTAAATATTTTTTTATAAAAATGTTTGTTAATAATAATAATAATAATAATAATTTATTTTGTAATAGACACGGCAGGATTCATAGATAATGAGAAATATTATTATTATTATTAATAGTAAGTGAATAGAGAGAGAGAGAGATTATTGAATGCATATTTTATAATATAAATAATATTTTAATACAAATTATTGTTAATAAATGCAAGTTTTAAAACAGTTACATTCGATCCCCCCAAAATAATCCTTAATATATGTGGTTACAGTATTGCTGTAGTGTGTAAAATAAATCCTCAGTTATAGAGTCAAAAGTGAGATGTGAGAAATTGAATGTAAGGCCATCACACCTGCCAGATTCAGTGAGTGTGTACTTTGAAGATGGTTTGATTACAGTCATTTTTGCTGCTCTCTGCTGTTTCAAGCAGAAAGATATAAAATTCATTCCTACATGTAATTATAGTTTGAAACAGTGAACAGTTTGCGTGGAATTCTGCCATAAACTTCAGTTGTAGATATTTGGTGGAACCACCCCAAAAGATCAAGGTAGCTGGTATGTGATATTAACATTTGATGTGTTTTATATTTTTTTCTGTGATGTTTATTGCTGTTACAGTCTTTGTAGATATACACTATTGACATAATATTATTTTACATTGTAGAGAAAGTGCAGAAGGTTTGTCTGTTGGACTACACAATCAAAGCCTACTGGAGCTTTATGCTTAAAATAAATTATTTATGGCCTCCATAAATGAAACATTAATGTAACATACATGTTACAGAAAGCCTGTTTTGCTACATGCACTCTTTTTTCACAAGTGAATTTCTGAGTTTTCAATGACCTTTCTGTGACTATTAGGATTTTTAAACACACATGGAATTAGATTAATTTGTTAATGCATCATTCAGACCTTTCTGTGAACTGCTTTGACTGATTCATACAAAAAAATCTACTCAAAAGAATGATTCAGGTTGCTTTGCAAACAGTTTTTACTTTCAGCAAGTAATATTTAGCTCATTAAAGATTTTACAGAAGAGCATAAAATGCATATTTAATACACAAAACAATTTTAAAATTCAGCAAAATTTCCTTTTTCATGACCGTGGAAACCTTATACATGGGGACATTTAGGTCAAGAAATACACAAATTCAGTTTGCAATACTGTTGCAGTGGTGATTCAGTAACGATAATAATATTACGTTTTTAATTACTCATCTAATGCAGCATTTAAATCATTTTAAGCCCTAAACAACATGATATAAATCAAAAGTTATTGAGTGTATATAAAGGAGCTGTTTACACAGGGAAAGGAGACTATGGAATTCTGAAGCCCTTCGGATCTATTATCACTCAGGACAATGAAAGACAGGCTGCTGAAGGGTTAATAAAGACCACCAAAGCAAACACCTTGATTTATTTCTGAGCCACTTCCATTGAAAGCAATAATCTGATCAGTCATTAATGTGATTTTCCTCAACTCACTCTCTCCCTTTCAGTCTCTCAACGGGCTCAGTTTTACAAAACGACTATCAACACATACTGTTTTAATGTGACTAAGATGAAACATCAAAATACAGCTGATTTGATTTTACTTTTGTGGGAACTGAATGTCTCATCAACTTATCTGACCAGGAGGTTAATGATTGGCCCATTAGATTCACTCACCGAGGCTGATTCTTTTGGTTTGTGTGGTAGTTTTTTTCAATCAGTAAAGCAGTAATTAATAGCCTAATCATTTGGTTGCATACAGAATGTCCCGTTTTGCATAACTCAGAAAAATATGATAAACACATAAGTGACAAAGAAGAGTGATTCAGGTAGACTACATTTAATTTAGGCTAAGTCAGTTAATCATCACATTCCTCACTCACCCTCTTACACCTAAACATAACATTATAACTTGTAATCACAGTCCATCAGTGAAAAATGGCAGTAATCTTTAAAAATAAAAGTTAAAAATATATAAATAATCTAATAAATTTGTCATATTAATAATTGTAAATGTTACAAGAGTTCACATAGCCTACCACATTTATAACCTGACAAAAATAAAAAGGTCTCGGTTTAATATGGTCTCTAGATTGTTTAATATGGTCTCTAGATTTACACCAGCTAGACTAGTAGAAAAGTGCTCAAAACCCGTTTAAAACCAAAAGCAGACTAGCTTGATCAGCTTTAGTGAAAAAAAAAACGAAGACCAGCAAACCAGTTTAGGCTAGTACACGCTGTTTTTTTTTTTTTCTCAGCAGGGACAGGGTTAAATTTCGAACTACACGAAAGATTGATAGAAAAGTATGAAATTTTGTTTAGAAAGCATCGTGTCGCTCAGGTACGATTCCGCCTCTGCTGACCCCCTCTTCCTCTTCCTCCTCATCCTCATTCATCAGTATCAACGTCATAATAATCATGAACATAAACAGCTTGTTTTATTACAGCTCATGTGTGATCAAGTGATATGTAGGGGTGATTATGTGATGTCCACGCTCGTGTTAGCACGTAGAGCCATCGCATGAAAAACTCTCATGAAGAGGGCAAACGAAGACAGGAAAACGGTGCACCAGTATGTGAGAGGACGAGGCACACACGCATGGCTTTATATCGTCTTTTAACCATACTGAGCTTTCAACAGTCGTGTGCAAAGAGAAGGGCAAACACATCAATGTTGTCCACTAATGTGTGTTTGCACTCGGTGTCTGTTTAGTGTGTGTTGGGACTGCTCTGAAGCGTATGTCACACTCGCTCTTTTCTCGATGGCGTCTCTATATCGATAAATTCACACCCCCTGCTGATCTAATGAATGATAGTGCACACTTCTTCTGTAACTATTGTGTGTTTTGCGCGTTATATGAATGTCTAGGACATTATGAAGATGTGGTTTTAATCTCTCTATATCGGAACCGTGCCGAAATGTTTCGCGCACTCTGAGTGGCTGTCTCGGGCTGTCAATCAAGCGTGCAGCCAATCACAACTGTCCTTACATGAAAACTATATTTTCACTCACTGCATGTACAGTAGACTGTATGTTGCAAAAAAGTGAACAGAAAAAGGCACCATCGAAGAGGTGGACAACGGACCTGTTAAGTCACTTTGGGGGCCTGTTGCAGGTAGGTGGCGAAGCACATGAACTGTTAGACTTTATTTTACCAGCGCGACGCCGATCTGACACTAATATACAACATCCAGGAAGCTCATAGTGGATCTGCGATCAGAAAAGCATTCCCAGCATGGTGGTGTCATCCTTTAGATAGGTGCTGTAAATCAACTTAAACGCAGCACAAAAGTTTAGGCAGAATGGCTTGACTTAAACCCTGTTGATAAATCCTGTTTAAAATTAAAGGTGTGTTTTGAAACAAGGTGACTGGTTTAAGCTGCTGTACCATCTTAGACCAGCAACAAACCAGCTATCAGTCGTTCAGACCAGCTTAAGGTGGTCAGGGAGGTTTTGCAACATTTCTAGCTGGTCTAAGATGGCCATTAAGCTGGTGGACCAGCAAAAAACCAGGTACTAGTCAGTACAAGCTGCTCAAGCATCTTTTTGCAACATTGTTGGCTCAATAAGTTTTGATCCAGCAAAAACAGCTACAGACCAGTCAAATTAGTTGGTCGAGCTGGTTTTTGGAACATGGTGACCGGTCAACCAGCTAATTATGAAAATGATAATATTACATGAGTAGTCAAGTCTGTCCATTGTGAACAAATTAACCAGATGTGTTTTGGAGCTGTACCTGTTTTATAAGTGATGGTCAATCGTATATGAGCAACAAACCAGCTATAAGTCGTTCTTATATCAGTTTAAGGTGGTCATGCAGGTTTTTCCAACATGGTAGCTCATTTCTAGCTGGCCAAAGATGGTAGTTAAGCTGGTAGACCAGCAACAAACCAGCTACCAGCTGATCATGTGAGGTGGTTTTAGGAACCTTATTACTGGTAAACCAGCTAATTCTGATAATGATGATATAGTAAAGTTAGTTCAAAACAGCTACATGTTCCGCAGAAACTAACTAGATTTAATTTGGGGCATGGTAGCTATTTTTTGTTGGTGGTATAAGATGGTCATTAAGCTCTTTAACCAGCAACAAACCAGCTACCAGCTGGTCATATGATGTGTTTTTGGAACCTGATAACTGGTTAACCCGCTAATTATGGTAATGATGATACAGTTAAGTCAGTCCAAAGCAGCCACAAACTGTGCACAAACTAACTAGATGTGTTTTGGAGGAGGTCGCTAGTTTCTAGCTGATATAAGATGGGTCATTAAACTCTTTAACCAGCCACAAACCAGCTACCAGCTGGTAATGTGAGGTAGTTTTTAGAATCTGTTTAATGGTCAGCCAACTAATTATGATAATGATGATACAGTCAGTCAAAAATAGCCAATAGCTGTGCACAAACTAACCAGGTGTGTTTTGAGACATAGTTGCTGGTTTCTAGCTGATATACTGTAAGATGGTTATTAAGTTCTTTAACCAGCAACAAACCAGTAATCGGCTTGTCATGTGAGGTGGTCAAGCTAGTTTTTGAAACCTAGTGTCTGGTCAACCAGCAAGTTATGATGACGATGACATAGTTAAGTAAGTCCAGAAGTGCTTTGCACAAACTAGCTAGATGCATTTTGGAACATGGTAGCTAGTTTATAGCTGATCTAAGATCATCGTTAAGCTCTTTAACCAGCAACAAACCAGTTATCAGCTGGTGATGCGAGGTGGTCAAGCTGGTTTTTGGAGCTTGGTGACTGCTCAATCAGCTAGTTGTGATGTAGAGATGATATGAGTCAATCCAGAGCAGTCACAAACTGAAACTAGATGCGTTTTGGAGTTTCTGTGCTTGATCTGGTCTGCAAAGGTCGTTAGCTGGTCAAAGCTTGTAAACCAGCAGCAAACCAGGTACCAGCTCGTGGTCAGGCTTGTTTCAGGTGATCCAGCTGGAACGCAGCTACAACGTTATAATACACTGTTATAAAACACAGATATCACATTGAACTGAATTTTCCAACATGATGATGATGATGATGATGAAGATGTGACACGGTAGGCCAGTGAGTCCAGCGCTGTGAACATCCACACACTGCACACGGGCTTCATAACAGAGCAGTCAGTGGGAACACTTGAACGCACGGAGGGGGAGGAGGGCTGCGAGAGAAAACAAACCGAGAAAATTGTTCGCCTGAAACGAAAGTAGCAATACCAAAGTGGCATTCGGCCCCCACCGTTATTCGTTTTCGAAGTGATCGGTGCGATTGTGATGTAGTTTTGTCGACTTCACGCTGCGGTGTTGCTCCTTTCCAAGCATCCGGTAAAAATAATATAAGTGTCTGTGGGGCTGCTGTACGGACGGCCAGTGCAGAACTGTTCTGATGTGTCAATAAGTTTGAGGCTGGAATGAGAAGGCCCTGGCGTTTCGACCGGATTTCAGGGGTAAGTTTGCGTTCACAGATGCCGCGATGACTGAAAACTTGGATATATTTTGTGTGCGAAAAGCCCCGAGTTCCGATTGATCGGGAGCTCGCGCTTAGACAGAGCGAAATTCGTGCCAGTTTGTGGTGCTTCGGCATAAACAACTTTGGCGTTCGGCGCGTTTGACACCTGCTCTCACCGAACATCAGGGTTTGTGTGAAATCCGCGACGATTTAACATGTACGACCGACCGTGCGATTATTGCATATGGGTCTGCTAATGACACGTTCAGGCGAGCTAGAGCAATCTCGCATCACAGGGGCTAGCAGGCTAGCCAGCTACTTTTATTCTATCTGACTGAACGGAGCGAGAAACCCGAGCACAAAACCGTCTCATCCGAAAAGTCTGCCCCGAAAACCCCTAGTTTAAGTAATGAAAGCTCGTGGAGGGGGATCTCTCTCTGAAAATGCCCTGGCGGAGTTTGACAGGAGTGAGATTTATACTTCATCTTCCCCAAAGCAAGATGGACTCTCGGCTGTCTGTCTTGTCAGAGCCCAGATCGACATTTTGCACCGAGATGCAAACCGAGCACAGTTCAAATAGAGGGTCAAGCGAGTTATGAAATGAGCTCGATGGCTTAAATAATCGGAGGGTATCGTCGACATGGTGCTTTGTGGAGTTCTGGATTCGGTGATCGAGAGTTCTGCACACACACACACACACACACACACACACACACACACGGAGAGAGCACCGCTCTCAGGCTGTACCTGAAAACTAAACGCTGCAATACTGTTTTATACCGTCCATCCACTCGACGAAACTGTGTCGGATGTGCTTTAATAAGACCTGCGTGAACGAGCCGAAGTATGGCAAGCCTCTTTAACAGTTGTTACAGCTTGCGTCTTTATTAATGGGTCGTATTGTTTGAATTCACAAGTAACTGTTCATTAGATGTAAATGCATATGTCAATAAAACGGTGTTCACACTGACAAAGATCTGCAGTGGAAGAGCAACAGGAAGTCATTCATTCAACATGAGTGTTTATGACCACTGGCGATGAGAAAAGTTGAGAAGAGCTCCATTTTATGCAGAGGAGCAGCGATGTGATGCACCGACTATCAGTAGGAGTTTAGTAGGACCGCTGACTGGAAACCAACAATACTGCGAGTCAGTTACCTTAAACAATTTAAACACTCTGAGTGTCAGCAACCTTTCACTGCTATGTCAAAGTTGTAAAAAATCACAATGAAACGGTAGCGACAGATCTTTGCTTCCGTATTGTGACGTATGCTGGAATAGAAAAATATATGGAGGTGGAGTTGGTTCAATCCGTCGGTTGTTTATTGAATTTTAAAGGGTTACTCGACCACAAAATGAAAATTTTGTCATTAATCACTTACCCCCATGTTGTTCCAAACCCGTAAAAGCTTTGTTCGTCTTCGGAACACAATTTAAGATATTTTGGATGAAAACCGGGAGGCTTGTGACTGTCCCATTGACTGCCAAGTAATTCTCACAGTCAAAGCCCAGAAAAGTATGAAAGACATCGTCAGAATCGTCCACCTGCCATCAGAGTTCAATCTGAATATGAAGTGATGAGAACAGTTTTTCTGCGCAAAGAAAACAAAAATAACGACTTTATTCAACAATTCGTCTCCTCCGCATCACCGTAGCGTCATTTTGGGGAGTATCCGCTGGGCGCAAACAGCGTACACTGTTCTGTGTCAGCTGCACCACACGGATACGTTTTCTACGTGTATTTATGCTTTGATTTGAACGAAAACAGCGTATCCGTGTAGTGTGGCTGACGCTACGATGACGCGGAGGAGACAAATTGTTGAATAAAGTCGTTATTTTTGTTTTCTTTGCGCAGAAAAAGTGTTCTCATTGCTTCATATTCAGATTGAACCACTGATGGCAGGTGGACTATTTTGACGATGTCTTTCATTCTTTTCTGGGCTTTGACAGTGAGAATTACTTGGCAGTCAATGGGACAGACACAAGCCTCCCGGTTTTCATCCAAAATATCTTAAATTGTGTTCCGAAGATGAACGAAGCTTTTACGGGTTTGGAACGACATGGGGGTAAGTGATTAATGACAAAATTTTCATTTTGGGGATGGAGTAACACTTTAAGATGTGGGTGTTGTGCTTGAAAGTGGAGGCAGATGAACATGAGCTTGCAGGAACGATTTAAGCGGACTAAATGATTGGAGAAGTCTGGTATGCGTCACCAGAGACAAATATGCTGTTT
Source organism: Spinibarbus caldwelli (assembly GCA_039654775.1). NCBI lineage: Eukaryota > Metazoa > Chordata > Actinopteri > Cypriniformes > Cyprinidae > Spinibarbus > Spinibarbus caldwelli. The sequence continues at coordinate 16,704,533 of CM077266.1, read as the reverse complement.
TGAGGAAAGATCCAGTTATAGTATTTTGATTTGAACATTAAAAGGTCAGAAAAAATGAAACACATACAGATGAATAGTTTACAATAAGATCTATAACATGCATTTAGAGAAGGTGAAGTTTAATTTCATGCCGACTTCAATTTTATGTCTCGTCAGCTAGCAAACGTTGGCAAGATGGGCGCAAGTTAATCCTTGCAGACAGCAATTTTCTGATGTTTCTGACCTCGTATAGGGATGATTTAAAAAGTAATTTAAAAATGCATGTGTTGTATGACAATTGTGTGTGTGGACCCATATAGCCTTGCGTTTGTGGTCTTGTCACAGATAGTCATATGTTGATGCACAGAATGACTTTAAATGACAGTTTAAGCAGTAGTGACGTTCATTACCATGTTAGATCAACCTGAACTAAGAATGGCGACTAGCAACCAACCAATACATTGACTTATGGAACTATAAAGTTGCTAGTTTATTCATTAGAAGTGTTATATTATTAATTATAATTATTATATTATTATAATAGTTATAATATTAATTATTCCAATATATTCTAATTGGTCACTAATGTTTATTGCAAATATTTTTCACTAAATTTTATGGGAATTGTGGTTCAGATATCAACTATTTGTTTCTGACTTGTATATATTGTACTTAATCTAGTTTTACTAGTATCGATTTAGTAACTTGTTTGTTTATTGTTAGCTACTTGTCTCTGTTAGATAGTACTAGCATCTATTAATACTAGCATCTGTTAGTAAGTGGTTAAATTATAGATACTAGTAGGGATGCACCGAAATGAATATTCTTGGCCGAAGCCGAACAAAATGAAACACTGGGCTGAAGGCCGAATACCGAACATGGTTTTTCACTTTTTCCCCATATATTTTGCCAATTTTTTTTCACCATTGCATTAATTTAATAACCAAAATATGCTTTTTACTGTTTTGTCTAGTTTTTCAATGAAAAAATCATTTACAAAACAACAATTTGAAATATTTACTTAACACTGACCTTTTTTTAACATCCTAGCAGACACTACCAACAAAGCACAATTTAACTTAAAATTAGTAAAAGTTAGTAAAATATATATATATATTTTTTTGCCATTTTTGAGTCCCCCTTCTTGAATCAGTTATGTATTTTTTACTGTACAAATAAATGCAGCCTTACTGAGCAGAAGAGAATTCCTTTAAAACATTGGAAAATATTAGGCTACAGATCCCAATTTGAACACTATGTGTGAGTGTTATAATAAATCTATTAGTAGAACTGTTGTAATTACTATTATCATTATTATTGTCTTACTTTTCTTATTTTATTTTAAAAATGCATAAAAATGTTACTGAGCAGCTGAAGAGTAACACAGTTTCAGCTCAAATTTTCCTCGCGCTTTGGACTTTGAACCCTGGCTAACAAGCAGATACCCCATGTTTGAATGCATGCAATTCATGCGTGTATTAGAAAACATAATGTTCTGCAGTTTGTTTACTAATCGTTTGAGGCCATTTCACGATTTCAATCATCATACAGTAACCAGCAACAACCACCCTCCCTCTTCTCATTGTAGACGTGCAATGCAGTACTAAACAGTCTCTTGCTGTTGGTGCTTGTAATGATTTTTGCACCTTTCTTAGACAATTTTAAATGCTTCCTCACTGCCAACATTTTGCTGCATTAGTGCACGCCTCTATTTGATTGTGTCACGTCATTGTTCGGTACAATTTATTCGGTCTTTTCGCTTATTCTGCCAAACACCGAAAGAGCTTTTTTTGCTATTTTTGGCCAAACAATTTCGGTTGCCGAACATTCGGTGCATCCATAGATACTAGTGATTGTTGGAATAAGAACAAATGTCAAATGAACGGTTCCTAGTATCAAATTCATGAGTTAAATGGTTAAATTGAAAAAGTTACTAGTCATTATTGGACTATTTGATGTCGATTTGCTTTGTTGCTGCAAGTCATTTTGATTTTTGTACTAGTAACGTTAAGTATTGGTAAATAATATACCTGGTAATGAATAAATGTTACAACAGCTTGCCATAACTGAAATGGTTTTGAATGAATTCAATATATGCTGTGAGCTATGTCATAACTTTATGCTTCGTCAACAATACCGGAGGTGCCACCTTAGTTTGAAGCTGGAGCGGTGCATGTATAACCAACTAATCCACAACACAGTTAAAATGTCGCTGACCGATGAGGTCGGACTCGGGGCAACGTTATGTGGTGCATTTGGCTTTGCTTTCGACGATTTATTCCTGTACTGAGGGCACAGTGTTTTTTGTTTTACTTTGTAGGTCATCTTCATCGCATGATACAGCCTGACTGACAGATACATCCTCATCTTTCAAATACCGTATTTCCATATTCTGTGGCTCTGTAAGTACGCTTTCACTTCATGCCATGTGTTTTTCCCCTTCATCAGTTGTTATATCTCTTAAATTCACAGACTAATTGGGATCTGATGCCTTAACATCACGGATCAAATGCTCATTACATCACAGATTTTAAGCTCGTGTCTGTACATAATCACCTGCTTATTGGGTGTGCTCAATCCAAGATAAAACACATATTCATTCTGCAACCTTTTATCATGCAAAAAGCCAGTCTGTTCAAACATGGTCTACTTTCCTGAATGACTGCATCAATAACAAATTGTACTTTTGATCATCATATAATGGCATATTATAAAATTCATAGATAGCATGTTATTCCTTTAACCTTTCCATTGTAATCTGTAAAGAATAGACTATAAATATGCATTGTTTTTGGTATTGAAGCCAGGCTTGATGACATTGTCATGAATTTCTAAAACATAATAAAAGCAAATTTTCTGATTTTAATCAATTTGGTTTTATAAAAATATCTATTCAAAAAGTGTGCTATCTGCTATTTTTGACTTGTATTTCATAAAACAATTACAAGATTTGGATCTTTCAGCATTTAATGCAGATTTTGAATATATATGTTTTAATTAAATTGTAATGTAAAACCAAAATTGTAGCTTTAAGTTGTATACAGTTTAATATCTAATATCAAAGTTAATACAGAAATTGCTATAAAGTTTGTGATATGAAATGCCAAAAGTGAATGAATTTAATCAGCATAAGAAAAAGTTCTTAGACAAATTGTAATACTCCATCAATTTTCTAAGATTTGACAAGAATAAAATAACAATGTAGTACTTTAAAACCATAAAAAATATTTTCCTAATTATTGGGTCTTCAAATCTGTCGTACTCACATTTAGAAGTAATGTTTTCGATGCTTGTCAAATTGAAACTAAAGATCGCAGGCGAATGCGGTTTCTTAGGACAAAAGTGCAGTTAATTTATGTATAATTGCGCTATTCAAGGTTTTTTTTTTTAATAATCGTCTGATAATGCAGACCTCTAAGTTCACTATTGATATTTACTTATGAAAACCAAAACTGCTGTTTTCTTATCCTATCCTCTTATTAGTATCAGCTGTTGTAAGTTTTCATTGCATTCATCAAAAGTGCATCATTAAAGTTTGATTTCATCCTATTATTTCTGCTAGTAAAACATCCACACCTGAATATTGATTCAGGCAGAGCAGCCTTGTTTACACCTGAGGCTTGGAGCCACATTTCTGGTCTGTATAATTACATTCTGACAAATCAAACTGTCAAAGATAGATGTTGCAATGAAGAACATTGACACACCTCTACAGTGTAAAAGTCCCAATATTCTGTGTATGATTTATCTTCACATTATAACATTTAATTTGATCAGGAATGTATATCTTTATGAGTTCAAATGAGCTTACTTTACACTCTTTAGACAATAATGAGATATTAAGGTGCCCCAAATCAGATCTCAGATCTTGTATCTACCTGTCATCATCTACCCTGTTTAGCTTTCTGTTTGCTATTCAAATAGCAATTTATATTAGGATTATGATTAATGGCATGCACCAGGGTTACATTCAAATAAATATTCCCATTTGTTTAATCTTGGATGTAAATTAAAAATAACTTTATACAGATTTCTTGAACATGTAACTTTTTTAACCGCAAACCTGTTGCAAGTCCGTGTTTTGGTTCAGTAAGGTTTTGAACTTTAGTTTCATTCAAATTTGGGAAATTTAGATATAATTTGTTTTTGAAAGTTGTCCTTGCACGACAAGTGCTTGAGAGTACATAAGATAGGAAGGTCAGAAACATAAAACATGCGGGAAGGGTAACTTTTATTGTAATGTCAAAAGTTTCAATTTAATTTCATGTTGCCTGAACTGAAAACAAATCATTCACTTTTTACACAGATTTCCTTTGACAGTAATAATGACTTTCATTGTAAACATGATTTCTGCTCATTTTTTATGTACTGACTGAGATACAAGTCAAAATGATTTTCTGTGATAATCAACAGCATGCTACTACTGCATTCCTTTAATAGTAATGTTAATCTATATTTACATTCTCACAACCATGACTCACAGTATTAGTCATATATTTTGGTTGATTATGTATGTTTGGGATTTTTCCTATAAATTGTTGACACAATCTTTCCCATGTGAAATCATTTTTTCCAATGTGTTTTTTATCCTCATTTGATAAATTAAGCTCCTATGATGTCCATTTTATTGCACTTTATCAGGCCATCATTCACTAAGAAGGGCTATTGCCACTCAGGCTGAACACCCGTTAGTGCATATAGTGACTGGTCATAAAGGAAGAACTGCTGTCCTGCAAGACCTGATTGGTTTCATTAAAGTGGCCCGTGCATAGTTGTACCTGCTGTACCTTTAGGGAACTTGTGTGTTTTGTTTTTGCCCTAACTCAGAAAAAGAATCAACACTGACAGGAATAGTTCTCCCATTAATTAAACTTCTATCATCATTTACTCACATTCATGTTGTTCCGAAACCCACAGAGTTTTTCTGTAGACCACAAAAGGAGATGGATATCGTGAACTACTTTGTTACTGTCTGCTTTCGTTGTATGAAGAAAAGCAGGATGAGCATCCTCAAAACATCTCCTTTTGTGTGGCAAAGAGGAAAAATGGGACTGAAATTACATGACAGGAAAACATTTGCTAAATGTATAATGTAAATGTACATAAAAGTGTGTAAATGATTCAGTGAACTATTACTTTTTTAGAAATCAGTTAGAAAACTAATAAAATGTTAACATTTACGTTGTTTTTTTTTTTGTTTTTTTTTTCATTTTGCTTTCTACAGAAAAAAAACATTAGATTAATTGCCGTTATTTTATTCTATTGTCAGTTAAGGTTTTTAGTCACAAATCAGCATATGGATTGTGAGAATTTTGTTTACGTTTCCTTCCTTTCGTATTCGTATTTCTATCTTTCTTTGGAGTTTTTCCTTCTTACTCACATTTAACTTAATTATTTTTAGATTATTCAATTGTTTTTCATACACTGACAATAAAAAAGACAATTATTTTAATTTAGCATTTTGCAAATTATTTGATTTACTGACATATATTCATAACAAGCTTTTTTCTATATGATTTTTCTCAAACAGTATAAATGTATCTTTTTACTTGGAAATATATAGTTGCTTTTAAAATGATTATCACATTTGGAATCAAAAAGCATGAAAACGTCTTGGTTAACAGACATTTACATCTGCTTATAACCTGCTCTTTTTGAGTTCTCACATTAACAACGATGAATGAATGTGCGAGACCTTGTCTAGTGTCAGCATTTGTTCATAACAGTCCTGTAACCAAATTAACAGCAAGAGGGCAGCAGACACCAGCTATGAACAACCTTTCAGAAGATGTCTGCTGCTAATGCAATGTCTAGATACATTGTACTCCCAAATTCAGATCCATTCCTATGTGCAGTTTAAAATTTAACACATGATAATTAAAGCATGTGAGTTAGGAAACAGTCTAGCTAGTAGTGAGCTTGTATGTTAAGTTTCATGGTGACGTGACTGCGTGTGTCTTCCTCTTCCTGTTTGTGTATATGCGATGAATGTGTGTGAGATGTGTGCTTTGGTCCTATTGGAGAGGAGAGAGCTGGTGTATGTGAAGGTCACATGTACAGTAGAGCTGCACCGGTGCTGCAGACGCAGAAGAACAGTGCTGAGATAGACAGGGAACCCTGTGTCCGCTCTCCCTCAGCGAACACTGCGCCACACTGCACTCGACAGCATGCCTGTTTTCCTTGAACTAACACAGCGCATTGGAAGAGACTGCACTTTGAATATGTCTGCTATTATGCTGACAATCCTTGATTTACAACCCCATCAAAAATACATTATTATAGTGTGAGCTTTTCTTATATTCTTATGATGCCCATCAAATTATGTTTGCAGTCTGCGGCTGCCTTTCTGTTTCGTCAAATTGGTCCCTTTTTTTTCTCGTTGTAACCAATTACACATTTCACCTTTAAATTAACTACCAGGCAGTGTAATTATCAGTGTGTCATGGCCTCTTCCTGTCATATGGTCTATTATGTGATGTTAAAGAGCATTAAGGGCCGTCCTTAACCTCTGACCTTTGCCCTTATCAGGGTGAGCAGCAGTATGAAGGGCGGAGGTGGAGGGAAAGAACCTCCGGTGGAGGGAGAGGTCAGTGGAAAGCGGCCCAAACGCAAGTGTCTGCAGTGGCACCCGCTGCTGGCCAAGAAAACGCCAGACTTCTCTGAGGAAGAGGAGGAGGAGGATGAAGAGGAGCTGGAGAAGGTGAATGATTACACAGACTGGATTCAGTTGAGTGCATTAAAGGGATAGTAAACCCAAAATTGAAAATTCTGTCATTAATTACTCACTCTCATGTTGTTTGAAACCCGTAAGCCCTTCGTTCATCTTCGTAACACAAATTAAGATATTTTTGGTGAAATCTGAGAGCTTTCTGCCCCTGCCTAGACAGCAACACAACTGACACGTTCAAGGCCCAGAAAGGTAGTAAGGACATTGTTAAAATAGTCTGTGACATCAGTGGTTCAATCTTAATTTTATGAAGCTACTAGATTACCTTTTGTGTGCAAAGAAAACAAAAATAACAATTTAATTCATGCGTTGTGGTACTGTCGTAAACACACGTCAAAAACTGACACGGAAGAGAAGAAATTGTTGAATAAAGTCTTTATTTTTGTTTTCTTTGCGCACAAAAAGTATTCTTGTAGCTTAGTAACATTACGGTTGAACCACTGATGTCACATGGACCATTTAAATGAAGTCCTTTCTACCTTTCTGGGCCTTGAACGTGTCAGTTGTGTTGCTGTCTATGCAGGGCAAGAAAGCTCTCGTATTTCATCAAAAATATCTTAACTTGTGTTTCGAAGATGCACATAGGTCTTACAGGTTTGGAACAACATGTGGGTGAATAATTAATGCCAGAATTTTCGATTTTGGGTGAACTATCCCTTTAACCCTAGTGTTTTGCTCAATACAGCAGGTGCTCTTCAAAGACCTGAAGACTATAGAGTACATGAGATTTAAATTCAGTTTCAGTTCATGTGTGAAATATTAGCTTTGAGGTCAACTGTATGCTGGTGTACTTCTAAATATTGGCAAATGAGTTTTTAGAAGATTTAAACATTTAAATTTTGCAGTCATGTACAATACAGTTCAAAAGTTTGGGCTTCGAAGGTTTTTTATTTTTTCAAAGAATTTTCTTATTCTCACCAAAGCTGCACTTATTTGATCAAAATACAGTAAAATGGTAATGTTTGAAATGTTAGTACAAATAAAAAACTGTTTTCTATTTTAATATATGTTTTAAATATGTGATGTTATTCATGTGCTATCGTGGTTCAGTACTATTATTTTAGCTGGGCTAAATAAAGACTATTGAAATAGACCTTCCTTTTCTGCCCAATCTGTTTCTGTTTCAAAAATGCATCAGTACAGCAAAAAGCAAAGCAACTTCATATGGTCTTTAACATTGCATCATTGTTAAATCATTGTCAGGCTCAATCAGATTTATAGAATATACAAATATATGTTTGTTTTTTTGTAGGGCTGCCCTTGACTAAAGATTTTCTGGTCGACTAGTAGTCGTTCATTTGAAGCATAAATCGACTAATCTCACGTTTATTAACAAACCATTTAAATCATAATAAGGAGCCTTTAATTGCCTACATTGCCTAATAAGAACTCAAGCACATGCATAAAGCTTGCCACGGTACTCCGGCAGAAGTAATGATTATGAATGTGTCAGGGAAAAACAGTAAGGAGTCTGCATTAACATTTTAATAATTCATTGATAAACTAGTGCTTTTTTGCTCTCGGTTCAAGAGATGAAGACTGACACTGACTCGTCATCTCCGCTGTAGTGATGCACCTGTATGCATGTTTCATACAGATTACATAATCGGAGAATTTTTTTTCCATTTGAATTGGTTCATTTGAAAGTAGACATTTCAAGAAAACCAAATTGAAAACCAACAATAGAAACAGCATTATGTCGACTGTTGAGTTTTGAGTGTGGAATCATGTGGCAGAAGCTAATGTCTTGCATTTTGGTCAATTATTTTATAGAGGAAGGACAAAAATATAACTACCTCTGTAGTTTCCCTATAGTTCAAATTTCATAATTTCATCCATATTGTTTCATTTAAATATTGTACTGTGGTGAAATATTGCTGCAAAATATGTGAATAGGCTTTAGTTTTAATCTTTGTGTAGCTTTGTTCACTGCTGCTGTTGAAATTGACTAGGTCTCTGTATGTTTCTTTCCACTTTTTCCTCATTTTTTTCCTCAGGAGCCGGTGTTATGTGCAGAGAGTGGAGCACAGGAGGGAGAGTGTGGTGGGATGGAAGATGACAGTGAGGAATACTCCTCTGAACAACGGGCTCGCCGGCCCATGAATGCCTTTCTGCTGTTTTGCAAACGGCACCGTTCACTGGTCCGACAGGAGCATCCGCGACTAGACAACCGGGGAGCCACTAAGATACTGGCGGACTGGTGGGCTGTACTGGACCCCAAAGAAAAACAGAAATACACAGACATGGCCAAGGAGGTAAAAACCAATCTAAGAGAGGCAGACTACACACAGTAACCATGATTTTGGTGTTCATAGCAATTAAATGTGATAGCAAATATAAAATTAACTTGGCATAAAAAGCTAATAGTTTTAAACCCATGAAAAACAGCGGGAAAAAACCTTAAAAAAATGAAAATCAGTAGCTACAAAGGTTAAGGAAAATGTCAACAGCTTGCTTAGATCTGTTAGGCAAGGCAAGGCAAGTTTATTTATATAGCACATTGTTTCCAAATGCAATGACTTCAGTTTTCTCCTTGTTTAACTGAAGAAAGTTTTGGCACATCCAGCTGTTAATTTCATCAATGCATTGGCAGAGGGAGTCAATGGGGCTGTAGTCATTTGGCGATAAGGCTAGGTAAACCTGGGTATCATCTGCATATCTGTGATAGGCAATTTGGTTCCTTCTCATTATTTGACTTAGTGGGACCGTATACAGGCTAAACAAGAGCGGTGCAAGAACTGAGCCTTGTGGGACTGCGTCATGGACGTCCACTTAGATTTATGCTCTCCGATACTCACATAATATTATTTGATTATGTTCTGTTTTATACAGTATAAGGATGCGTTCATGAAGGCTAATCCTGGTTACAAATGGTGTCCTGCCACCAACAAGCCGGTAAAGAGTCCTTCTCAATCTGTGAGTAATGCCCGCAAGAAAGTCTGGTCTCTTCCATCCAACCCTAGCAAGGAATCTTCAGTTTCCAAAAAACAGCCCAAAACTGACAGCACACCCCAGTTCAACTTCGCCATGGCTGGTAGGAACAAAACAAACACTTAAATGTGTCCACACAGACACTACTATACACTACATTCATTCTGATTTGGTTTGGTTGTGGATGTTTTTTTGTTTTTTTGTTTTTTTCAGAATTCCTTGATAAATAGAAAATCTAAAATAACACCTTTTTTTCAAAAATAGATCAGTTGTAACATTATAAATGCCTTTACTGTCATTTTTTAACAATTTTATGCATTTTTGCTAAATAAAAATATTAATTTCCTACTAAATAATTAAAAACTATTGAACGGTAGTGTTCATATTCCTTCACTGCACTATGTCTCAGTGGTTGTTTAACTGTATAACTGTTCAACATATCTTTACATCTTTTTCCTCTGCTGTGTTTATAGATCCCAATAAGATGGGTGGCTTAAGCATGCTGCTGTTAGCCGGGGAGCACGCACTGACCGCCAGAGAGGTACAGTAACATCATTTTAATACTTAAGAAATCAACTTTTCAGGCTAAGTGCAACCTTTGATCAAATCATGACCCCTTTTTGAATTGCTAACTTAAGCACTGTGTGATGCATTGCCATATTTTTATTAATGTTAGGAATGCGCTGTATCATACTGATTATTGGACAGTAGTAGAGATTGTGTTAAATCATTTTAAATATTTTTGGATGTATATTAAATGATTTTGAATAGTTAAAGGGTTAGTTTGCCCAAAAATGAAAATTCTGTCATTAATTACTCACCCTAATATCGTTCCAAATCTGTAAGACCTTTGTTCATCTTCGGAACACAAATTAAGATATTTTTGATGAAATCTGAGAATTTTCTGATCCTGCATAGACAGCAGTGCATCTGACACATTCAAGGCCCAGAAAGGTAGTAAGGACAGTGTTAAAATAGTCCATGTGACATCAGTGGTTCAACTGTAATGTTATGAAGCTACGAGAATACTTTCTGTGTGCAAATAAAACAGAAAAAATAACTTTATTCAACAATTCCTTCTCTTTTTCTCTTCTTCTCTTTTCATTTTTGGGTGAACTAACCCTTTAATTTTGCATGTTTATTTCTCTTATTTTTCCATTTAGATTACCTGTGTTATCTAATACTTACTAAAAGTTAATCTTTAAAAACTGATATGAAAACAATGATATAAAAACATGATATAATGATATGAAAACACCTAAATGTGATCTTTAGCAATTCTCAAAAGGAATATACATTTTAAAATTATTTATTTGTATTTTTTAATCTTTTATTTTTTATTTAATTAGACAAAACAGTATAGAATTTTACTATTAACCATAGTATGAAAATAATTATTGTCTTGGTAAAATATTGGCTAGTTAAAATAATTTTAAATAAATTTAATATCAGTGCATCCACAATTAATTTCAAAATTCTTGTAATTCATATGCAAGAACCTCATATGCAGATAAAAACAGCCTTGGAAAACACAAATAAATCAAAATAAAAACATTTAGAATGGGTTACAGTGTAATTGCATATATTCATATGCAGATTTTGCTGTAGAAACACATACGTCAGAATAACCACAGTCAAGTTAAATGAGTTTTTAAACCAGGAACACAAAGAAGGCTCTAGATGGGAATAACAGTTATTAGTCTAGATTCATGTCCTCGTATCTTGATGTGATTGAGACAAATCTGCATCATTCTGTACTCACGGCAGACCTCTGATATAATGAGCACATGATCAGTGCTCACGTAAATAGACTGTGACAGACCCATCTCCACGGATACAGCAGCCGCAGCGGGCTGTGACTAAACAGACTGGGATGACTGTTTTGGGCCCCAAACTGGGTTTGTGTGCCATTAGGAGCTGCATAGACTTCATAAATTGTAGAGCTTTATGAGGCGTTGAAGACACTAGGCCAAAGTGTGTGTGTGAATCAGGGATGTGAGCTGTTTGTGTGTGTTCCTCTGGGTTCCTCAGACTCTCACTCCTGTTAATCCTATGTAAATTCTGTTTTCCTGCCACTAAGTGATCCTAATTGCCTTCGGCACAGTGCATTTGTCACTGAAGAGGGCCACGGGAGGTTTATACAAAACAAAAGGCAGCGCCTCGTTGTTTTGTGGACAAATCACATTACATCATCTGTTTGGTCTTGTTTGAGGGGACAGGGCTGAATTCTCTACCTGTTGACTGTCTGTAATGTTTAACCAGGAATAGTCTTCTGAATCTCTGTGTTGTCAAACAAAATTTCACACACAGGTTGATCCAAAGCAACTGTGCCTGGCATTAGTGCACTACAAGTCACTGATAAATTAAAAGTAACACCATGTTGAAGTTGCTTCATGTCAATAGTCGTCTTGTTTCTAGTTTTTTGTGCTACTTAGCTAAACCAGCTAATTTATTTTTCCAGTTTGCTTAAAAGAATGAAGTAATTTTATGTGTGAATGTATGTGATATTTCTGGTGCCCAATGCAAGGCAGTCCTATTTTTTTTTATGGATAAGTTGTTTTTTTTTGCAAGAAATTAATACTTTTTTAAGCAAAATTGACATTAAAACAAATTGTTTCAAAAGATTTTCTTTTTGCAAAGACATTAAATTGATCAAAAGTGACATTTAAAGAAATTTAAACAAATGTTTTTCAAACGAATATTCTTCTTTTGAACTTTATTTCAGTGTAACATTAATATTTTATTTGCAAGAAATGAACCTTTTCTGGTGCCCAATGCAAGGCAGGCCTATTTTTACTGATAACTTGTTTTGTTCAAGAAATTAATACTTTTTTAAGCAAAGACACATTAAATTGATCAAAATTGACAATTAAACAAATTGTATCAAACAAATGTTCTTCTTTTGAACTGTATTTCTGTAAAAAAAAAAAAAAAAATTAGACAAAAGACATTATATTGATCAAAATGAAATTTAAACAAATTTAAACAAACGTTTCAAACAAATGTTCTTCTTTTTAAATTTATTTCTGTAGTAATGACTGCTAAAACTTCAACTTTGCCATTACATAAATAAATGACATTTTAAAATATATTATAATTCAGAACAGTTATTTTAAATTGTAATAATATTTCACAATTCTGTTTTTACTGTAGTTACGTGCAGTCATGGTGAGCATAAGAGAAAACAAATATTTTATTTACAAATATCAAATATGTGAATTTATTTCTCTGACTTGCTTCATTATATGTAGTATTTAAATAACCTTTAACCATTATATCAAAGCCAGTTCATCATGTTTCTAGTTTTGGGCCTAAATATATATATATATTGTACATTATATAACAGCACTGTAGAAAATTATTATTATCTGTAATTCTGAATATTTCTTTTTTTAATTACTTATTTCTAAAATAGCCTGTATCAATTGACCTCAGTGAATACAAAGTAGACTATATTTATTCAGCTGTTTTACTAATGCCGATGTCTAGTTTCTGAGGTAATGTGCAGCGGTTTCCAGCGTAGACACCTCAAGCTGTCTCGTCACTTCCTGTTTAGACAGCATAATTGATGGGTATTTTTTTTATTTTATTGAATCTACCTGTGACTTTTCCATCAAACTGTCAACAGAGGGAGGTGTTGAGTTGTAAATGTCAGTGGTCATTTCAAAGAGGATGTTGATTCGAGGTTGTTTTCTTTTATGGCTTTTTTCTGCTTTACTGATTTCATTTTTTTATCCTTTCATTTTAGATTTCCTCCAGCTCTTCCCAGACAGGATGCACAGATGTTGCTAAGCACACTGGGAAATCAGCCCTTTTCCAGCTAGCTGAGGTGAGACCACCTGAAGACTTGTCAGTCCTTAATAACAGACCCTTAAAACCCTCCTTAGCAGTGAGACGTCTCAGATATGGGTGGTTGGCTGTGTGCGTCCAACTGACTTGCTTAATGATCTGAATGCAGTTTGTTGAAACTCATATTTTTATTCTTTCCCCTCAGATTTCTTCCAGTCCAGTGCAGCCAGCTGGGGGAAGTAAGAACGCTGAGGACACAAGCTCTCTCACACATGTAGAGGTGAGGGTTTTGGACACTTAAGTGAAAGAAGTGCTACATTAATGTGGAAGATTTCCATTATCTTGTGAATTTAAAGTTGAGCACTCATTCGGTTCATTTTAATGTCCCTCTTAGGCCTCTGGACCATCTCAGCCAAGTTCACCAGACCTGCCCAAGAGTTGTGTTAAATCACCCTTGTTTCAGCTGGCTGAGGTACAGTCGAACTCTCCTAGAGACCCCCTGTCCATCCCACTCTGAATGTCCTTCGACCCACCTTACCTCGCTCAAAGTGCAGATACAGTCATGTTATGCTAGAAAGGAGTTCTTAAATGCATTATGCTGTGTTCACACTGCCTGTATTTACATTTTGCAGTCAGTGACCACAGAAGAAACATTCAGTAACTCAAAGAGTGCCAATAAAATGTCCCACTTCTGCTTTTGCTGCTGTATTACCTGCTAGAACACCAACTTCCTCCATCCAGGCAGCCATTTTGATACTCCTGAACTTCCAGTCATTGCTTCTGTTTTTGTCATTTCTCTTCAGTGTCATTAACTGTAAAGGCCATCTGCTAACTATTAACTTTTAATTTGAGCAGTTTGCACTTTCTGTTCTTAAATTGTGGCACAAAACATGGCAGCATGTAGCACAAAACTGGTTGTATTAGGCAGTTTTTTACTGTTAACCTTAACTAAAATTATTAAAAACTTTTTTCCGTAATTAAAAGAAAGCTGAGTTGAGTGAAAATTAGAAACGCTGCTTTGGCAACTAACTGAAACAAGTATAAATTGAAGTACTAAAATAACTAAAACTTTAATAAATTAAATATAGAAATATTAAATAAATGTAGAATAAAAAAAATATAGAAATATTAAAAATATTATTCAAATATTGCAAATAAAACCAAAATATTAATAAATAAATAAATAAAAGTGACAAAAACCACAAACTAAAAAAAAACTCAATTTAAAATTAAAACAGAAAATTAAAAAACAGCAGCCACGTAATATTATAAAAACATTAGATTTATTAGTTCTTATTAGTGGTGTTTACTAAGGCAAGCATCGCTATTACTATTGCTTATAAGTAGGGTTTGAACAAATCATTAATTCTCAGTTTTATATATTTTTTTATCCTGCAGATTAAAAAAAAAAATCCCATAGACTTTTTAAAATCCTAACAACTAAATGGTAACACACTGGCAACCACTCTAAACTCCCTGCCACCATGGCGGTGAGTTTTGCATGTGCGAGCACCACTCACCATCACAACATTGTGATTTAAATCAGAATTGTATTCCTCTCAGTGGGTGAATTTCCTAATGAGTTGTCCGAATAATTTCCTATTCCTCTGTTTATTGTTCTTGATGTGTGTGTTTTGTGTGTCTCTGTAGCAGATCTCCTCCAGTAGGTCTCAATCAGCATCTGAGGGGAGGCAGTGCGGCCAGTCGGCTCTTTTCCAGCTCGCTGAGGTACATCAACAACCCACATACAGCACAATCACTGCCCCGGGTTACACAAAGATGCAAGACAGGAGGATGAATCTTATGCTACATACAGTATTTGATGTTATAATGCAGAATTAAAGCTCAGTGAGGCAGTGGCTGGTGTTGACCGGTTGGCATGAACAATGGCAAGCAATGTTATGTAATAAATCCTAGGAGAGTTTTGAAGCATAGGCTGCCACCTGGTGGGTGTTTATATATTTTTCTTATTACATGTTCCTGGTGTAATTGTGAACAATTCATCTGTACACTTTATCTGAAAAGTGTAAAAATCTAAATTGAACCAAAACTCTTTAAACAATTTTGCTTTAGAGAATAAAATAACATGTGTTTAACATTTATGCATAGATGTACAATAATATAAATAACACATTTTTAAAAGTTTAGATTTTTTTAATAATATATATATATTTTTTTCAGTTTACATTTAAAAGGTTAGTTCACCCAAAATTGGAAATTCTGTCATTAATTACTCACCCTCATGTCACTCCAAACCCGTAAGACCTTCATCTTCCAAACACAAATTAAGATATTTTTGATGGAATCGGAGAGTTCTCTGACCCTCCCATAGACAGCAACGATATTACCACGATCAACGCACAGAAACATAGTAAGGACATCGGTAGAATAGTCCATATGACATCAGGGGTTCAACCGTAATTTTACGAAGCTACCAGAATATTTCTTTTGTGCGCAAAGAAAACAATAATAACATAATTTATTCAGCAATTCTTCTCCCTTAGTTACCGTCTTCCGCCATTTCGGAGAGTACCCCAGAACGTAATCAGCGCTGTTTATGTACAGGATAAAGCGGGCGCATTCTGAACGTAAACAACGCTGATTATGTTGATTGCATTCATAATATAATTTTTTAAGGATGTTTAGATGTTTTAACTTGAAACAAGATAAAGATACTATTTAAGAATTGCATTTGCGAAAATATAGAAGCTTCAAAAATTTCATCATTCAAACATTTACTAATGGATAAAATCCAAGGGCCTACTTTTTTATCCAGTTTCACTTAGCAATATGTCACAGTATTGAATTAAAATGGGTTGCGAACACAGTCTCATGTTGACTCCCAGGCAGCTTATATATAATTTTTCCATAACCTGATGTGCTTGTGTGTGTATATAGATGTGTTTGGCCTCTGAGGCTGAAAAGATGGAAGCTCGATCCTCCCAGCCCTCTGGTGGTTCCTCCTCACTCTGTGCTCAGCACAGCTCAAGTAGCAGAGTCACCGAAGAGCAAGTGGACGCTCCTGAACTTCCTGTCACCATATCATCATCATCATCCTCTACCTCCGGCTCCACCTCATCCTCCCCTACTGACACCACCCCATATGATCTCAGCCCGTGTAAGACGCTCAAGAAGAAGAAGAAAAAGAAGAAAGAAAATAAAGACTCTGATGAAAATCCTGCATCGCCCAAAAAGGCGAAGAAGCGACATTCACCTGAGTCAGACCTGGACAGCGTGATGTTCACCATCGAAGCAGTAGCAAAAGGTGCTTGGGGCTCGGAAGAAACACCCAGGAAGAAAGCTCGTCCCTCAGGGAGTGAGAGCAGCCCCACAACGGACCAATCTCCAGCGGTGAAGAAGAAAACAAAATCTAAACCGAAAAAACAGTTGAACTTAAAAGACGATGACACAGAGGAAGAAGAGGATGAAGAGACCAATAAACCGCAGGACGTAGAGATGAAAACTGAGGAAGCTCCTCTGACCCCTAAAGATGAGTGTGAGAATGAGCCAGACATGAAGGTGGAGCCCCTTATTGGTGTGGAGGACACGGCACCATACTGCTCTCCTCCTCATCCTACAGAACTGGAGGAGAAAGACACAGACACCAAACCACCTCAGATCATACAGGAAGACAAAGAGCAAGAGGTTAAGCCAGAGACCTGTGGGTCCAGGAAGTCAGAGCGAAGCTGTAAAGGAGCGCTTTATAAAACTCTGGTGTCCGAAGGGATGCTTACATCACTGAGAGCAAATGTGGACAGAGGTAACGCGCGCACACACACACACACCTCCCACAGGGGTTTCTTTCCTGTTTGTTGATCTTGTCATAGGTGCTGTGTGCTGTATTTGAAACTCATAACACATTAGTTCAAACTAATCATGTGGATCAGATAGTAGCATGGAAAAGCATGCTTCCACATTTATATCTGCTTATTCTGCAAATATGCCAACAACACAACAATAGATTAGGTTGTACTTAGGTTGTACTAGCATTTTCTAAGGAAGCCTTGTACCCTTCTTGGCTGAAGTACAATTTCAACATCATGATGTTTATTTTTATCTCATATTATACTGAATATCATTAACATTTTAACTTAATATGACTCAATTGGCCTTTATCTCAAGTAATTCACATATACTGTACACTAAAATCAGGTGATATGGTAAATGAAAAAGTGCTGTTTGGTTTTCTGGTCTGTGTTGTAGGGAAAAGAGGATCCATGCGAGGAAGTGTGTCCGATCATGAGGGTGGCTGGAATGACGAGAGCTGGGTATTTTCTCAAGCTGCTACCAGCAACCCAAAAAAGCTCAAGAAGTCTAAGTCTAAAGAGGAAACCACCCCAGGGTGAGTTGTAATTCCTCCTATCACATCACTGAATCTGCAGGGAAACAGTGATTCTTATCCTGCAGAGGAGTTTATTTTATTTGGGCTGCAACTAACAACTATTTTTATAATGGAATATTTTTTTCTCTCGATCAATCAGGTCTAAAAAAATGGCACATTTTATTTTCTGCATTTTATTGAAAAAACAAAACAAAATCACATCTTGCTCAGTGCTTCAAACAACAAACAAATTTAAGGCTATAAAAACATCTAAATATAATAATGAATGTATGTTATAAATGGGGTTTTAAATATAAATTACACATGTATTTGATATTCGATATTTAATTAAAAGTGCAATTTAAATCGTTTTTAAGATTATCAAAACAAACTAAAATTGTCTATTATTAAAAAGTAACAGAACAGCTTAAACACCCTAGTGAAGAATAAATATACTAAAATGTATTTGAAATACATTTATTTCATGCCAAGTATACTACAAACACATTTACATATTTATGTGTTTAATAAAAATACCCTGCAATTGGACTTTTGGTATACTAAACTGGTATACTGCCAAACTAATTTTGTACTTAATTCATGTTAATTGTGAAAGTAGTGCTGAAATCCAACTAAAGATATACTGAAGTATATTTGATTGTGCTTAAGTGGAACTATTGCAAGTGTACTTCAGGTACACTTTAAATATCTTGGATATAAAGACTGATATTATTCAGAGATCATACAATCTTCCCTAAAAAAAATTTGAGGTTTAATATTAAGAAATATGCATTGTGTACAAGTAGTACTCCAAATTAAGTTTAATTGTATTTTTTATATCAGTAAGTCTCGAGCGATATGTCAGTAAGTGCATTTTAACTATACTTAGTATGAAATAAATTACAAATTTATTGTCGACTTTATTATTTTTGATTTTTAGTGATTTAATTGATTAATCGCAGCCTGATTCAACATTGATTATTGATTGATAATGTAATTAATATCAGCTGAATCAGTATATTTGACGTTGAGGCTAACTTTTGGGTTTGCTTTTTTTATTAGGTTAATTGGAGTGTTAATGGTCTAAAAAGACTTAAAACATTTCTGTGCATTAGGTTAGCTAAGTAGTCCAAAGAGTTTTGTACATTTCAAGCATGTATCATACTCATATTTGCCATCCCACGATCATCGTTTCAGACTAAAATTGCAGAATAAAGTTTTTGAAGAACATTCCATCGTGTTTCATTGTGCAGGATTGAAGTCAGTTTATCTAGCAGACGTTGAATCCAGATGAGCAGACTTTGCACAGATGGCTAATGTTTGACTGTGTATAAAACTCACAGACTAGGAAAGCTTGAGGAGGAGTTCGAGAAAAAGTTCAACAGCTTACCGCAGTACAGCCCCCTGACTTTTGACAAAAAGAGCGTGGCGGTAACCAAGAAGAAAAAAACCAGTACGTCCAGCCCTCCTGAACCGCCCAAACCCTGCAAGGGTGAGTTCACTGCATGCATGGAAACTGACATCACATCCTCCTGGCCCCCACACTCATTTCCTCATTTGCTTACTTTCTTAGGAAGTAGTCATCTCATGTTCAGAATGACATGACTTCCACCTAACATAGCATGCTGTGTTGTATTTTTTTGTTCTGTTTTATTGCTTGAAATTAGGTTCATCTTCATCTCAGAAAAAGACCTTATTCCACAAGATAGTGAAAAAGTACAAACACAGGAAGGAGAAATCCAGTGCCGCAGACAAAGGTGACGCCCCTACAGCCATTAGATATCAGCTTCATTCTGTGTTCAGATGGCAAGACTGTGTGAACGAGTGCTGGAAACTGTGCTTGCATGGTGTTGGTTGTTGTTTGTCCGTGGTTTAGCCCAGTGTGCCTCAATGTTTCCTGCCGCATAGCAGGGAACGGTGTCTTATCTAGGTCACTGTATACTCTGGTTATCTTAAAGGGGCACACGTGTCAATAGTTATGTAAATACTTTTGATGCAATCTGGTGTGGTGTAGTACAAGTGGCACAAGTTAAATGCAATATAACATCCTAAAATAAAACATCATTCATTGTCAGGCATCTGCATTGGGACTTCCAGATCTCAGTTTTGATGTATTTCACATGACCCCCCTCTGCTCCTTTAGACGTCGTCCCAACTGACCTTGTGGGTACAGAATCAAGTCCAGTGGTGAAGTCTGGCAGTCCGTGTGTGTCTCCCTCTCCTGAACCCCAGAAGGTTCTGGATATACCTGTGGGCAGTCAGAAGAGGAAGGCCAGGAAGAGTAAAATCACACACTTGGTGCGCACAGCTGATGGCCGAGTGTCACCTGCAGAGGGTGAGCTGAACCCACAGTTTCCTGTTACAACATCTTATTGATGATTTTTAAATTGATCATTTCTTGCAGAAACACTCTACATCCATGTTCTACTTTTGTTTTCCAATGTACAATGCTGTTCAAAATTTAAGATGTTTTAATGTTTTTGTTTTTTAAAGTGTCTTTTATTTGGCTATTTATTTATTTAGCTGGAAAAATGACCCTTTATAATTGTCCTCTTGCATTATTGACAAACTATTTTCCTGTTGACACCGTAAAGCTGCTTTGACACAATCAGTATTGTATAAAGCGCTATATAAAAAAGGTGGCTTGACTTGACTTGACAGATATATATATATAATGACTATAAAAAACAATTTTCTTGCAGACATTTTGAAGAATGTCCATGCCAATTAATGGTACCCTTTTATTCAATACTTTTTGAAACCTCCATTTTCCAAAATAACAGCTCTGAGTTTTCTCCTATAATGCCTGATGAGGTTAGAGAACACCTGACAAGAGATCAGAGACCATTCCTTCATCCAGAATCACTCCAGACCCTTTAGATTCCCAGCTCCATGTTGGTGCTTCTCCTCTTCAGTTCACCCCACTCATTTTCTATAGGGTTCAGGTCAGAGGACTGGAATGGCCATAGCAGAAGCTTGGATTTGTGCTCAGTGACCCATTTTTGTGTTTTTAAGGTTTGTTTTTGGATTATTGTCCGGTTGGAAGATCCAAACATGGCCCATTATAAGATTTCTAACAGAGTCAGTCACTTATTGATTTTTTATCTGTTGATATTTGATAGAATCCATGATGCCATGTGTCTAAACAAGATGTCCAGGACCTCCAGCAGAAATATAGGCCCACAACATCAAAAATACAGCAGTATATTTCATTGTACACATGGAGTACTTTTGGGGTGTTCACCAAACACATCTTGAGTGTTTGCTGCTAAAAAGCTATTTTTTTAGTTACATCTGACCATAGAAGCCAGTCCCATTTGAAGTTCCAGTCATGTCTGACAACTGAATATGCTGGGGATTGTTTTAGGATGAGAGCATTTTCTTTTCTTGATTTTTTGTTTTTTCTTGAAACCCTCCCAAACAACATGTGGTGTAGATGGTGTTTGATATACCTTTTTAAGGTTTTCTGACCCTGAGATTCAACTATTTTCTGCAATTCTCCAGCTGTGATCCTTGGAGAGTCTTTAGCCACTCAAACTTTCCTTCTCACCGTGCATTAGGACAAAATAGACACACGTCTTCTTCCAGGCAGATTTGTAACATTTTCTGTTGATTGGAAATTCTTAGTTATTGCCCTGATGGTGGAAATGGGAATTTTCACTGCTCTAGCTCTTTTCTTAAAGCCACTTCACTAATTTGTGAAGCTCAATTATCTTTTGCTGTCTTTGGTTTTTCTCATTGTGATGGATGATTAAGGGAGTTTGGGCTTTGTTTTCCCTCCTGTTTATATTCCTGTGAAACAGGAAGCCATGGCTGGATAATTTCATGTTCATAATCACTCTAGTGTGCTCAAAATTGTAAATATGAATGGGAATATACCTCACAGATATTTAACTCGTAACAATTTCTAGGGGTACCAATAATCTCACCTTTGTACGCCGCAACCAAAAGTGGCCACCAACATAAGGGTACTAAGATAAAATAAACCACATTAAGCTGTCATCTCAACATGGTGTGATAAAAGAACAGCATTTATTTGAAAAAGGAATGTTTTGTAACATCATAAATGTTACTGTCTCTATTGATCAGTTTAATGCATCTTTGCTGAATAAAAGTATTAATTTCTTTCAAAAAAAACTTACTGACCACTTTTGAACGGTAACATACATTCTAAAAAAACAACATTTCAATATTTTCATATACATTGTTATATATACATTATATACATTTTGTAATGTGAAATAATCAGAAATAATTAATATTTCTGGTTGGCAAATTAATTAGTTTTGTTTTTAATTAATTAACTGTTGGCAGTTTGAAAAGAGTTAATTTTAGACCCTGCCTACAAGTGTTTCTGACTGACTGAATCATCCGATGGAAAGCCAGTTGAACCGTTTTATATCGTGACACCCCGTCACTTTTAGCAGTGCGCTCTTCTCTGACATGTACAGCTATCAATGAGTTCATTATCAGAGCAGTATGGCGATACTTGAACGAAAAAATGCATTTTATGTCAATACTTGACCTTACTGCAGTGTGTAGCGTCTTGCTGGCTAATCCAAAAGAGTGCTACTCCTCTAATATAGTTTAATAATAGATACTGCACTAATTTTTAGCTACCGTAGACAATGCTTTTAGTTGTCGTTGGCTTTCATTATAATAGCAAGTTTTTTTGTTTTTTTTTTAGTCTCAAGTTAGCTTTTGTATCATCACTGAGATACTCAGACCTCGTTTTTTCCTGTCATCTCAACATGGTGGATCTGTCTCATGTAGAATAAAATACATATTTTTTTAGCCAGTGATATGACTGGATTTTTTATATCATGTGAGTAAGCATCACTTAAAAACTTTTAGATTGTTAATCTCTGCTGTCCTGCCAATAAAAAACATTGCTGAAAAGTCTAAAATTCTTTCATTACTCTCTATTACAGCAGAAGACAAATCCAAGGATCAGACCAAGAATCAGGATGAAAAGCCATTCACTCAAGAGACATTATGCAATAGGGGGGTCTGCTACAATGACCCCAGATCAGCGGAAGCGGACGTGACGGATGCGTCCGGAGGCCTCCCGGCCTTCTTCAGCTTGGCTGCTCTGGCTGAGGTTGCAGCCATGGAGAATGTGCACAGGTAAATAGGGAAACCCATCAATCTCTTGACCATGATGATGTGTGTCTGTTGATAATAAACACCTTTGTGTTTGTTCCAGAGCCCAGCGTGCTGTGAGCATCCCCACTGAAGGTCAAGTGAAAGACATGGCTCCTGTGCTGATTTCCTGTGCGGACCAGTGAGGCCTCAGCCTGGCCCGGGACGGGTTTAGTCTGGACTGGGCTTATGTAAGGACATGCTGAGGCCTTATTCTTGACCCTCGGCCTCAGATGCCGTGGGAAAGAGTGAACGAGAGCGAGAGAGACTGGAAAGGGATGAGGGAAGCTCTGAGCCGGATGAAGATGTTTTATCCCAGAAGCTTTCACCTTACACCCAACCCCATCCTCCCTCCCTCTCTCTCACCCCCTCAGGGCCCTGGGGGAGCCAATTCTGGTCCCTACGCCTGTTTCCTCTGGTGGCTCCGGACCAGTTATCAGACTTTACAATCTGCAAGAAATGGCTACTATTTAAGGTCAAGTTTTGCCTACAAAAAGTGCATTTGAAGCAAGTGCTCCCTCTCTGTCTTTCTCTGTCTTTACGTTTCTGTTCCTGGTCAGCTTCATTGCACAAACGTCTTTTTCACACAGCAGCGTACACC
Source organism: Spinibarbus caldwelli (assembly GCA_039654775.1). NCBI lineage: Eukaryota > Metazoa > Chordata > Actinopteri > Cypriniformes > Cyprinidae > Spinibarbus > Spinibarbus caldwelli. The sequence continues at coordinate 16,681,043 of CM077266.1, read as the reverse complement.
TTCTCTCGGTCAGAGGAACGTTTGTGGCTTCCTGCCCCCTTTCTTGCTCTGAATCTTACGAAGAGAGAGAGAATGAGTGTTTTCAGACTGCTAAACCTCAGTCTCATACCTCACAAATCTGTTCAGATTTGTTCTCTGCACAGAAGCACCACCTTCACCTTCATAATGCACAGTCGATGCCTAGATGCCTCTTTCTTTCAAGCAATGACCCTCAATGTGTCCGGTGCCTCTGTAGATGACAGTTGTTCAGAGATAAACCACCTGTTTTCCACTCACAGACAGCAGTGATGTGTCGGGGAGAAGCTGGATGTTTGCGCAAGCTGCTCTGCGGTCGATGAGCAGGGTCCAAAATTAGCACTTGCAAAGCATTGAATATTTTATGATGTTAATTTACATTACCGTTCAAAAGACTGGGATCTGTAATAATGTTTTTGAAAGAAGTCTCTTATGATCACCAGTGTTGTATTTATTTAATCAGAAATACAGTAAAAACAGTAATATTGTCAAATATTATTACAGTTTTAAATATTTATTTTCTATTTTAAAATGTAATTTATTCCTGTGATGGCAAAGCTGAATTTTCAGCATCATGATCCTTCAGAAATCATTCTAATATGCTGATTTGGTGCTTAAAAAATATTTCTTATTATCAATATTGAAAACAGTTGTGCTGCTTAATATTTTTGTGGAAATCTTGATACTTTTTCAGGTTTCTTTGAGTAGAAAGTTTAAAAGAACAGCATTTATTTGAAATAGGAATGTTTTGTAACATCATAAATGTTACTGTCTCTATTGATCAGTTTAACGCATCTTTGCTGAATAAAAGTATTAATTTCTTTCAAAAAAAACTTACTGACCACTTTTGAACGGTAACGTACATTCTAAAAAAACAACATTTCAATATTTTCATATACATTGTTATATATACATTATATACATTTTGTAATGTGAAATAATCAGAAATAATTAATATTTCTGGTTGGCAAATTAATTAGTTTTGTTTTTAATTAATTAACTGTTGGCAGTTTGAAAAGAGTTAATTTTAGACCCTGCCTACAAGTGTTTCTGACTGACTGAATCATCCGATGGAAAGCCAGTTGAACCGTTTTATATCGTGACACCCCGTCACTTTTAGCAGTGCGCTCTTCTCTGACATGTACAGCTATCAATGAGTTCATTATCAGAGCAGTATGGCGATACTTGAACGAAAAAATGCATTTTATGTCAATACTTGACCTTACTGCAGTGTGTAGCGTCTTGCTGGCTAATCCAAAAGAGTGCTACTCCTCTAATATAGTTTAATAATAGATACTGCACTAATTTTTAGCTACCATAGACAATGCTTTTAGTTGTCGTTGGCTTTCATTATAATAGCAAGTTTTGTTTTTATTTTAGTCTCAAGTTAGTTTTTGTATCATCACTGAGATACTCAGCCCTCGTTTTTTCCTGTACCTGAGGCTGTAGACGCCATTCCAACTCAAAGTTTTGCTGATTCTGTCCATTCCTCCAAGCACACGGTGGGAGAGAGTTTGAGTGGAAAAGAAAGCAGGGATTGACGTAGAAGAGAAAGGCGTTTTTCTCTCTCTCTCTTACACACACACACACACACACACACACACACCTTGAATTGTGGGAGTCAGCATAGCATGTTCTCCTGTGACGTGCACATCCTGTGTTTTAGGCCCTTGTGAGTCAGTCCCTTACAGGGTCATGTTCTGATCTTCAAACCAGATTGTGTGCTATGTGTCAATGACACGTTGCAAAAAATCATGTTCTTAGTATGTTTGTCTTGTGAACATACCTAAAAAATTCCTCAAACAGTTTATTTGAGAAGCAAAATTGTGTGCTTTCCTCTCCCTTTTTTAAAAACAAAAACCACATGACTGAAAAAGTAAGACAAATAAGATTAATTCAAGATAAGTGGTGGTGTTTTGTTTTAAGTGAATACATTTTTTGGAGGGATTTTACTAAAATGATTCTTCACCGTTTCATTCAGTGAGCTTTTCTGCAGGTTGCATCATTATGCCAGTAAATTTTGACAAGGAAATGTCATTTTGTGAGTTATGAGGAAGTTCTGAACTGTCTACTGTACTTAACTGAATCTTTAAAAACCACAGTGTTGTTCACAATCAAAACAAGTCTTTATTAAAATGTGAGTGCCTACAAATTGGAGAAAGGAACATGTAAATGATTCCTCTGCTTAACGGATTCATTCAAAAACTGATTTGTTCAATTTATTCTTGTATTATCTTGCGCAGTTTTGCTTCTCAGGTAATTGAATCTTGTTTTAAGGATGTTTGGGTATATTACTGGAAAACATTTCTGCTTAGAAACTGATTTTTGCTGTGCACGTCAGCTCCCTGGGTTCTTGGGCTGGTTCGAACCTCAGACTCTGCTTCCTGAAACCCCCCTGAGTTCGTAGGGAGCCTAGATTAGATAAATGAAGGAATGCCATAAGCCAGATCACAGGTTTAAAAGCCGCACACTCTTTCACTGTTCAAGTCAAGCTTTTTCCTTTTTAATAAGACGATTGATGTTCTTTTGTTTGTTTTGCTTCGATTTTTCTTCTATAAATGATAATGTCTGTGAATTTATGAACTTATAACTAATAAGGTTTTTTGTACTTCTTCGAAATACTGTATTTAATTTGTTCTCCTTAGAACACCTTCTGTAGGGCGCTGTTTTTCCTTGCTTCGTTCGTAATATTTTGTTAAGAAACCTCAGCCTTTCCTGAGGTGTGCTCTACTGGATCGAGACTGTTGTCAAAAGCTCATATACAAATATCTGTGTATATATATATATATATATATATATATATATATATATATATATATATATATATATACCTATGCTTACCTGTTAAGCCAACAAGCACTGATAAAGAATGCACCGCCTCTAGACGATTAGTTCTTGCTTGTGGACGTGCACGTGCGAGACAACCACATTGCCGCATATGGCCTACGTCTGGCGTGCGTGATGGGGTGCGAGATCTGTGTCTGAATGTTCCCCATTTCCTGTTATTTATACAATAGAGGCATTTATTCCAAGCCAAGAGTTTAAACCTCAGTGTATTTTAAGTAATAGAAAGCTTGTAGGCTGTAATTGTGCCTGAGGCAGTCGTGAGACATACTGATGATGTTTACCTGAAAAATCAGGACCTAATCGCTTTTATAAGTGTGATTTTATTAAGCTAATTTTATAAATCACCTGTATGGCCCCGCTTACGAAACTTTAAAAGTTATAGTAGGGTAAAAATGTTATGAATTATGAATAATAAGATACTAAACCTCCTGCTCAGCTGTTTTGAATCAGTTGGTTGTCATTATGGACGATTTGAATTGTATCAATCAGTGATCTAATTCTAAATGATCCTTTCTTCAGCATTAGTTAGAGTGGGCGCCATGTTTAATTTTTACGAAAAATCCTTGCGTAAAATTAAACTTCGTCCACCCTGACTAAAAATTCGGTCACATTTACCGTTTCTCAGTGAAATTTTGCACGCGAACTCTAATCTTTTAAATCCGTACAGTCTGGAGTTTTGCGTGAGGGCGAAAACGTTCCCTAAACAAATTCACTGCAAATTCGCTTGGTTTAAAAATGGTTTCTGTGTGAATTCTGCTTTGTACATTTCTACAAAATTGACAGGAAATTTCGCTGATGTGACCGCAACTTAAAATTATGTTTCCTCAAAGGATGGTTGATCATGAAAGACGCGTCTCATCCGTGTCCCAAATGTTTGTCGTTCACAAGAAGTTACCGTAAGACGTCTTCCCTCGCGCGTAATGCGCCTCAGACGCAATTTAAGTTCTTCCCGGCGATCAGGAGACGTGTTGTACACGCGTCATTCTCTCAGACATTTGCCAAAGAAAAGCGAAAATAGTCTGTAAGGGAAATTTCATGATGCAGAGAGCCAGGCTTTATTCCGCTGAGCTTAGCCAGCGGATCTGTCTTCAGGTTTCAAATGTATTTTATCAGCACAACTAATTCTTCTAATCTTTTCTGATGGTTTTTCCTCTGAATTAACCTGCGGTGAAAGTGGTGTGCAAAATGTTGGCACCTTTTTAATAACTATTTTAGAAAGACAATATTTGCACCTTAAACCCATACCAAAACATCACGTTCTTAAATGGACAGTTCACCCAAAAATTATGATTCTGTCATCATGTGCTCATCCTCATATTCCAGTATTTGCATGATTTCGTGGAACATGCAAAAAAAGATGTTTATAAGAATGTTCATGCTGCACTTTTCACAATGTAAAAATGACAAAAACACCATAAAAGTGTTTCACATGACTCCAACTCAAGTCTTCTGAAGCCATAAAATAGTTTTGTGTGGAGAAAAGACAGAAATTTAGGTCATTACTGCATACTTTTATTGTGCTTTTTGGCATATGGAAAAATGCAGCATGGACATTCTTCAAAATGTCTCTTCTTTTTTTTTTTACGCAAGAAAGTTAGTCAAACTGAATTAGAATGACATGAGGCTGCATAAATGGTGCAGGAATTAAATTTTTGTGTGAATTACCCCATAAAGATCGATCCCATCTCGCCAGTGTCCCCTCATGATTGTCATTCTTTCGTGACCCCTGCATATCCAGAGGGGGAAATGATATGAATGATAACACAGCTTATTTGAAAGTCCCCGCATGATGCATCTTTAGAATCTGATCCCATCCCATGATGCCCCGTCATGACGTTCACCCCTCTTTTTTCTATTTAGAAGATGCCTCTTAGCAAATTGCCTCTATGAAACAGAAATTCCTATATTAGCTATAAAGATTATGATATTACCCTTTTGTGCTAGATTGTCTCTTGAATGTAATGGATTTTGTACCTGTATTTTTCTAATTCCAATCCAGTCTTTCTGTATGCGGTGGCTTTATATGGAGGAATTCTAGGCTGCTTCCTTACATGAATAATTTGTAAAAACTTCCAGTCATCCTCGAGACACAAACCCTGACCTCCGAAGTGTGCAGTGCAACTGCCACCATCATATCTGACATCAAATATCTTTCACTTTTACGCATTTAGACCCGAAACATGCAATAGCACCGATCACAGATATCAGTTGCCAAACCTTTCCACATTTCACCTTCTCTACTCGTTTCGAGTCTTAATAACCTTGAATATGCACCCTGTCAACGATGAAGATTTTCTCTGCTCTGTACAAGAATGTACGTTCATGGCTTTAGATGCAGTTGTGGTGCCGTCTTTTTAAACGCTTACCCGAGATCCTGTTCTTGATTTCTTTAAGGAGTTTATACTTGTGTGCTTGATCTGATTATTGTCACTAGTACTGTAAGATGTATGGATCTGATTGTTACAGCCCAGTTGTTGATGCAGCCTTGCCTTACTGATCCCCTGCGTAGAGAGGGACCCCTTTGCCATTGCCCTTCTCACTGAGTCTTATGTCATAACACTGTCTGCTGACGCAAATGTTATTCTTTAAACAACTATTAAAGTAACATACATATGAATGTGTCTGTTTTCTGTCTTTCTTTCTATTCATGATTGTCACTGATAGCCTCAAACATGGTCGGTCTGATCTCACAAAATTACCTTTCAATCAGAAAAAGTAGGCTCGGACAATGGATGTTTGATTAGTTCACCAATACAAAAACAAACAAATAAATACATTATTTATTTATTTATGCATTTGATTTTCTTGCTCACTTTGCATTTAAAGTTATAGTTGTTTTTTATTTTATTAATTAAAAATCATTTAAAATATGAATATATCTATAATAATGGGATTTAATTTGATAAAACTGGCAATAAAATTAACTTAAACGTATAAATAAAATTCATTTTTATTTAATACTTTATTAGAAATGTATTATTATTAAATGTAATAATTCAATGATTATACTGTATTGATTCTACATTCATTTGGAGGCTGTAAATAAGTCATAATAACAACAATATAACAACGATACAATTAATAATTACTATTATTGTTATCAGTAATCATGGTTTCAATTTTCAGGCCCTAAAGTAAAAAAAAAAAAAAAAGGTCGTGAACAGTTTCTGTGGTTCACTTATTTAGGCTAGCGCAGTGGTAATGCACATGATATAGGTACAGCCTTCAATCGTAATTTAACATGTTAGACGTTTAGGACTAAGACTCCGCATGCAGTGATTACAATGATATCTTCACTAGCTGTTCACCACCTGATTCTTATTATCTTGAGCTTCACACTGTGTTTATGTGAGGGTAAGTAAATTAATTTCTTTTGTGATTATGAAAAGAAATTTGATTTGCTTTAATGGAAGCACACTCGCAAAGTTCTTATTAAAACCTAAAAGTGTTTTATAGTCTTGCGCTATTAGATGCTGTTCATTCTGAAAACCATTTTAAACAGGAGAGCTTCACCTATGCTCCATTACTCGATTATGACAACAATAGGCTATACTGTTCTAAAGAACCTTCCATTTGATTTGAATATAATGGTTGCATACATATATGTTTTTAGCATATAGCCTACAGCTAAATACATTATTCAAGTTTAAAAAAAAAAAATCATTAAAATAAATATTTTCTGTTAAAAAAAAAAAAGATCTATAAAACTGCCATAACCTTATATTAGACATTGAAAATATGTTATCCTAATTTCAAATACTGTACCAGTACTGCTCATAGACCAGTCTGTGCACTGTAGAATGTAGATTTCTACTGAACACTGTTTCACTGTTTATTCTATACTTTGAGCACACTGAACAAAAACAATAATATGGAAGAAAAATGTTTTTGATTGGGTAAAAGAGATTGTACAAAATTTCAGCTGAATTATGTTTTAATTTCACTTCACAGGTGTGTTTGTTTTCAGAGCAGTTGAAGGAGAAACTGTTGATCTGCCCTGTCACTCACCCCCTAATGACAGGGAACTAGTTTCTGTAGAGTGGACAAAACATAGTACAAGTAGCACAACTATTTGTAAATGGAATATTAAAAACATTATTGGATCTCTCACTGGATACTGCGCTCCTCGTTTCAAATTCAACAGAAAGTCTTTTACACTAAGTATAGAAAATCTTCAGCCCAGTGACTCTGGTAATTACAGCTGTAAAACAACAAGATTAATACCACCACCATCATTAGACAATACCACAAATGTGACACTCCAAGTTGCAGGTGGTTGTAACTTTCATAATTTTTTATTTATTTGAAATGTCTTTGTTGACTATCACCAAGAGGTCCCTATGTGCAATAGTAATGTAGTAATGTTAACCAAGTCACTATGAATACCTGGAGCTCATGTTGGTGTTGTTCATCTCCCTCCGCTGCAGTTCGTCCACATCTGTCTCTGCAGAAACTGAACAGCAATGACACCTGTATTCATTTGCTTTGCTTAATTGAGAGTCTGACGCCTGAGTTTGTGAACTTCACCTGGGACCGAGAGGGTCAAATGTTACTTCATCCATTCACATCTTATGCCATGAACAGTGAGCTGCGTCTGTGTAAACCTGACTGGAGTGACGGAGACACAATCACCTGTTACGCCAGCTACTCAAGCACACAAACACAGTACAGCAGAAACATTAAGCTTGACTTCAATCATGAAGGTGAGTGATTTTAAAATGTGAAAAAAGAAAATGGTTATTCATATAGAAGCACTAATTAGAACTCACTACATTCCAAACATGATAAAACACAAAGGGCACTGTAGAATGATGTGTCTAATTTTCCCTGGACGTTAATTTTACAAAGGCAAATGATTAAATGTAATTAAATTAAACATGAAAAACAATTTTAAATAAACTAACCATAAAAGTGTCAATAAAAAAATATATAACTAACATATCAACCAATCCAGCAGGCCAAACTGAGATCCATCTTCCAGTTTGTGTGGTCCTTTTCAGCATCTTCATCATCAGCATCGCTTTCATCTGGATGTTGTTCTTCATATTGCAATGTAAGAAAAACTGCATTTTGCACATTTGATACATGCAAAATCTGACCATTTAAAAATAAGACCTAAATATATATTGCCATTCAGTAAAAACAGAATGTGCAATTCTTTTAGAATCTCTGATCTCTATTTAATTTGATCTGAATATGAGCTTAAGTTATTAAGCACAAAGGCCGAGCTGACAAATCAGTTTTTATTGAACCTATGGATGAGAAATGCGTCTTTATTGTTGAAACATTTCATAAATTCTTTTAGCTTTGAACTAATGTTTGCAAAACACTCATGTCTCATTCTGCAGATAAGGACCATCAGCATAAGAGCATCGGAAGAACTTAAGTCATTCTCTTAATGTAATATTTTTTAAAACATTGTCTTTTAGATTTTTCACTGTATGCTTTAATGCATATGTTAAATTCATAACTCACATGTGGTATGATGTATAATAAACTGCAAATAGGCCTACTTCTCTGATGTCTGTGTAATTAGCATCACTAAACAAAAATATTTAAATATTTTGAATCTTTTTAAATAAAATGAAAGCTGAAGGTGTCATATGACTTAGTGCTGTATATACATAATGTCCATGAAGGTAACTCTCCCACATTCGCCCTTAAAAATGAGTCCACTCAAAAATGTAAATCCTGTCATCATTTATCAGATTGTGGGTGGATACATGGACAGGAAGTTCATCAATCAGAATGTGGGTATTTGTGCCGAAGTGTCTTGTGCAGCTCATAGAAGTGTTCAGTCGACATGTTTTTAAAACGGATTACAAACTGCCTTTTATTTTTTTACTTTACCTTATCGCTCAAATACAGGTAAGAGACTCCAGTTCTGTTTACTTTGCCCTTTTAATGTAAATCAAAGAAGTTTCATGTAATGTCTCACTTGTGACTTGGTATTAACTGATTAATAATAAAGATCCCAGTGATGGACCTAATATTTGTTGTAGATTTTCTGTGATCTTTTTTTTTTTTTTTACAATAAATGTGATTTATTTGCTGTATGATTGAAGGCAACATTCTGTTGTTAGCTACAATGAAATGTGTCTCAATCCACAGATGCAAAGAATGATTTCAGAGCAGCTGAAGGAGAAACTGTTGATCTGCCCTGCCACTCACCCCCTAATGACAGTGAACTAGTTTCTGTAGATTGGACAAAACATAGTACAAGTAGAACACCTATTTGTAAATTGAATATTAATAACATTACTAGATCTCTCACTGGAGACTGCATTCCTCGTTTCAAATTCAACAGAAAGTCTTTTACACTAAGTATAGAAAATGTTCAGCTCAGTGACTCCGGTAGTTACAACTGTAAAACAACAAGATTAATACCACCACCAAAATTGGACAAAAGCTTATGTCTAATACTCCAAGTTGAAGGTGATTCTAACTTTCATAAATTATTTATTTATTTGAAATGTCTGATTGTTGTTGACTATCACCAAGAGGTCCCTATGTGCAATAGTAATGTAATAATGTTAACCAAGTCACTATGAATACCTGGAGCTCATGTTGGTGTTGTTCATCTCCCTCCGCTGCAGTTCGTCCACTTCTGTTTCTGCAGAAACTGAACAGCAGTAATGACACCTGTGTCCATCTGCTCTGCTCTCTGGAGAGTCTGACGACTGAGCAGGTGAACTTCACCTGGGGTCAAGAGGGTCATCATGGGTCACTTCATCCATTATAGAGCAAGTGAAGCAAAGCAAACGCACACCTAGGTGCAAGTTGAAGGAAAAAATTTAATCAATTAGAGGAGAACAACTGCACACTCACTTAACCAACGTTTCGGCTAGTAGCCTTTTTCAAGGTATAATTTCACAAACGTGGAGAACAGTATAAATAACAAACGTAATTATACACAGCTGAGAGTAGTGAGATCCAAATCATTCAATAATTAGCTCATTGACAATTAGACTCTAACATGGAGAATAATATAAACAGATTAATCTGTACAGACAGAACAAAAAAAAAATATAAATGAAAATTACTACCCAGGAAAATTAAATAAAAAAATTAAAAATATTGCATTCAAAAAGAAAACTCAAATAGAATCAAGACTACAAAAAACAACATTTAAGCCACGTGGAGTCAACGTTTTCAAATTATGAATCCAGAAAGCCTCCCGTTTAAGTAGTATTTGGTCCAAATCACCACTTCTCCTCGGTAAAGATATTTTCTCGATTCCTATATAACGTAATGAAGTGATGGGATGATTAAAATCAGTAAAATGTACTGCCACTTCATCCATTCACATCTTATGCCATGAACAGTGAGCTGCATCTGTGTAAAAATTATAAAAAATAAATAAATAAATCAACTGACCTGAGATCTATCTTTTTCCAGAATTCAAACAGAACTTTCCAGTTGTTTGCAAGGCCATTTTCAGCTGCTTCATCATCATTCATCATACATATATATATATATATATATATATATATATATATATATATATATATATATATAGCAGAAAAAACGTATGTGTGATTTGTTTAGAATCTCTAGTCCAGTTTTAATTTGATTTGAATGTGAACTAAATTTAGTGTCTGTAAAAGACTTGTGTCATCCTGCAGAGTTTGACCTGCTGCCCTGGACCATCAATATGAGAGCTTCAGAAGAGTAAACAGGCTGTAATATAAAAAATAAAAAAAAAATTATAAACTTTTTTATGATGCTTTGGACTACACTTTCTTAGAAATGGCTGTTTTGTTTGTTTGTTTGTTTGTTTTCTAGAACTTTAATGTAAGCAAATTTTCCTTGACTGTGCTTTTAAGATCAAAATACTTCTGTTTTATGTACTCAGTATTACTTCTAAATAAGTATTTAATATACAAAGAATTTTCTTGTCCAAAAATTGCATAAAAATAAAGCTTTTTAATTAAAATGAAAGCAGAAGGTGTCATATGACTTGGTGCTCTAAATATGTTGCCCTGCCTCATTTAAAGGGATAGTTCCCAAAAATGAAAATTGTCATCATTTCCTCACCATGGTAATGTTGCAAATCTGTAAGACTTACTTATGTAAAACATTAAAGAACATATTTTGAGAAATTAGAATTATTATCCATATAATAAAAGTCAATGATCACCAAAACAATCCTTCAAAATATATATTTTTTTTATTTCCCACAGAAGAGGGAAAAAATAGATACATATTTAGAATTACATGAGGATGAGTAAGTGATGACATAATTTTCATTTTTGTGTGAACTATACTTTTGAAGAAGCCCATTAATCACCATCATAAGGAGATACTTTTTTACCATTAACACATTCTATGATTATTGTAGATAATACTTTAGTGCTGCAAATTCATCACCATTTTGACAAAATTTGTAGTTTTAATTGTCATATACAGAATAGAAAAGTTTTCCATACAACAAAAATACATTGGCTTTCAAGTTCAGTTCACTTTGCTTGGTTTATTACAACCCTGGTCCCTTACTAAACTAAAATTACACCACTAGACTGTCCCCGGGGCCCCCTCAAAACATTAAGACCATGACGGTTCTGTCTGTACTATAGTAGGAGGATTGTGAAATTCTGTGCTCTCCCTTTCATGAATGCTTTTACATGGAAAGCAGAACCTCTGAAAAACAGACTCCATGTTCTTATATCCCTCCATGTTTCAAAATAAAAAAAAAAACTCTTTATTTCCATTTCCTCTATGCCATCAAATACACAACAAGGAGTTAAAAAGATTTCATTCAAGATAAAAGACATTCTGTTCAGAACGGAGGCGAGCAATGATGGTGAAAATAATGTTAACTTTAAACAAGCACAATTTGTATCAAAGTGAATCTCTGAGTGTTTGACCAACGGAAGTAGGATTGTTTTTTTTTTATTTTGACTTGTGACCTAGATTGTGGGTGGGCACATGGCCAGGAAGTTCCTCAGTCGGTGTGTGTGTTCGTGTGTTGAAGTGTCACACACTCAGAGCGCATCGACATGTTTTTAAAGTGGATTACAAACTGTCTTTTATTTTTAACTTTAATTTATCTCATGCATACAGGTAAGAGACTTCAGTTCTGTTTTAAAGCAAAGCCTAATTTCTCAGTTGTGACTTATACTATGACATTTTTTTGACTAATAACAAGCATCCCAGTGATAAGTTTAAAAAATACATCTCATATGTGGTAAATTTACTGTGATCTCTTTCACAGTGGATGTGATATATGTACTGTATGATTGAAGGCAACATTCTGTTGTCAGCTACACTGAAATGTGTCTCAATCCACAGATGCAAAGAATGATTTCAGAGCAGCTGAAGGAGAAACTGTTGATCTGCCCTGCCACTCACCCCCTAATGACAGTGAACAAGTTTCTGTAGAGTGGACAAAACATAGTACAAGTAGCACAACTATTTGTAAATTGAATATTAATAACATTACTGGATCTCTCACTGGAGACTGCGTTCCTCGTTTCAAATTCAACAGAAAGTCTTTTACACTAAGTATAGAAAATGTTCAGCCCAGTGACTCCGGTAATTACAGCTGTAAAACAACAAGATTAATACCACCACCATCATTAGACAATACCACAAATGTGACACTCCAAGTTGCAGGTGAGTGTCATTCATAAATTATAATTTTTTTAAATTGTTTAGTTCTTGTAGAGCCAGGGATGGGCAACTTCGGTCCTGGAGGGCCGGTATCCTGCAGAGTTTAGCTCCAACCCTAATCAAACACACCTGCCTGTAACTTTCTAGTGATCTTGAAGACATTGATTAGCTTCTTCAGGTGTGTTTGAGCTAAACTCTGCAGGACACCGGCCCTCCAGGACCAAAGTTGCCCATCCCTGTTGTAGACCATCTAGCCTAGATGTCAGAAATAAACATCTAAACATCAAAACATTTCTCTCCACTGCAGTTCGTCCACATCTGTCTCTGCAGAAACTGAACAGCAGTAATGACACCTGTGTCTGTCTGCTCTGCTCTATGGAGGGTCTGATGACTGAGCAGGTGAACTTCACCTGGGACCGAGAGGGTCAAATGTTACTTCATTCATTCACATCTTATCCCATGAACAGTGAGCTGCTTCTGTGTAAACCTGACTGGAGTGACGGAGACACAATCACCTGTTACGCCAGCTACTCAGACAACAAAACACAAATAAGTTTACAACTGTCCTCACAGAAACATTCTGACAAAGGTGGGTTTTAACTACCTATCACTTTAACCAGGACAAACTAGAGCATAATAATTCATTTAATAAATCACTATGAGTAATAATTCAGCAAATTTACACTAACCTAATTGCTTTCAGCATGCCAAACCACTAGTAGAAAAAAATCACACACATAATTGTTTCAATGTTAGAAATATAGAATAGTTTGTTTAAATAACGGGCTTCGAATTTAACCAGACTAAAATACATATGTGACCCTGGACCACAAAACCAGTCATGGGGTCAATTTTTTGTGAAAATGAGATTTATACATCTGACTAAATAAGCTTTCCATTGATGTATGGTTTGTTAGGATAGGACAATATTTGGCTGAGGTACAACTATTTGAAAATCTGGAATATGAGGGTGCAAAAAAATCTAAATGTTGATAAATTCACCTTTAAAGTTGTCCAAATTAAATTCTTAGCAATGCATATTACTAATCAAAAATAAAATTTTGATATATTTATGGTAGGAAATTTACAAAATATCTTCATGGAACATGATCTTTATTTAATATCCTAATAATTTTTAGCATAAAAGAAAAAAACGATAATTTTGACCCATACAATGTATTGTTGGCTTTGCTACAAATATACCTGTGCTATACTTATGACTGGTTTTGTGCTCCAAGGTCACATATATGATGTGAAGGGGCATATGTGAAGGATATATGTGTGTACCTCCAAATACTTAATTACAACTTATTTAAATGTTTTTGATGTTCTTAAGCAGTTCTGTCAAGCAAGGTTTAACTAAAAACTAAAAAAAAATACAAAGCAAACATTAATTTTAGTATACAATTTAGATATAGCGTTCTGAGTTACAGTAGGATGTCTCTGTGATGGTCTCTAGCAGACTGCTTGGTCCAGTCAGTTGAGATTGTTGCTTTTTTCCTTATGTCTGTCAAGCATTCATCTGTCTGATGTTCATGATCTGATCATACCCTGTTTATGACCATTACAGTTGTCCAGCTGCTGATCATCTCATGCAGTGCTGCTGCAGGCCTCATCCTCTGCATCATCCTCACCATTGTTATTTGCAAATGTGAGTATGATTATGTTTGATTCTTTAACAATTATTATAACTCAGATTAAATAACATTAAAGAATTGTGACTGATAAAAATAGGAAATTTCATATGAAGAAAGTTTTTTTTCTGTCATATGTTTCATAATAATGCAAGTTTAGAAATAGTTTGACAGTTAAAAATGAAGGCAAGAATTTGACGGAAATAATGACTGTCACGCTCCCTCTGTTCAAACACCTCTCTGTCTCAATACATCAGCATCCTTCTCTATGTCTGTTTCTGCTTTTTGTCACCATGACGTCAAAATCTTATGCACAGCATTTTTATATTTGCAGGAAAATATCTAAAATTAAAAACAGTGTATGTGTGTTTGTAGCATATGGTGTGGAAGCCCATTTCCACCAGGTAAGAAAAAAATCAATGCCTTAAAAAGTCGAAATTAAGGATTAAACTAGTTTAATTTGCTCAATATTTTTGAATCATTTTTATTACATGCTTGAAATTGAAATTAAATGTTTTCAAAATGCATCTTTTTTTAATCTGAACACAGTCTCAGACATTCTGCTTTCAGTTGTTGTTGTTGTTTTTTTTTTTTTAGTTTAGGACTTTGGATTAATATGTAGCCTATATAAATAATTACAAACATTAATTTGTACTTATACTTTAAAACTAGATCATTTATTTCCAACAAAGTAATCTCAAGGTCTAAAAAAGCACATGTTTTGGTAGTCAATTCATATAGGATCTACTTATACTATATTACATTGGCAGGCCTGTAAGAGTCTTTGACTTTCTGGTGGACTCAGGCTGTGATTTCATTACTCCTAAAGTAAGTAATTTGGCTTAAAACAGTTTGGAGGACCAGGTTCAGTAAACACTTTATTAATAAAGCCAGACAAGCAATAAGGTATAAGCTTTATTAATAAGGTGTGTATTGAACTTGGTCTTCCAAACTGTTTTAAACCAAGTTAATTCGTTTTAGAATGTCCCGTTTATCATTAGACCACTATCCTGTGACAAACGTCTTTATAAAGTCATTCAATTGTAAAGTCATAATTTTGACTTTTTATCACATAATTATGACTTTTAAAATCATAATTTCGACATTTTATCTCGTAATTATGATTTAAATAAGTCATAATTTCGACTTTTTAAGGCATTAATTTTTTTCTTACCTGGCAGAAATGGGTTTCCATAATATGGTGAACCAAATCAGCTAAGATGTTTGGACAGTTTGCTAGTCCTATCCTCATCTCCCAGCCTGACCAGCTGACAAAACCCCTCTTAAACCACCCAACATGACCACAGCTTACAAACCAGCTTGAAGAGACTGGGAGACCTGTTTAATCCAGTTAAGTACAACAAACTGGCTGGATTTATATCTTATTTTCAGTAGGGAATAGACCAAGTTACTACAGTTTAACAAAACAAAAGTTTAACAAAACAGAAAACAATACCTTTTACATAGGGAAGGTAAACAAGTACAGTCAATTTGCCTACTGATGTATTTATAGTCCTCACGGATCACTCAAAACTTGATATTAAGGCAATATACGTGGTAGGCCAACCAGGCGATATTGAAAATGTATTTTTATAGACCTCCACTAGATGGTGACAAAAGCAAACGTCTATTCATTCCCAACTGAAACCGGCCTCAGCTGGTTGGCTGGTTTAGCTAGTCTTCAGGGCTGGTCATAGCTGGTTTGCAGGCTGGGTTTAGAGGGAGGTTAACCACTTCTTTAGCTAGTCAGGCTGTTGATCAACCAGATTAAACTAGCTGAAAACCATCTTGACTAGGCCGGGAAATCAGCTGAGACCTAACATTATCATAAAAAAAGATATTTCTACACTGTTTAAAAAGAGATAGAACATGTATTTTTATATAAATTTACAGCTGAGGCAGTTATTTCAGTAGATTAACTTTAGATTTTCAATTATATAAATATGTTAAATTAACCTAACATTTTTTATTTGTGAAAAGGAGCTATGTTGTGCTTCTGTTTTGTGTTCTTTGTATTTGTATGTTTTTTTTTCTGTCTAACTTGGTGTCTGTTTAATTTTGTAGGCAGAAAGCGAGACGAAAATGGATCTATAGTGTTCAGCAATAAAGTCTATGAGAACTTCAGTTTCGCCATGGCCCGTCAGAACACACAGTCCAATGATAAACCACAGCCAGAAGAGTGTATTTATGAGAACTAACTGCTGCTGCTTATATAACCTTTGCTTTAAACCCAGATCAGCCCAGCTGTTACGAAGGCAGCATGATGTAGGCAAAAGTGTGTGAAGTGGTTTTGCTAAGATATTTGATGGTGCACTGAGAATGTGAAGCCAAATCTCGCTGTATTGTTTACAATGCCTTCACTGACTTCAAAAACTGTAAGCAGGTAAACAATCAGTATTTTTTTCAGGCAACTCTGTTCTCGTTGCACTGTAGGTGCACTAAACTGTTATGTCTTCTAAATTAAATTGAATTAAATTATGATAATGAGCAAGGATCTCATATCTGTTTTCTCTCATACAATGCCAAGGGATTATTAAAATTTCTCTTTGCACTTTTTGTTGTATGACTTTTGTGTTTGGTATGGTATTTAGACTAATTATATTGTAATATTTCATTACTTGTAAATAAATAATACATTATAAGTCTTTTGTGTCAAAGCCTCTCCGCTGTCAAACCAAGCTTTGCAGAAAATTATTTCACTCTCATTCACATCTCTGTCCTCTGATTGTCTTTGGGTTGCAATGAAAAATGCAAAAATCAGTTTATCACTTAATAATGGGCATAGTTGGAACTAAGTTATTGTGAGTACATGCCTATGGTTTATTTAGTGAAAATGTACAGTATATATTTAGAAACTTTGCTCCTTTTAGCACAGGGTGCCTCACAGATCTGAAACTACATTTTTCTAATATGGTCTAAATGGGAATTTAGATTGTGTTCTTATTTATTTTATTCAATGTTTGTATGTACAGTATGTATGAATCAGTCATTTATTAGAATGTTTCTGTTCATTTCCTCTTTGTACAATGTATAATAAATACAAAAAGAAATTTGATGGGATTCAGATGATGTGTTACTGTCGATCGTTCATAACCAATGCTTTACTTAAAGAGGAAATCACCACCTTAACCCATTTCACAGCATGAGACACTTAAGCAAAACACATGAGGCAGATGCAACGCACAACGCTTTTCATGGACGGAGAGATGGTGAGTGTATGTTTCATATGAAGATATTTGAAAACTACTATAGATAAATATTAACATTATGTAACTTGAAAGCATCTTTTGCTTTAGTTTTTATATTAAAACAGTAGTTATTCATAACACTCTCTTTTAAAAAGTAGGCCTACCGAAAGGGATAGTTCAACCAAAAACATAAATTCTGTCATCATTAACTCACCCTCATGTTGTCACAAACCTATGTGACTTTAATTTTTTTTCTCTTTTTTCTTTCTTTTTTCCTCAGTGTTTTTCTTTGATCTGTTGGTGGATACTTCTGTCTTCAGCTTTCAGTAAAAAAAAAAAAAAAAAGATAAATTTATGAATAATATGACATAAATATATTCTAACTAAATGTACAATTTATAGCGTGGCATGAGAAATTCAAGTTGTTGCTGTATTTGTTTTCCAGCATTTGGCAATACAGCAGTGAATCATGCTACGACTTTATTTGTCAATCATGGAGAGTCTGCCAAAATCAGATGCAACTACAACCGAACAGATGACATAGAAATCATGACAGTGGATCTTAAAACATTAAATCATACACTGTGTTCATATTTATTACATGGGAATACATGGAACAAACAAAATTGTAAAGATCACAGCAGATTGATTTATATTCCAGAAACTAAGGAAATAACATTTGAGCTCTTAAATCTTCAAATTAAGGATACTGGCACATACACCTGTACTGTGAGGAGATTTTTAAACCCACCTCAAGTGGACCTGGGAGTTCAAAGAGTTCAAGTTATTAGTAAAACACATCTTTATAATCAGAAAAAAAACATTACAGATAGATAGATAGATAGATAGATAGATAGATAGATAGATAGATAGATAGATAGATATTGCATTTGTGTATGAATCCTTCCACTGTACACAGTGCGTCCCGTCTTGTCTCTGTCCTGTGTGAAGAGGCCTGATGGATCTCCCATGATTCTGTGCTCTGTGGAATTTTACCACGATTCTCTTGAACAGTTGTGGATCAGAGACGGAGACATCCTCAAAAGCTCATTCTCAAACGAATCATTCAATGGATCCTTCAGTCAGCAATCATACCTTATACTGCCACCACAAACCTTCAAAGATACAATCTACTCCTTCTGGGTAAATCATTCATCTATAAACAAACCACTGGTGGCCAATTTATCAAACTCTGTCTGTTATGAAAAATCGGGTAAGTTTTTCTTGTTTAAATGTGTTATATATTGTACAACATAATGACATATCAGTAAGAAATGGCCCACAATGTGGCCTGTCTTGTAGATTTAACTGAGGCTCGGGCAGTGACATTTAACAGTGACATTTGTTATCTCTGCAGTTTTGACAGTCTTTTTGATGATTTTTGTAGTCCTGTTGGCACATTAAGTCTCAGGTATGAACTCTGTGTCTATATTAAGCATCTTATTTTTTATTTCTATTTTAAATGTCATCCTGATTCTGTTACTGAATACTGGAATGCTTATTACCAATTCTTAATTTGATTGGTAAACCAAATGATCTCAGTTGTCTATGAACATGATTGTATTCAAATGTAGCTACAGATGTTACAGTGCTCCAGAGGAGGCCTAAAAATGGTCGCATTTTCCATCAAAAAAAATATTAATTTGCGAGTAAAATTTTTGCTGACATCGCCACTTCCGACTATATAAACTTACATGTTGAGACTTAAAATTTGCATGTAATGCCTTTTTTCCTGCTTGTTTTGCGATCATATCTTTATGTTGGCGTAATAAACTGAGACGATGCACATCAAAGTTTTAGAGGAAAAAAAAATGTTTTAGTGGAAAAAAGGACTATTAAACAGTCCTCACTTCACCTCTGCCGAACACCAGCACACGCATGGCTCCAGATGGCAGCTTGAGATAATCGCAATAAATAATAATAATAAGCTTTGTGCTCTGTTACCTTTAAATAAAAGTATCAGCTTTAAAATTCTGCCTAATTCATAAAGAATTTACGATCGTTTTAGTGCCTCAGTTCAAGCGGGACGTGCACCTATCATATCTTACTACTGTAGCACGAAATAAACATGAACGGACACCAAAAGTTATATTAAGATACAGTAGCTACAAATTCTACAGTACAAATTCCTGAAATGTCTCATGTAATCGCTCATTCATTGTTTCAAACTGCAGAAAACGCGTAAAGCTTGTAAACAATGCAGGACATCTCGACTAACCATTCGGCGTCCCTAATAAGCTCAGTCAGCTAGAAAACATAACTATAAAGAGGAGCATTTTGATAAATATGCGCTATATAGCATATTGATATTTTTACTTAACCTGTTGTTTACATGATAAGAAAAATGCAAGGAGTGAAAATTCAACACCTCCTATAAAATTGCATGTTATAATAAAAAACGGACTGGATGTGTGCAAGACATATGACAACATTTATGCATTGAGGAGGAGCCCAAACTACACTCAATCGCTAAGTGATGCTGACATAGTTATGGATACTGTGTAATAAACACAGTATCCAGTTACACAGATTCTCTGTAATAATCAATTCTTTGTAACTTTATACAGTTCTAAAGTCGGAAAATGTTTAGTTCTCACTTTAAGTGAACATTAGTTCCCAGGACATCTACAAGATGGATTACAATGCTGATGCTGTAAAGGAAGGGAGACATAAACACATGACAGTATGATTGAAATGTTACAGTGTTAAAAAATATATAGATAAATAAATAAATAAAACACAATTATTCTGAGGCACTTAAAAAAAATTATTTGGTGCCAATTTTTGTTGCTTATAGAAACCAATGGCTCCTTAAGTGTTTTTTTTTTTTTTTTTTTTTGTCTGAAGCCCTGCTGTTATTTCTTTCAAGTAGGCTAATAGGGGGTTAATTTCACTCATATGTGATCACCCTTCATCACTTTGTGTGTACCTGTTCTTCAAGGAAGAGCACTTCACTAGTCTGTGGGTGTGTCTCAATCAGCACCCTATTAGGCCTTTATTGTGCTCACAAATCGAGGCACTGGTATGGACCCTGGCTCATATTTGGACATGACAGTCAATGTACAACATTGTACGTCACCGCTGGTATTAATCAGCAACAGGCACAACCTACCTCTACATTGTTACATATCCTTACAACATTTCAGCCAAATATGAATTATAAATGTAACTAGATGTGTTCACTACCTGTCTAGCGATGTGTGCATAGGCGTATGTCAAATCATCTATCACGTGTCATAATTTCCAGTATAGAGCATAGTGATCGATACTCCCTGAGTTTATGGTGCATTGGTACACTCACTGGAAGGATTTTGCAACTGAAAAACCACTAAAGTGGCTGACTACTTGATCAGCGCCCTGACTAATGAATTAGGGAGCTGAATGAAACACACTCAGTGTTAGGAGTGAGTGTCACATCTGAGCCAGTCCTCCACGATCAGCTGCAGTCTGAGACTTGTGACCGTCATCCAGTCCCGTGCAGCCAATAAACAATGACTGAAGACATTTACAATAATAGTTTGTCAAATCAACGTGTATCTCAATCTTTGAGTGCCCTGGTACAATTTTACAAGTTAGTTTCAAGAGACCATTTGCACAGAACGTGTTTTTGTGTTCCACTATGCTGCTTTTCTATTGCTTTTTTATGTAAACATCTGACTTCTTGCTTTTTCTGCAGGGTCGCGTGCATGACACGGCATTTTAAAAACAGTGTTCAAATTAACTGAAGAACAACTTATGTTATGTCTCGGAATGTTGGGTTTTTTCCCCCTCCCCCCACCGATCTGCCATCCCAATTGCATTTTTAAACACAAAAACGCGTTCTGTAAATGGAAACAAAGTCACATCACACTCACAATTGTGCCCTCTGATTATCATGTCTGTGTTCACCTGCAGCACTTGGACTGTGACCTCCTATTGTATAGCCAAGCTGTGCTAAATCAACAGAACAGTTGCTGCATTAAATTACATGAATGGCATGGGGGGAAAATTGTTTCAGAGTAGCTATAGCTTCATATATACGCTATGTAAATGATCATGAGGAAAGAGCTTCCTATATGACAGTCTTATGAAGTGCAGCAAAAAGATGTGCAACTGCAGGCAATAGAGGTCATAATTAAACCTTTATTTTTGCATGTACTCCCTTTGCATGTTTACCAATGACCTACATCAAGCTTTGATGCATCACCTGCTTCGACGTATCTTTACAGCCTCCCACTACTTCATCGCTTGTTAAGTGCAGTTGCCCAAACAGAGTATGAAGATGTTGATCTAAGAGAGGTTTTGGTGGAGGCAGCAAATGGGGACTACAGGACATTTGGTGTAACCATTTGTTTCAGAGCATTACTACACTGTACATCTGTTATACTGGTACAATCCAATCAAAAAATCATTACTTTCCTGCCTGACGAAAATCATATGTTGATGTGATGTGTTTTTAGCTATTGTATACCTATGCGACTTATAACTGGTTTTGTGGTCCAGGGTCACATATGTGTGTTAACTTTGGTAAATATAGCAATTACCTTGAAGTTTCTTACTTCATTAATGTGTTTTAGAATAATGCAATTTAAGAAATAGCGTAGGAAGTTAAAAAAATATTTCAAGAATTCTGTGGAAATAATGACTGTTTCCCTTCAAACACCTCTCCATCTAAATACATCAGTATCCTTCCTTATGTCTGTTTCTGCTTTCTTTCACCACGATGTCAAAATCTTAAAGAAGACATTTTATATTTTCAGAACAACATCTAAAAAAAAAAAACTGTGTAAGTCCAGCTAACAGGAAATGTTCTCAGATATTTGGCTAATGTTCTGGCAAGGTTCTTTCAAAGAAACATTTTTTCCAGTAACTTTTAATAGTATTTTCATTTAGCTATTTGTTATTTAATAATTAAGTTATTAAGTTATTTGCTCTTTAATAATTTTCTCAAAACTTGAGTTCAAAAACACTATTATACATTGTTTGTGGAACGTTTAAAAATAAAAAAAATAAAAAATAAAAAACAATAATGCATGTGTATGCATGTTGCATGTGCATATGAATGTTGAGTTCTTCCTGAACAAGTGCAGATTCGACATGCTGAGCTGACCACCTCCTACAGGTCGTCTCTATTTTGGTATCGCGGTGCACTCCTGGGTGTGTGTGACAGCTTTCACGACACTAGTTTTTCATGCAAACCATGTTCTGTTTTGAACTAAACTGCCATTGTGAAAGCCCCATTAGTTGCCACCAAAATGTGGGAGTTTAACAACTGAAATAAGCTAACATTAAACAGGTTTGTTTGATTATGCAGGCAGAAAGAGAACAGACTAAGTGTTCAGTAATAAAGTCTAAACCACAACCAGAGGATTGTCTTTATAAGAACGAAGTACTCCGGCTTACATAACCTTTGCTTTAATGCCAGACAGGCCTTGCAGTTGTTGCAAAGGGAACATGTAGGCTAGAGTGTGCTAAAGTGGGTTTTGCTGATGCACAATGTGTGATGATTGTAAAGCAAATTGTCTGTATTATTTATAATTGAGAATCCACAATAAGGCACTTACAGTTAGTATTTATGTGTTTTCATTGTGTTTAAGCATTGTGTAGGAGCATTTTGACTAATAATAAAATTGTTTTATTTACAAATTAAAGGTATGTATTTTCTTCTAAATAAATAAAATGTCAAACCAAAATGTCATACTACACTATATCTGTGCCCTGGTGAACTCTACTGTCAAACCAAGCTTTTACTGTCTCACACTATCTCTAGGCACTGGTAAACTTTTTTTCTATGCATGTGCTAGTTGTTTACACAGGTTACACATGGTGCGTCATAAGCCTGAAACTAAATTTCCCAGTCTTGCCCGCTTAGTGTTTGTGGTTTACAAATACATATAGAGATGTGATGCAAATCTTTTCTCACACATCCTAACATGCAACTATAGGATCAAAAATTAAAATAAATAAATGAAAATAATTTATATCTCTTCGTATTACTCTTTTGGTGGTTGGAAATGGATTAAACAGTCATGGGAGTAAGATTTTGTTTGGTTCTTATTTGTTTTGTTTTGTCTAACTTTTGTCTTGTATAGAATTAGTCCATCATTGTTAGAATGTTTCTAGTCATTGAAATATACAAGGAATTTGACGGGATCCAGATGATGTGTTACTGTCAATTGTTTGTGACTGATGGTTTACTTAAAGAGGAAATCACCACCTCAACCTAGTTTCACAGCATAAGACATTTTAGCAAAATAGTGAGGCAGAAGCCACACACAGTGCTTTCCCTGGAAAGAGAGATGGCAAGTGTGTGATTCTTATGAAGATATCTGAAATCTATTTTAGATATAATGTAAATATAATGCGTTGAAAGTTTTGCTTTTGTCGTTATGTCAGGAAAACCGCAGCTATTACTGTATGCAAAAAGTACATTAAATTACTTGAATTTCAGTGTGTTAACCACTTAAACTCTGCTGAAAATCAAAACCAAAATCGCATAAAAAATGTTTATGCTTTATTTACATAGCCTCCCTTATATGGTATCAGCCCATATATGGTCTCATTTGAAAGATTAGAGTCTCTTCTTTACAAAGGATACCATAACTTTGGTTTTATCATACATAAAGCAGTAAAATAAAGCTCAGAAATGTATTTGTCCCACACACGAATTTCCGCCTAACGATTGCGAAGAATTTTTCCTAAGAATGTGTATTTTTTAATATTTTTCACAAAACAGTCAAGTCATATATCACAAGAAAGCTCTCATTCTCAGGAATTTGGCTATGTAGATTATTGTGTCCTATCTCTATAGAATTTTTTTTTGGGTCACATTCCTATTCGTACTACTGCTTCAGTCAGCCGCAAACAGCCACAAACTCTATATTATGCCGAATTGCTGACTAAAGTCGTTATTTTAGTTTTATTTCTGTACAAAAAGTATTCTCGTTGCTTCATAACGTTACGGTTGAACCACTGATGGCAGATGGAGTATTCTGACAATGTTTTTCATACTTTTCTGGACCTTGACAGTGTAATTTACTTGGCAGTCAATGGGACAGTCACAAGCCTCCCGGTTTTCATCTAAAATATCTTAAATTGTGTTCCGAAGACGAACGAAGCTTTTACGGGTTTGGAACGACATGGGGGTAAGTGATTAATGACAAAATTTTCATTTTGGGGTGGAGTATCCCTTTAATTGTCGCTCTTTTTCTGCAGTGTTCAATCATTACACAAAAAGCTGAAATACACTACACAACTTTTGTAAAGATTTTTTTACAATTTTCAGTCCAAACACGCCAGTTGCCAAAAGTTACAGCCAGTTTGCAGATTTTGGACAGCTGGGTTGACAGATTTTGGGTTGACAGAAAATTGTGTAGTGTATAATAGGCATAGACTCCGATTTTTTAGCCTCACACTATTTCATCCAGTCAAACTACATTTGTTATGCATCTCTTTCTGTTTGAGTTTGTGTTTAATGTCGTTTAATGTAGAATCTCCAGTTTTCCTCCGTAACCATATACAAAGTCGGAAAGTGTATGATGCCTAGTGTTTTAAAATCTGTTCAGATTACAAAGTTGTGTAGAGTTTTCCAACCTGGATAGCTTCAACACATAAAACTGAAGTCTAAAAATAGCATTCCACATTTTGTATAAATAAACATGAGGAAGTCACTTTCAAAGAGCTTCCTCTGACAGCCTTAAAATGTAACTGAAACTTGTGTGGAACTGCAGGCAGTAATTCAGTCTGAGCACATCATCCATACATCGACTTTGTGGTCATGGCATAATTCATTCTTTAATTTCTTATTGCCATTTTCACACGTGACCTAAATGACAGCTTCCCTGCATCACACTGCTGACAACCTCCCACACTGTGTGGTTAAAATAACTAGACCTCACCGGTTCTTCAGTGCACGAAGATGCTCTACAAAAGAGGTTAAAGGCAAATGAGGCATGGAGGACATTTGCTTTAACCATTTGAAGTCCCTTGCACTTTTAGATTGTCACAGCAGCAGGCCATGATGTTACTTCTGTAGCTTAGACAATGAGTAACACCTCTTTTATATTGGTCCAATGAATGAAAGAATGAGAGAAAAGATCATTTGTGATTGGCTCTGGATGAACAGATAACTTTGTAGGTTGTTTGTCACATAGTAACTGCATGAGAACACATATTGCTCTTGATTGTCATGGCTTTAGCTTTGTTTTTCTTTCAGTCTACAAAATAGGTACTATCTCTGTGCTACATCATATTGCTCGAGCTTGTATCTGACTTGACCAAAATTACGCCGCTTCCTCAAACCATCACTTCTTCATTTGCACCGTCATGAGTTAGCACATCAGGTCTCTGCAAAATACAACAGAGGATGCAGTTTCTGAAATATGAAATGGTGAGAATTTTTCATATTACATAAGATCAAAAATAATATATATCTGCAAAAATATTATTAGTTGAATTTGGAAAATAGCTTGAATCAGCTTTTGCTTTCTGACATAATTATGTACAATACCTGTTTTGGGCTGTTTTATGATATAAAATGTATCATAAAACAGCCCAAAAATATGTATATTACATATACAGTAATGCATGTGAAATTTAGTCTGGCATTACACTCTTAGAAGAAAAGGTTCAAAAATGAACCTTTTGAGGTTCCTGGAGATTGCAACTGTGGGGGAACTTTTTCATTTTTTAACCTTTTTGAAAAGGTTCTAATTGGAACCTTCACTTAAAGGTGCATTAATGACCCTTATGGGTTCCTTTTTGAACCTTTTTCTAGATAGCAATAACATTATTGTTGTTGTTGTCGTTGTTGTTATTATTATACATTATTAATCCAATTTCACTGTATAGACAGAACACCATAATTGTCCATAAACTGTTTAATACATAAATATGTATTACAAACAAGCCAACAAACGTAAATAAATAAACAACAATCAAACATAAATGTGTATTACAAACAAACCAACAAACACATAAATAACAATCAACATCATGCATTTATATACATATACATTCATTTAATCAAAAAACTAGCCATTGTGGGTGGCATATTGGTTTTGGCATTATGATACATTAAACAGTTTTCATTGAATGTCAGGTTCTCTCTCAACTTTGAAGCATATTCAGTGTTGAATATGAAGTGTAGAGCTCTGTTCACATCGTCTACTTCACAGACCTCCTCCCCTTCCATCATTATTTCTAAAAGAGACTCTGCATCCAAGGCATGTCAGCACAGCACAGGGTTGGGGGTATGTGGTTCCTAAAGAGAAAATAATGTTATACTATAGCAATATTTAGTAGTTAAAGTGAAAATTATTTTTTTAATTAAGATTAAAAAAATGAGTCAATAATAAATCTTTGACTTTTTTTGAACCTGTCATAATAGTCTTTGAAAAGAAAGATGAGGCAGTGTAAACTATTTTATCAATATAATAAAGATAATAGATAGGGTGGCAAGTGGTCATGAAAAACTAAATTATGAACGTTTTGGTTGCAAGTATCCCTTACTAATATTATAAGTTTACATCAGTGAGAAAAGTTTAATTATAAATATAACAAATTGTAATCAAAAATATATGACCCCATTAAAGGGATATTTTGTTGTCATTTACTCTCCCTGATGTTGTTCCAAACCTGTATAACTTTTTTCTTCTGCAGAACACAAAATAAGGTATTTTTAATAATGTTAAAGAATGTCCGTATGATGAAAATCACTGGGGTCCAAAATAACATGTCAGTGATTCTCAGTGACACTCTTGAACATAACTTCTTTCACAGAAAAGAAAGTCATACAAGTTTGAAACAACATGAAGGTGAGTAAATGACAGAACTTTAATTTTTGTTTGAATATTCCCTTTATTCATTCTTGCTGCTGTTACTGTGGAACCTGCATGGACACAAACAGTTCCACAGAATAACAAACAAACGTTTAGAAGAAATCATAGCCAGGAGAAGGGGTTGAAAAAGAAAAAAAAAAATTATAGATTTAAATATTATGGATACACTGTTCCAAATACACTCACCTCACTGATGACATAAAGAGATTTAAGACTCCTTTAGAAGAGGAAACAGCAGGACAGCAGCAACCATTGAGACCTTAGATATAAAATTTGTTAAATTGAATATGGCATACTAGGTTTCTGATCATTGTGATTCTTAGCTTTACCGTTCATGCAAATCAGTGATTTATTACCTTTGTGTGCCAAATCAATGCAGATTTGTTTTTCTTCATCTAACTCAGTAACAATATCTACCCCAACTGCTCTCCTTTGGCACTCGTTGATCACTGTTTGTGCCACCAGACTTACCCCAAATGACCTTGGCCTCTTTTGGTATAATAGTATAATAGAAAGGGAAGTATTGAAGTGTCACTTTATTTTAGCAAACCTACCACAATGGCTGCCATATTTTTGATGGACTCCTGGTAAAATTATCTGTTTTCTTTGAACCTGCAACAAATTTCATTTATTTCTTCAACATTAATCAAAGGTGATCTTTCTTTTTTTGAATTTGTTTTTAAGCACATCCTCTGCCAGTCTTTTCTCTCAAGAACTGGTATTTGGTAACAAGGGCTGAAGACACCTTGTTGTGTTCGCCTGTTGTATACCTGAAAATAGAGAAAAACATTTTTACCCTCATCATTCTCTAAATGTCACGGTTTCACAGCGAAGACGGATACCAGGAATGGGGAGACATGGAATACTTCAAAACAAGAGTCTTTAATAAATCAAACTGAATGGTACAAAGAACAGGCAGGAAACACTCACGAGACAGACAGATATGACGTTCAATACTGGACAGGAAACAGGGCAGAACACACTATAAATACATGTAACTAGATAATTAAAACACACACACAACTGGAACATAATTAACTAATAATGAGACAATGACATGAACAGGAAACTAACCAAATATGGGCATAGAAACACTGGGAGCACGTGGAAACAAGGCACAGGACAAACACAAGACTGACAGTACTCTCCCCTCCCGAAAGGTGCGTCCCGTGCCGTACAACATCCAATGGGGAGGGGGGGGTGGGCGCTCTGGAGGCCTCAAGGGACAGACACACAGACAGGACAGACGGCCTCCAGGGCGGCACCCGTTCCGGGACTCACAAGGGAGCAGGGAGTTCAGGCTGCCATGGCAGGTCAGGAAATTCAGGAGGCCATGGCGGTGCAGGGAGCTCAGGAGGCCATGGCGGTGCAGGGAGTTCAGGAGACCATGGCGGATCCACCACCGAGGCCGTGGCCCCAGCCCTGGCCATACTACCCCCCCCCCCCAAAAAATACTTGGAGGATCTTACGGGGCTTCACTGGAGGTCAGGGGCCCTCTCTGGGCTTAACGGGGAATCTGGAGTCTCTCCTGGGCTGGACTGGAGACCAGGAGCCCTCCCTGGGCTGAACTGGGAATCAGGAGCCCTCCCTGGGCTGAACTGGGGATCAGGAGCCCTCCCTGGGCTGGATTTGGGAACTGGAGCCTCCCCTGGGCTCGACTCGGGAATATGAGCCCCCATGGGGCTAGACTCGGAATCCGAGGACCATTGTGGGCATTACTGGGGCTTACCAGCACTCCGTGTGCTGGCTGAGGCATCAGGGGCCCTCTCAGGGGTAGACTCGGGAACCGCTTCCGTAGGGGCGTCCCGCGAAGCAAGCAGCTTGGGAATAGCCTCCTTGGCCATGACAAGAGAAGCTTCCTGCTTCCACGGAACCCCCACAGACAAGACATGACCGACAAGACCGATTAGAAAGGGTTCCGGAGAACTGGAGAAGACAACAGGGGACATGACCTGACTTGGGACAGGCACTGGAGGGTGCTCTTGCAGGTGCGTTCGAGGTGCGGGCACTGGAGGGCGCTCTGGCAGGCGCATTCTAGGTACGGGCACTGGAGGGCGCTCTGGCAGGCACATTCGAGGAGCAGGAACAGGAGAGAGGAGTGGAGCTGCAAACCCCGGGGGCAGCTCCATGTCCAGGAGCGCCAAGGGAGTAGCGGCCGGCGGGCTAGTGTGAGCTGCGAACGGCGGCGTGCGTGACTTCACCGCAGGCAGCAGCCTTGAGTGAGCCGCGAACAGTGGCCTTGACTTCACCGCGGGCGGCGGCCTGGAGTGAGCCAAGAACCTCGGCGGCCTTGACTGAGCCATGAACCACAGCCTTGACTTCGCCGTGGGTGGCGGCCTTGAGTGAGCCGCAAACGGCGGCGGGCTTGGCAGCCTCACCAGGCTGTAGTCCTTCCAACTGGTGGGGATGAGCCGCAAACGGCGGCAGCCTGGAGTGGTGGCCTCTATGGTGGTGTCGGTTAAGGTCCAGTATTCTGTCATGGTTTCACAGGGAAGACAGATACCAGGAACAGGGAGATGTGGAATACTTCAAAACAAGAGTCTTTAATAAATCAAACTGAATGGTACAAAGAACAAGCAGGAAACACTCACGCGACAGACAGATATGACGTTCAATACTAGACAAGAAACACAGGGCAGAACACACTATAAATACATGACGTAACTAGATAATTAAAACACACACAACTGAAACATAATTAACTAATAATGAGACAATGACAGGAACAGGAAACTAACCAAATATGGGCATAGTAACATGTGGAAACAAGGCACAAGACAAACACAAGACTGACACTAAAATTATAAACTTACTGCATTGTGGAAATTACCATGTATGTGTGCACATCTAATCAAACAGACCTTGAATTATTTTTGATCTTGTTTGCTTTGTCCTGTCAAAGAAAAAAACCCTCTGCTCCCAATTCTTTTCTTCTTCTTTTTTTTTTTTTGCATTGCCACAATATGTTGTTGATCCAGGTGAAATATCAATAGGAAGTCCTACAAAAAAGTTTGCAGAAAGGTGCATGTTAGTATGGTAAAAACATCTCAATGATTTGCAAAGATAACAATATAGTTCTCCTAAACATATGTGGATGCCTGACCTGACCATCACACCTAATTGAGCATCCCATTAAAAATGGGAATGCAATGAAAATTGCTTTGTAATAACAATGTCAACCAAATGCATAAATGTGATTAAATGTTAAAGTCACTAAGTTCTTCCGTACATCCCATTAAATAATTATAATAGTTAATAATAATTAGTAAAGGTGCCCACATATTTTTAAACACATAGTAACTTACTCATGGTGTCTGTGGTTTTGCTGGCATCTCAGTCTTTAGGTTTCCTTTGTAATCTTATGAATTTAACTTAATCCTTCATTTTTGTGAATATTCAAGCTTTCGTGTCAGTTAGGTTCATTAAAGCGTCTCCATCAATTTCAGTATCTGTTAAAACAACAGGAGACATAAAGTCTCCTGTTATAAAGTTAGAGTTATAAAGGCAGTTATAAAGTACATATAAACAGTATTATTTTAATTCATCATACTACCTTGATAGGGACAACGGTGTCTCTTTTGAGAATTGATGATAATAGCGCCCTGCTGTCGTCCAGGGTCAGTTCTTCATGAATGAAGTAGCGGCACGTGACCAAGCAATCACTGTAGCTCGCAGCACCCTCTGCTGGTGAAAATAATCGATACACGAGTGCTCTGGTAACCAGCAGGCTAAAATCTTAAAAAATATCTTGAAATAAAACATCTGAGAAAAGGTCTTCAGGTGTAGTAACGTTAACCATGGTATACGTGGAATAATTAACTCTGGACCGGTAAAGTGACTTAATATTGTGGCCACATTAACATCGTGTGTGCTTAATTTTTCTACAATTCTGTGGCCTGTCGTCATTTAATCATTATGAAACACAATTATGACATTACGTAGGTGTTATTTTCATAGCTTTACAAAAAGGTCATAGTTTATTTGAAAGTTTTTTTTGTCTTACCACTCGTGCTGCTCCACTCAGTGCCACTGCTTGCGCTTGAATGTTTGTAACGGTTTTTCCACGCGACCGCTGATCTCGCGCGAAACGTCTCCGGTTACTCACGTAACCTGGGTTCCCTGAGAGGAGGGAACGAGACATTACGTATGGGGAAACTCCTTTTCCTCGAAATGCTGAAGCCTGATTGAATCACTCTATTGCTTTGCAATAGCCAATGGCGTCCGAGCATTCGCCTGATTGGCTGGCTTAGCCGCTATATAAGCGATGTCGGGCGCCAGAATATCTCAGAATCTTTCGACTGAGAGAAAGCTATTGACTGTAAGGAGGTTTTTTTTTTTTTTTTTTTTTTCCTACATGGCCGTCTACGTAATGTCTCGTTCCCTCCTCTCAGGGAACCCAGGTAACATGAGTAACCGGAGACGTTCCCTTATCGAGTCGGTCTCTCGACATTACGTATGGGAAACGTATAAAAACTGTGTTGGCCAGCTCGCGCATAGCCGATGCAGAGGACAAGGCGCTGAGGCAGTAGTAAGGTAATTCAGAGCACTCGCAACTCGGCCCTCCCCCTATAGGTCGGGTATTGGACCTAGTTGAAACATTCAGCCAACACTGTGCCGGCGCTGTCAGCGCCTCCCTGCACACCGTCAAGCAGCACTGAACTGGTGTGATATAAGAGGTAGAAATAAAGCAGCAAACATGTTGGTGCTTGAAAAAACACTGCCGGCCTGAATAAGCGGGCATATATAATGGGGACACTTCTGGATATGTGCTTGTTTTACTTGGTAAATGACTTACGGACACAAAGAATAAGTATTATTCTGAACCGTCTCACCTAGACGACCTAGTTGAAACCATGGACTGAAGCACGCACCAGGCTGGGGCGTGTCCTAGGCGACTCAGTCGTCCAATGGCTGCTCAGCCTTCTCCTCCTGCACTGACAGAACGTGTGGTGCAAACGAGGGAATATCCAAGTTATAAAATTTCGCAAAAGTGTTGTGAGATGACCAGCCCACCGCCAAGCAAATGTCTTGAATACACATTCCCTTGGCCCAGGCCCATGAGGATGCCAGGCTCCTAGTGGAGTGGGCATGCACTCCTAACGGGCAGTCGAGTCCTTGGGAATCATAAGCTAGGCGTACGGCTTCCACAATCCAGTGAGGCAGCCTCTGCTTCGACAGCGGGCTACCTTTTTCAGTGCCCGCGAAACAGATGAAAAGCTGTTCCAAAGTTCGAAACTGGCTAGTTCTGTCCACATAAGCACACAGTGCACGCACGGGGCACAGAGTGTGCTTCTGTGACACTGAATCGGCGTTCGGCTCGGGGGAGCGGAACGCTTGTATAGTGATAACCTGCGCCCTGAACGGGGTTGAGAGCACTTTAGGTGTGTAGCCGAGTTTAGGCGTGAGTCTGACCATGCAATCGTTTGGGCCAAACTGCATACAAACACTATTGATTGATAGAGCATGTAAATCACCCACTCGCTTCCCAGACGCTAGCGCGAGCAGCAGCACCGTCTTAAAAGAGAGCACTTTCATGTCGCTAGACTCAGCTGGTTCGAACGGTGGGTCAGACAGCGCTCTGAGCACCAATGATAAATCCCATACTGGCATTTGTCGCGGACGGGAAGGATTGAGTCGCCTCACCCCACGAAGAAAGCACAATATTAGGTGGTTCTTACTGACCGAGCGGCCCTCCAGCATATTATGAGAGGCAGCGATAGCGGCCACATAAACTTTCAGTGTCGAGGGAGAACTGCCAGCATCCAGACGTTCCTGCAGGAAGGTCAAAACAGCCGGGATATCACAGCTTATCGGGTCTTTATGCCTGCTAATGCACCAGTTCGCAAACACTCTCCATTTCAAATTATACAGGTGCCTCGTAGAAGGCGCTCTCGCTTCTGTTATCGTGCGCAATACACGTTGTGAGAGGGTTAACTGATTCACTCCATACTGACTCGCCACACATGCAGATCCCATAATTCAGGCCTGGGGTGCCATATGGCGCCCCTCGCCTGGGACAATAAATCCCTTCTCAGTGGAATCTGCCATGGGGGGACCGACGACAGGTTTACCAACTCTGGAAACCATGGTTGGTTGGGCCATTTCGGCGCTACCAGAAGCACAGCATCCCTCTCCTCTCTGATCTTCTGCAGCACCATCGGCAATGTTTTGACTGGGGGGGAATGCATATTTCCAACCAGTAGGCCAGCGGCTCGACAGCGCATCCCCTTTCAGGGTAGCATTCGTCAGCGAGAAGTATAGCAGGCAGTGGGCGTTCTCTTCCGACGCAAAAAGGTTGATCTCCGCTTTGCCAAAGAGACTCCAGATCAGCTTTACTGTTTGGGGATGTAATCTCCACTCCCCGTGAACAATGCCCTCCCTGGACAGCATGTCCGTGCCGCGATTCAGACTGCCCGGTACATGAACTGCTCGAATCGAGAGGAGTACCCGATCTGCCCACAAGAGCAGGCGTCTTGCCAAGCCCTGCAGGGCGCACGAGCGCATTCCTCCCTGGCGATTGATGTATGCCACCACCGCCGTGTTGTCCGTTCGGATTAGAACATGGTGGTCTTTCATAAATGGAAGAAAGTTCTGCAGCGCCAAGCGAACAGCTTCCATCTCCAAGCAATTTATGTACCAGCGCTTCTGATCTCTCGCCCACACACCGAACGCTGGTCTGCCATCGCAGAGGGCTCCCCAGCCTGCCAGTGACACGTCCGTGGTCACCACTATCCGTCTGACCACCCTGCCCATCGCAGCACCCTGTTCGTACATAGCTGTGCCGAACCAGGGCAATAGAGCCTCGAGACATGAACGCGTTATGACAAGGCGCTTCGTCCCTTCTCTCTATGCCCGTGGCGGGACTCGGTCCTGTAACCATAGTTGCAACGGTCTCATATGCAGCAAGCCCAGCTGGCAGGCAGAGACCAAGCATTAGATCAAGCAGTCTTTGAAACGTTTTCAAAGGAACTGCCTTGCCTAGCGCAAACGAGGCCAGTGTATTGTGAATGGACTGGATTCTCTGCTCTGATAATCACGCGGTCATCGTGCGCGAGTCCAGAACCATACCCAGAAAAGTAATTGACTGGCAGGGCTGAAGCGTGCACTTTTGCATGTTCACGGACAAACCCAGATTCGCTAGATGGGCGAGGAGCTTGAGTTTGTGTTCCTCGAGCACACTCCTCGATTGGGCGATGATCAGCCAGTCGTCGAGATAGTTCAGCACGCGCATTCCACTGAGTCTCAGGGGAGAGAGCGCTGCATTCATGCACATCGTAAACGTACGGGGGGCCAAAGCCAGCCCGAATGGTAACACTTTGAATTGGTATGCGACACACCTGAATGCAAATCGCAGAAAGCGCCTGTGATGAGGGGTCACCTGGATATGAAAATAAGCATCTTTCAGATCCACCGCTATGAAATGGTCCTCGGGCTGAATGTGCGTGAGGATCTGTTTCACTGTAATCATCTTGAACGAGCGCTTTGCGAGTGCTTTGTTCAGAGGTCTTAGATCTAGAATAGGACGCATGCCTCCGCCTTTTTATGGGACAATAAAATAACGGCTGTATAGCCCGCACTTCATCTGTTCCTCGGGTACTATCTCTACTGCCTGCTTGGCTAGGAGGGAGGAGATTTCTGCCCGTAGTAGCGGGACGCTCTGTTCTGACACTTCTGACATAATCACGCCGCTGAAGCGGGGTGGTCTGCGAGCGAACTGAAGAGTATAGCCGCGCTTTATAATGTTGATCAACCAATCTGACACCGACGGGAGCGCTGCCCACGCACTCAAGTGGCTCGATAACGGAGACAGTGGTGTTAGCCGCAGCAAGGGCTGTGTGCCAGTCGCCGGTGAAGCACTGCTGCTCAAAGGAACGACAAGTGACGTGCCTGCGGCGCGTCGCACGGAGGCATTTGTCGTTGATAACTCGGGCTGCCCTGAAATTCTGCTCCACCAAACGTCCCCCGAAGGAGAGGTTTCGCTTATATTGCGGGTAATAGTCAGTGGAAGAAAAAAGCTCTTTTGGTGAGGTATGTAATGTTTTATGTTTATTGCAACAGAACCCATCGGTTTCAACATAACATTTAAACATACACTTTTGGCTTCTAGCCGCCGAGTGAACTCTGGGCAGGAACATGCCCTCTTGGCCGCTGGCCCATTGTCGTGCACGGACCTCGCCCTCTTCCTCCTGGCACGAACATCAGGAATGCTGCTCTTTTTTCTCCACAGGCCGAACCTGCTGACGGGATGCCGGCTTCGCTCCGAAGCGGGATTTCTTAAACTGCCTCTGACGAAGTGGCGGCTCAGGCTCGCGTCGCGAGCTCGTGTTCGGTGGTGGAGTGCGACCAGCATATCCGGCCGATCGCTGAGCTGATGACGATCTGGATCGCGACCTGGGAGGAGCGCTAGATCGCTTGGGAAGAAGGTGTGGCAGCATCTTCGACTGCTTTAGTGCTTCCGTGTACTTCTCGGAAAAAGCTTCCACTGCGACTCCAAAGAGACCTTGCGGGCTCACCGGGGCATCGAGAAGCTGCTTCTTCTCTGCATCTCGCATTTCCATAAGCGTCAGCCATAGGTGGAGATGTAGAACCACCAGGCTGCCCATGCTGTGGCCCATTCCCTGGGCGACCTTTTTAGATGCGGCCAGGGCTAGATCAGCTGCCATGCGCAACTTATGGAACGACTCTGGGTCCAGGCCTTCTTCGTCCAGGGACTTCAGCAGTCGTGTCTGGAATACCTGCAGGACTGCCATTGTATGGAGGCCAGATGCTGCGTGTCCTGCAGAGATATATGCCTTTTCAGCGATGTGAGCTGTGGCTCCACATGGCTTAGAAGGCAACGAGGCGGTCTTCCAACCCCGCGACGGACAAAGGTGAGCCGCGACGGCGTCCTCAACAGGAGGCGGTCGTGCGTATCCTTTTTTCTCTGCTCCCTCCACTGTCGTGAGAAGCTGAGTTCCCTGTGCATGGGCTCGGGCTGAATGAGGGGAGCGCCATGAACGAGTGAGCTCTTCGTGGAGCTCAGGGAAGAAAGGGGTGGGTCTCTGTGGCATGTCTGCTTGGCGGCTCGCGCCGAGAAAAGATCCATCCATCCAACATTTAGACGGCTGTTCAGGGGCTGCCCAGCCCAACTCCAGTTCTGCTACAGCCTCCGTGAGGATGTTCATAAGTTCTGCATCCAACGAAGTCCCTCCGAAGGGACCTCTGACCAGGCATCCGGGTCGGAGGCATTCATGGACATTCACAGCCGAAGGAGACCAGTTCCCGCGCTTTTGTCGGAGGGCGGGAACTCTCTTCAACATAGATGAGCGGAGGCTCCGGTGTGCGAGGGCGACGTGGGCGCTGGGCCGACGTCAGCCCCTCGTTAAAGCCTCCTGAAGGAGTAACCTGCAATCTGCCGGCCCGAGCCTCGAAGGCGGCAGGCGGGGGAGATGCAGGAGCCGGCGGGCTACCGCTGCGAACAACGGCCAGCCTCGCCCGAAGGATCTTGATTGGCAATTCTTCACAGGCTTGGCAATCCGATCCTTCCAGTGCCACCTCGGCATGGGCACGGCCCAGACACAGTACACAATCCTCGTGTGCATCTGGAAAGTCAACGGGCCCGCCACACATGCAGCAAAGAGACATCTTGTCGGTATCTTGTACTCCGCCGGAACGCAAGAGGGGATTGCTATCTGCGTCGTCCACTCTAGCTCCAGGTGAAGGAGAAAGATTCTGAGATATTCTGGCGCCCGACATCGCTTATATAGCGGCTAAGCCAGCCAATCAGGCGAATGCTCGGACGCCATTGGCTATTGCAAAGCAATAGAGTGATTCAATCAGGCTTCAGCATTTCGAGGAAAAGGAGTCTCCCCATACGTAATGTTGAGAGACCGACTCGATAAGGGAACTAGGGGTGTTTGATGTGACGATTTTTGATCGTGGACGATAAAAATGTCTCCACGATCTACTTTTGAAGAAATATCGTATAGTATCGTGCTACAGCGCACATTCTATTAATTACAGTTCTGGCGCTTCTGTACCAATATACTGTACAACGCCACATACATTCACATCAGTGTTAACTCAACGGTAGAGTTACTCTCACGGGACACTGCACTTATTTGCAATCACAAAAGTACATTATTTGCGTGTGTTTTAAAGCCTTGCCGGTTAAACGTTTCATTCATGCGCTGGTCTGACGTGCACTTTTTCTGAACCCGTACACCTGAAGCACGCGCACTAAAAAGCCTGTCTAACAGCGCCTGATTACTGAATTAAGTTATCTTTTGCGCTAATACTGTCAAAACACACAAGTTTTATGTATAGACTCAGTTGGTTATGTCTAAAGTGAAAGTAAACAGTTCAGACAAACTGTATATTAGATGCGTGCAGGTCTTAAAGGGACAGAACTAAACATGCTGCCGACTGTCATTAAAGGGACAGTTCACCCTAAAATTTAATTTCTGTCATTATTTACTCACTCACATGTTGTCCCAACCCTGTATTAATTTCTTTCTTGTGCTGAACACAAAAGAAGATATTTTGAAGAATGTAGGTAACCAAACAGTTGCTGGTCCACAATGAATTTGATAAAAGGAAAAAAATACTATGGAAGTCAGTGGACAAGCAACTGTTTGGTTTTCCATGTTATTCAAAATAGCATTTATGTTCAGCAGAAGAAAGAAACTCATTCAGGTTTAAAACAAATTTTGAGTGAGTAAATGATGGTATAAATATAAAACACTATGACAGAATCGACAGACAGATGACAGAATTTTTATTCTTTAATGTTAAAACAAAAAAGCAAAAAGAAAAAAATAACTCACTACTCTTAACAGAAAAAAATAATACAACTGCTTTAATAGGAATCAATCTATATAGTGTTTTAGTTTTGTATTTGTTCATTCAATTTCTTGAATTCTCCTGCTAAATATGCCTATTGTACCTGAAAATAAAGCACTGTTTGTTTTATTTGTATATTATGTGTATTTGTAATGTGTATCTTTGTTCTTATTTTTAATAACAAAGATAAAATAATGACAAAGATTTTTTATCTTCATCCACTTTGGCCTAAATATCCACCATTCTTTTTTATATTTTGTTACCTTGAAAGGCTTTGTCTTTATAACAGGGAAATTATTTTGGCTGCACTGCTCAGACAAAATAGTAAAACTAACATGACAAAGAATCATGATAAAATCGTGATATTTCTAAAAAAAAAAATCGTGATATGATATTTTTGCCATATCGCCCACCCCTACGCGAAACAGATGCAGTGCTTTGCGTTGCGTTACACACAACTTGCATACCAAGCCCAGAAACCCTCGGCCTGGTTTAAATATTTTTGTTTTGTTTGTTTTTATTCTCAAAATCTAAACAATATAATCATACTAGTAATAATAATAGTAATAATAATAACAACAACAACAACAGTAATAATAATAAAATAATAAAGAAAGAAAGAAAAATAATCTTGCTGATGAAACCACATAGATATGCTTCACATTTGAAGGAGTGTTACAGAATGACATAATGGTGTTCCTCAATAATATAAACATGTGCCCAACCTGATCATGTCTAAAAGGTTTTTGCCAACCAGATTCATTTAAAATAATTTGCTTTTGTCACTTGTCATGTTCTGAGCTGAATTACTAGGCTATCTGAGATTTGAAGGTTGAATGTGGTATGGGGAAATTTTAAAGAATGTACATCTGTAAAATATGAAGATAGATTGAAAAAAGTTTATTGTTGGGGGTAAGAATTTCACCCTCTCAATTTAACACAGAATAGCTTCTTGATCATTTACGAGCATAAAACTGAACTTTGATTTTTGTGATTTTTAATTTGTGTTCTAAAAACTGACAACAACATGTGAGGTGAGGTGGTCATGGGGCATAGACGAAACACATTGTATCAACTCAAGGCCTAAACATTTTGGTTAAACTGATGGAGGCCACAACTGCATCTGACATCACAATTAGTAACTGAATAAGAGTAAATTCATTAATACCAAGTATGTGAATTAGTAAATTACTAATGTAACAAGCAGATGGTGTTCTAACTGTACTCAGTCTAGTCTTTATAGTACATCTTAGAAAAGGTTCATGAAAGAACCTTAACTATGCTAGGTTCTAATATGAACCTTTTACCACAACAAAGATTCTAAAAAATAACTTCCAAATAACCAGCGGATCATTATAGAACCTTTAAGTTCAACTTTGAACCTTTTTGA
Source organism: Spinibarbus caldwelli (assembly GCA_039654775.1). Classification (NCBI taxonomy): domain Eukaryota; kingdom Metazoa; phylum Chordata; class Actinopteri; order Cypriniformes; family Cyprinidae; genus Spinibarbus; species Spinibarbus caldwelli. The sequence continues at coordinate 16,641,718 of CM077266.1, read as the reverse complement.
CAGCTAGAAGTTCATATTTGCACTTTAAAGTTATTTTTTGTATTCTAAAGGTTCAACCTCTTCTAAAAGTGTATCACACCACAGAAAGCCTATATTTTAGATTTAGATTCTGATAGGTCAATCTATTGTTAAATATATTTAGTATAAATATTTAGTGTAAATTTAAAATAACTGCTGAAATGTATAACTGAGAGTTCGGCTTGGCAAGTAGTTTCATACTTGCTTGTTCTATGTTTGTCATATCCTCTGATTTCTTTTGTTTAACATAAAGTCATTTCAGTTCAAATCAACATTTAATGTGCATTTAACTAAGCACCCATGCAGATAATATACAGCTGGTCATTATCACAAAACAAACCACAACAATGTATCTATAATACAAAATGTATCACTGTCACTATCACTATCTCTGACTTATCTTGCTGTTCTCAATAGATATTATCAAAGTGTAACGCATTGACCACATGTGCGTGGATGCTGCTCTCTTTGTTTCCTGGTAATGATTATGCAATTTTGTTCAAAATTTAAACACAGATTATAATCATTTGTTGTAAAATCACTGAATTAAATCTTCATACTATAATACAACAAAAACAATAAAATGGCTTCAGATGTAACTGAATATTTATTGGCCTGTCTTGGCCTGTCTTTTTCTGTTTTTATAGCTGGACATGCATTATTTAACGGCAGCTCAGTTCAGACTGTTCATCGAGGAACGTCAGTCAATATCAGCTGTAACTACAAACCATCAGCTGACAGTGATGACATAGTGGAACTGCAAACTAATAGTACATTGTGCTCAGTAATGAAAAGGAACAAATCATGGATATATCGGCCATGTAGAAATCACTGTAGATTTATTTGGATTCCAGAAACTGTGCAAATGTCTTTTGAGGTATCAGATCTGCAGATAAATGATGCTGGCACTTACAAATGTGTTGTAACAAGATTAATACCACCTCCTTCTGTCCTTCTGAGAGAAGAAAGAACAGTTGTTCAAGTGATTGGTAAGTTTATTATGAAACAGAAATCACAATGACAAGTGATCTGAGTGAATATATGGTAAAACAGTGTATCATTTACAGTATTTGCTCTTGATTTTATTATAACTGTCTTATATTTCATATAGCACGCCCCGTTGTGTCTGTGTCACATATAAGAGTATTGGGTGGATTTCCCATGATCCTGTGCAGCTCTGAGGGGTTTTACCCTTCTGCTCTAGAGCAGCTGTGGATGAGAAATGGAGAATTTCAGAATGCCTCTCTCACATACAGCATTAACAAAACCAACCCAGATGGATCATTCACCCTCCATTCATACCTGAATGTATCTGACTGCATAAACTACTCGTGTTGGGTAAACCACTCTTCACTGAGCCAACCAACAAACATGTCTCCTGATTGTTATGGGAACAGAGGTATTACATATTTTTTATTTAAAGTACATAATAGCATTAAATACCATAGTGTGTCTCATGGGATAGTTCTGTTACACAATCAGTTTTGTTATGTAATTCTGCTCAATAACCTTCTTCTATAGATAAAAATGTATGGATGGCTCTGGTGACCTCTGCGCTGCTGATTCTCACCATACTGATTATCACAGTTGTGTGTGAGCATTCCAGTGAGTTTAACAATTGATCTCTAACACACAGTGTCTTTTTTTCTTATCAATTTAAATCTCAGTAACCAAAGTTATCACTCACTGAAAAGTTTTTCATGGCAGAATAATGTTGTTATTGAAATCTAAAACAAATGCTATAATAATCAGAAATATTCTGATCAAGTCATTATGCTCATGTTCATCCAGGAAGAGCACATCACAGGCCTCCTGTAAGAGTGTATGTCACACCTGAGCCTGATCTCCAATCTCACCTGCAGTATGACATATATTCATTGTTGGGTGACCATCGTCCAGTCTCATGCAGCCCTGCTGGAGTTCGCTCATGTCCACAGTGAACACCAAATGTTTTACATTGATAGATTTTACATTGATAGATATTCAGATCCATTTCTATCTTATTCAATAACCTGATACCAAATTTGTATAAGTAATATATAATTTATATATGATTATTTAACCTTCCATTAACATCTTGTTGACTGTATATGTTGACAGAGTATATGACACATATAAAATATAAGACCTGTGTTCTTTGTCAGCTTCAGCATGTAAAAACCAATGAAATGGCTTGCAGATTGTAGTTTTCTTTCCTGTGTTGGCTTATTAACTATCTAAAAAAATAATTCTTTATTTATATCACATGTACAGTCTTTGACAGTTTTCTCATGACCTACATCAAGCATGTAGACACTGTGTGGATAAAATAACCTGACCATTTCATCGCTTTCTCAGTTCAGCTGTACAGTCAGAGCATGAAGATGTTGCACCATAATGAGAACATCCAACACAAAAGAGGATGCAATTTCTAAAACCTGATAAGGTGAGAATATGGGAACTGCATAATGCATAAAACAAGATCAGTAGGCTATTAATAGGCTACATCTATGGAATAAATATAAAATATTATAATAATGCAGAGTGTTTTGTCTTGCTGGTGAATTTAGTAAATAGGCTAACTTTGGGAGCCATAGTCACAGTCATCTCTTGCAATATCACTTTGTTGTGATAACGTGTATACTTTGTTGTGATAACGTGTATACGAAATAATTAACATCGCACGTTTTAAATAATGTACATTAACGACACCAGCTACACTTTCTGTTATATTACATTGAAGTTAAATTACAAAAACTTTAACGCTGCTACAATGAGGTTTCTAATATCTTGCTGAACCTATCCTTTTCTTTTCTGGCTGTTTTTGTTTGTGCTTCTTTCTTTCTTTTTTGGTAATGAGTCTATTTAATCTGTAAAATTAATTTCAAATATTGAACCCCAGGTTAAAGTGTAATTTTATTTCATTAAAATATTTATTTATTATATGTATATTTAATTTTTTTTTAATTAAATCAATGAACTGAATTATAATAACTGCCAATATGAAAAATACTATAGTGTTTTTGAACCATACTATAGTAAAGTACTTGAATTAATTTGTTGTGGTAATTCTATAGGCTAGTTGCTGTGATAATATAACTATAGTAATACAAACAAATTACTTTACCCAATACTGTACTTTGTACTTTCTAACTATAGGGTATATTACAGTTTATCAGTTCACTATGCTGTAGCATCGTGAAAATAATAGTAATTTATAGGAAATACTATAGTGTTTACTATAAATTACTATTTTTTCATGTGAATACTAATTTTAACACATGGTGTGATGCAACAATTCAGTTCAATAAAGTTTATTAATGATAATAATAATATTGTTATTATTATTATTATTATTATTGCTTTCCTGCCTTTTTCAACTGTTATAGCGGGGCATACGTCTCACAGCAGCTCAGTTCAGACTGTTCATCGAGGAATGTCAGTCAATATCAGCTGTAACTACAAACCATCAACTGACAGTGATGACATAGTGGAGCTGCAGACTAATAATAAACTGTGTTCAATAATGAAAAGGAACAAAGTATGGATAAATCTCTCATGCAGAAATCACTGTAAATTCATCTGGATTCCAGAAACTATGCAAATGTCTTTTGAGGTATCAGATCTGCAGATTAATGATGCTGGCACTTACAAATGTATTGTGACAAGATTAATACCACCTCCTTCTGTCCTTCTGAGAGAAGAAAACAGTTGTTCAAGTGATTGGTAAGTTTATTATGAAACAGAAATCACAATGACAAGTAATTTGAGTGCATATATGGTATGACCATGCATCATGTGTGCTCTTGATAAATAAGCATTTTATTATAACTGTCTTATATTTCTTATAGCACAACCCAATGTGTCTGTGTCTCATATAAGAGCATTGGGTGGATTTCCCACGATCCTGTGCAGCTCTGAGGGGTTTTATCCTTCTGCTCTAGAGCAGCTGTGGATGAGAAATGGAGAATAACGCCTCTCTCACATACAGCATTAACAAAACCAACCCAGATGGATCATTCACCCTCCATTCATACCTGAATGTATCTGACTACTCGTGTTGGGTAAACCACTCTTCACTGAGCCAACCAACAATACTCCACCTGAGTCCTACTGACTGTTATGAGTACAGAGATGGGTTTAATGGTATTACACATTATATAAATACATCTGTTCATTCAGTATAGGAACATTACAATACAGAATGACCTTTCATTAACTCTCACGTACAGGTTGTAATATTCAAATAGCTTTGTTCATCTCAGCACTGATAACTTCAGTCCTTGTGATCATCACAGCAATGTGTGAGTATGCCATTGAATTTAAAATATGATCCTATCTCCAACACAATGTCGACCTTATGTTTTCAGGAATATGAATGTCATTGATCAGAGCCACCCATTCATTTTTTGCATTAATAATCTGTTCTCAAGGCAGTCCCTACAGAGCCTGTCAGCAGCCTGTGAGCGTCAGTGTCACATCTGGCTCTGAACTGAAGACTGTGGTTCTGTATTCAATACTGAGTGATCATCATCCAGTTTCATACAGCAACTGTCACCTCCACAAAACTGATTATTCTAGCACATTATTCCGGTGAGACATGTAGACTTGTAACTCAAAAAAATAAAGTATCAAAGTTTCAAACCCTGATTGGTGGGTTTTTCTTTAACTGGCCTTTTTGTCTGATTTTGTGTGAAGTGGAAAAGGTTTTAGCAAGTTCTCAGTGAAATTACTTAATTTAGCCTGCCTAAAAACCTTCACTTTCTTTTTCCCAGCTTCCAAGAAATGTAGCTAATGCATTTACGCCACCTACTGATCTGTGGAGTGGACACAGAGCCATTTAAATAATAATCTTCACATTTGTATTAAAAAAATAATATATTTAAATATATATGTGTTATTCATCAACAGACTTTCCTCTTGATACGTGTAATCATGAATCATACTAATTCAGAACTGTTTTCAGTTTTAGTGTGTCCCATGCAATCCAGGTTGTGATATTATTTCATCCTTGTGATAGTGTATGAAGTGCTACCCACGTTTTTAACACATTTATTAGAGCGGGAGTAGCTACATCCTGATAGGTATTTCCTGCTGACAAGATGTGCCAGCTCAGTTCAGCACATTTATTATGACTTGTGTATATGCACTGATAAATATTTCTTGCTGACAAGATGTGTTTTGTTCGTGATGAAATTAAAGGTAGGATTAGTCATTCTGAGTGGATAGGTCAAATTTTCACAACACAGACACTCTATCAGAAATCCACCAGCTTATCAGTTGTGACTCTGGACCACAAAACTAGTCATAAGTAGCACAGGTATATTTGTAGCAATAGCCAACAAAACATTGTATGGGTCAAAATGATTGATTTTTCTTTCATGCCAAAAATCATTAGGATATTAAGAAAAGATCATGTTCCGTGAAGATATTTTGTAAATTTCCTACTCTAAAAATATCAAAACTTAATTATTGATAATTAATATGCATTACTAAGAACTTCATTTGGACAAATCTAAAGGCGATTTTCTCAATATTTAGATGTTTTTGCACCCTCAGATTCCAGATTTTCAAATAGTTGTATCTCAGCCAAATATTGTCCTATCCTTACAAACCATATACATCAATGGAAATTGACTGGTTGTGTGGTCCAGGGTCACAATTCATCAAGCAGGCTTCTGGGTAACAGCTTTGCCTGCAATACAGCACTTTTCAAGCTAGAGGGCGTCATTGTCCAATTTAATAAAAACGCAAAAGTCCATTGTACCCCAGCCTTTACTTTATCATTATTTTTCCAATAATAATAATAATAATAATAATAAATGACCACACGGGCCCATTACCCTTATACTTCACGTTTACTGAATTCGGAGCGGTATGCTTATTTTAATTAATTGTTGTTTAATTTGGCAAAATTTACGGAGTAAAACACTTCCGCCCTGTATTTATTTATATGCGTGCTCTTCTACCAATAGACATAAATGCTTTTTTATTTTACTTTTTCAATTTAGTTTTTATCTATTTATCATGTATGCCTCTACCAGCTACAATGAATCTGTCGCTTCACGAGTCAAAAGAATCGACTCCTGAATCATTTCCTTTGAGCATGCGCACAAGAGAAAGTCACGTCACCCGTATTCGCGCGGAGCAGATCTGAAAGTGTGTTGTGCAGACAAGGCTCTAGGAGTTGTCCACATGTGGATGAAAGGAAAACACGGTCAGTATATCTGTTTATAGTGATGCAGCGAGCTCGCGTGTAACTAAAATATATTTATAAGCTCCAAATATTAAATGAAGTATCACTTGAAACTAATGGTTGTAAAGGAAACGGTCAGAAAAGCCAACCGAAAATGGAATCGAGGCCACGTTAACTTCGGCTAGGCTACAGTTAACGTTAGCTAATTTCGGTTTGTGAGAATTATTTTAATGTTTCTTGAAGCGAAATACGTGGAAATGTAAGTATTGAGTGTAGTTTTAATATATGACATTTAAACAAGGCCGTGGTTAGCTCGTGTTACTTAAGTTTAGCTGGGCAACTGAATTTTTCCTGTGTGACTAACGTTAACTAGCCAAAACTGTTGCACAAATACTTAGTAATAATCATCAATCCGTTTAAAAAATAAATGAGTGAACAAAATGGTAATTTTGTTCTGTGACGTCTTTTATCCGCAAGTGCCCTAGATAATATTTGGTAACGTTAGGTTGAACTACAACGCAGAATTTCAAAATACTGAAATAATTATTAAAGGTAATATACTTTAGAAAATCAAAAACGAGTTTTTTTTATATACTAGTGCTGTTAAGGTCCATAGATAACTACTGGTGGTTTCTGTTGTGGTCTTGTTTCAAACGGTCGTGATGTATTTAGCGCGCGATCCTGCTGTTCTGACCGCCCAGCTTTGTGTTGATCACTTGATGTAGTGCACACTAGATGAAGTATCCATCGAGAGAAGACCTAAGGAGCTTATGTTTCTGGTACATGATGTTTTCGAATTTGATGGTTTAGAATGAAACCTGTTCTGACTTCAAAAAGAAGTATGAAGCAGGATCTTCTATATTCATGGGAGGCGCTTGGGAAGGGCTAGCAGGTGCTTCAGCACCCCAAGAAAGACCAAAGCACCCCCACAAATAAAGAAGATGAAATAAATAAAATATATATTAAAAAAAAATCACTCATTACGCATGCATAACTCATTCAAAGCAATGCAACATGACGTGATTTGCAGTCGCACTTTTCGTAAAAGTTTTAAAAATGGATCGGTTCCTTCTATGGGATTTTTCAGTATGTATCCACCATGCAAAAACCACAAGTCTGATCACTTAGGCCTGTCCCCGACTAAAGATTCTTCTAATCAACTAGTCGCACGTTTATGTTAAATTGATTAATATAATAACCTACTAAACCATCCTTTAATATAGGCTATAGGCATACTTGCGTATTATAGCCGATTCCGCGCTCAAGTGCGTGCATAAAGCTTGCCGCAAAGCACCTGCAAAAGTAATGATTATGAATGCGTCTGGGAAAAATAAGACATTTTGATTATTTATTACTAAACTAGAGCTTTCTCAGTGTTGGCTGCAAACATGAAGTTGCCGAATGCCGACGTTGACTCGCCGTCTCCACAGTATAGGCTAATGGACGTGCCTTTAATAGAGAAATGCACCTTTTCATACAGACTACATAATTAAAGAATATTGATTTTTATTTTTATTTTTTTTTAATAAATTGGTTTGTATAATAGTATAACCTACATTTCAAGCTTTCTATATACCTAGATATGTCTGTGAGCCGGTATTAATACGTAACATTTACAAGCACAAAACGTACATTTTTGTACGTTTTTATTGATGCTAAAACGTACAATTTAGACTTATTTCAGCGTTTAAAACGTACAAATCGATACGTATTTTTAGCTAAAAACCGTAAAAATATTTAAGTATCTTTTAAGGGGATCAACGCTAAGGAAATTTAGTGGTACAGTCGGGCCAGTGGTACAAATTTTTACTTGCCCTGCCACAAAAAATAAAATAATTGCTGTTATCATTGTTTTTGATCTATGTTATCTTGTATTCTAATAAATAAGCTTATATGACACCAATATTTTAGATATCAATTAAATTTTACAATTCTCTATTTCAATTTCAATACCACAGCAAAAATCACTAGCCAAAAATAAACATAAATATAAAGTTTAAACATTATTAAAGACAAGTGACAGCTAATAACTAAGTATTAGCACAAATAAACACAGGCCTATATCAGCTGTGACATAAATCTTCATGTTTTTTGTATTTAATCCATGGGCATCTTTTATTTTTACCTTTATAGAGGGCATTTTCCCACTAATCTCATGAATACTTTCATTTCAAATTCTTACATTTGATCTATAAATTCAATTATAATAATGCAATTGTTATTATCTATACGTTATCAAATTAATTTACACTGAAAAATACAACTGCATTAAATAATAATATGAGATTCTTTTATTTTTATTTATTTATTTATTTTTTTTGAATATATAAACAAGAAATGATGGTGGAAATGATACTTTTCAACGAAATTAAATCGCCAGTAGGTGCCAGTATTGAGCGTTTAATGAGTGAGTCATTGAGTCGTTCATTCAAACGATTCGTTCAAACGGCAGATTCATCAGATGTTTATGCATGGGCTAATGAAACTTTGACTCAACCGATTCGTTCAAAACACTGAATCATTCAGCAATGAATCGGTTGGTTGCTGTGAGATGCGCTGTGGTTCCGCCTAAAATGTAAGTGACCTAATATTATTGTATTTGCTTATTGAACTGTTTATATAACTATTGAACAGTCGTAATGGTGAAAACGTTGTGTGATGTTGCCTAACAAACTGTATTTTAAATAAAACTTTCCATTTTGAATTTTTACCTCCGTATGCCGAGTTTCTTAGTGTCGCGCGTTTTGATTTCTCCTGGAGAGGCTGTGTGAGCCTGGCCTCAGCAGAGCAACTTTACACCGTACATGCATTTATATACAGTAGCCTAGCTATATCCACTATTCGCCACTTACTCTCCCCGCTGAAAAAAAAAAAAAAAACAGCATATGCTGGTTAGGTATGTTTTGATGCTGGTTTATGCTGGTCCTTTGCTGGTTTGTGCTGGTCCTTTGCTGGTTTATGCTGGTCCTTTGCTGGTCCTTTGCTGGTTTATGCTGGTCCTTTGCTGGTTTATGCTGGTTCTTTGCTGGTTTGTGCTGGTCCTTTGCTGGTTTGTGCTGGTCCTTTGCTGGTTTATGCTGGTCCTTTGCTGGTTTATGCTGGTTCTTTGCTGGTTTGTGCTGGTCCTTTGCTGGTTTGTGCTGGTCCTTTGCTGGTTTGTGCTGGTCCTTTGCTGGTTTGTGCTGGTCCTTTTACTGGTTTATGCTGGTCATGTGCTGGCAAAGAACCCAGCATAAACCAGCAAAGGACCAGCTTAAACCAGCAAAATTGTCGAGCCCTGTTTTATATCATTAAGATATTCGTATCAATGCATTTTTATCATTTTATCAATAAGAAAAAGATGACCGACAGATAAAGCACTAACGTTACCAAAAGTAATCCAAATCTAGTCGTATGGATTCTGAAGATCTGGATTACAGCGCACAAATAAAAATTTTCATTTCGTAATTATGTTGCGGTTTTGGTGTTTTTTTATAGTTCTATTGTTAGTCACAGCATGTAGGAGAAAACGCCTTGTATGGCCCATGGCAAACAAAGTAAACATTACATGACAAGTAAAGGTTAAACGATTTCACGTTATTTATTTTAAGGTTTAAAGTGAAGTCTTGTTTAACATTATGTAGGCCTATAATTGGAAACGAGCTGGCAGCAGAAATCACACAACAAAACAAAATTTTATCATTTCATATTAAGTAAACGAGTAAACAGTTGAAAACAAGGTAATTGATATGACAACTAATAGTAAAATTAATGCCGCGATTTCAGTATTCGGAAGGATTCATTTTTAGATGTCAATACGTCAATTTTGTACGTTTAAATGCTGAAAATACGTCAGTATTGTACGTTTTAGTGCCTGTAAAAACGTAAGTAAATGTACGTTTTATAGAACCACATTTTACGTAAAATACATACGAATTATCATGAGATCACGTTGGATGCACTGAATTTCACGGAGACTGCATGAAACTGCATGACATTCTAAGTTCTTTCCGCCTATATAGCGCATATTCATCTAAATTAACATCAGAGTGAACGGCCAAAAAATGTGATGAGTCAAATAATCATGTAATAAAATGTTACAAAATCAAGTGGGCGATTTTATTATTCATATGAAAAAATAATAACCTGTCTGAGTCATATTTACTATTAATTGCCCAGCTCCCCCTGTCAATGATCTAGCACAGTGGTTTTCAAACTTGTTCCTGGGGACCCACAGCTCTGCACATTTTGCATGTCTCCCTAATTTACACACCTGATTCAGATCATCAGCTCATTAAGAAAGAGCTCCATGAACTCAAATGAGTGTGTCAGATAAGGGAGACATGCAAAATGTGCAGAGCAGTGGGTCCCGAGGAACAGGATTGAAAATCACTGATCTAGCACCCCCTCAGCACCTACGTTCGAAATTCTCTGGTGCCGCCCCTGTCTATATTTAATAATGTAGTCTTATTTTAGTAGTAGCAGTAACGTTAGTAATAAAGTAAATTAATGTGTTGATTCGTTTTTATTATTTTAATGCATTAAGAAATTAATAAACAATTTGCATTTATGCTGAAATGTTTGGGCTCGGTACGATTTTTTTACGGTTTTAAATGAGTCTTCTGCTCATCGAGGCTGCATTTATTTGACCAAAAGTACAGTAGAAACAGTAATATTACAGTTTAAAATAACTTTTCTATTTTAATCAATTTAAAGTTTTATTTCTGTGAAGGCAAATCTGAACTTTCAGCAGTCTTCAGTGTCACATGATCCTTCACAAATCATTCAAATATGCTGATTTAATGTTCAAACATTTCTTGGTTATCAATGATGAAAACAGTTGTTTAGCTTAATGTTTTTGGAACGTGTGGAAACATTTTCAGGATTCATTGAACAACATTTATTTGAAATGGCAATCTTTTGCAACATAATTGTCTATATTGTTAAAAATCTTAAAAAAAAACATTTGTGCAGTTAATAATTTATATGATTATTTAAATTGCACAATTTTATTGTTTATGACCAGATTTCTTAAATTGGAAATCATGTTTTGTTTACAAACTTACATTCATAGGAAAGAATTAATATCACAGGGTGTCATTGGTATTTGTACTCATGAAAGTCTCTGTATTCACAGAAATTGGACCTGAATTTCAGCTGAACAGTTAACGATGAAGAAAGAAATAGCAGCGGTGGTATTTTTCCTGAAGCGATTGATAAAGAAGGCTGAGAAGTTGGATGCAGAAAAGGTGGACCTGTTTGTGGAGCGGGTAACGGTAGCATTACAGGAGAAGTACAAGGGTCATTGGTATCCAGACAACCCCAGCAAGGGCCAAGCATTCAGGTACAGCACTCCGATAAGCTGTACTGTTCACTGACATCCTAATGACAAGGATTTCATGTTCCTTGGGTTCACAGATAGTCAGAACAGATGCGTCATGTTAAAATGAGTTATAAATGTATCCTGTGCAGGTGCATCAGAGTGAACCGCTTTCATAAAGAGGATGCTGAATTGCTCAGGGCGTGTGCTGAGAGTGGAGTGCAGTACAAGGACCTTGGTCTGCCTAAGGAGCTCACACTGTGGGTCGACCCTGGAGAGGTGTGCTGTAGGTAAGTTCATGAAATAAAGCAGATGTGCTTCTATTTGTTTAGAAGTGCTCTGCTGATTTGTTTTTTGACATGTCTTTACTTCTGAATTGGCCACAGGTATGGCGAGAGGAATCATGGTTTCACTGTAGCCACCTTCTCAAGTGATGACGATGATGATAAAGAGGATGTGACAAAGAAAGTGACGAGTGCTGTGGAGAGGGTCACGTCAGATTACCACTCCGGATCCTCCTCAGATGAGGACACCAGCTGTAGAGAGGCCCAGTACACCCCACCTCTCCACAACCACACTCCATACCAGGTACAAAATGCCTTGATTGCCACAGGTACACTACTGTTCAAAAGTTGCTGCTTTTTTGTTTTTGGAAGTCTCTTCTACTTACCAAGTGACATTGATTTGATCAAAAATACAGTAAAAAACCATAATATTGTGAAATATTATAATTTAAAATAAGTTTTCTGTTTTAATCAATTTAGTAACATAGTTTATACCTGTGATGGCAAACTGCAGTCTTCAGTGTCACATGATTTTTCAGAAATCATTCCAATATGCTGATTTGGTGCTCAAGCAAAAAAAAAAAAAAAAAATTATCCCAGTTGAAAACAGATGTGCTGCTTAATATTTTAGTGGAAACCGTTTTTTTTTTTTTTTTTTTTTTTTTTTTCTCCAGGATTTTAAATAAAGTTCAGCAACAGCATTTATTTGAAATAGAATTTTTTTGTAACATTATAAATATCTTTCAGTGTCACTTTTAAACAGTTTAATCCATCCCTACTGATTAAAATTTGAATTTCTTAATAGAAGTCTTACTGACCTCATGATTTGAACAGTAGTGTAGGTCTGTTGACTCAAACAATATTAACAATATTTATAAACTTATCTTAATCCTTGGATTCTCCTTTTAATGTTACTAGGCAACAGTTTTATTCAGAAGTGTCATCATTAGATGTTTTTAAAGGCTTCACCTGGGAAAATTTAGATTTGATTTATTTCTATCAAATATTTAACTGAAAAATCTTCTGTGTCTGTATTTAAAGTTGTTAGAAATTTATAATTAATAGCCCCTTTCACACAGTAATTCTGGGAAATTACCGTTAAATTACCAGCATGACGGCATGCAAATACACAAATGTGCTGTTCACACAAGCAACAACATTCCTTCTTTTATTCACTAAGATACCATTCACACATCAGCACCCAAAACTCATTCACAATCTCTGATGTCAGTCACTGGAAATTATCTTTAAAAGCTGCACCATCTTTATCCAAATCTGTCCAATCTAATAACATTTTTTAAACTTCTGAGTAACAGGCACAGGGGTCATTATGGGATGATTACACAGAATGTGTTTTTGCACCAGACGCATTATAGATACTAGGGAGGGGAAAATTCCGCACTCTGTGCATCGGCATAAAATGTTAATGATGCGATGCATCGGTTTAAAAAGTTGCATCGGCTACAAGTTGGCATTTATATCACGATGCATCGTTTCTAACATATTTGCATCGGTAAAAAACGATTTATTTATATATAATTACTAGTGGATGCGCAGAGCTGGGTAGTAACTGATTAAGTACTCCAAAACTTAAGTACTTGTAATTAGGCTAAGTTACATTTTAAAATACTCATAATCAGACTAGTTACTTTATGGATTACATGATTACATATTCAGTAATATGCTATAAATTATTCATAATTCATTGATTCTCCCTAATTTCTCTTTTTCATCTTTTAAATTTTCCTTTCTAAAATAGCCTACCGATTACATGCATTCGAAATGTCCAGTTTTGTGGACATTCACACATAGACTAGTCATTAGTCAGGTGGCGACACAGCATTTGACCACTGGATTTATAAATATCATTTCATGTTTAAGAAAGGTTTCAACATTGCATCAACTACTTTTGAACACATTCATTTTCATTTGAACTATCACTCTGTAGGTTTTTTTAACCATGTATTATTATGTCTTTGGAAGGTTTTTGTCTTTCAAACTCATTAAAATGCACATATTCACGTTATTTCTTATTTACATGTAATGCAGGCATTCCAAAACTTTTTGTCATCTAAACCTTATACACCAAATATATTTACTTTAAGTACCCCTGAGATTTTAAAATAAATATTTCAATAATTATCACATTTGCATGTTCACGGTTTTTATGATGTTGATTAATGGTCACATAATATGCAGGTAAATAAAAATATTTATTCTTTTTTTTTTTTTTTTTTTTTTTTTTTTTTTTTTAGAAAGTGTTTTATTTTAATTGTTATTTTAAAACAAAGACTATAGAAATACAAACATGGTTCACTCCTATACTTATGAATGGGAGAAACTGCAACATGCAGTATATGTAGGAATAGTCCCACCTTCTAAATGAAAGAGCCAAATTTCCCATAGAAACCTGAGGTTAGACCAGCCAATGTGCATGCGCAGTCATAAGCATGGTATGACTGCGCATGCGCATTGGCTAGTCTAGCCTGAAAAATAAGCTTTTTAAATGCTATTTGAGCATAAGAAACAATGTTCATGGGGCAATTAATTTTAGATTTTTGTTGCTGATTTGACATATGTAATTTAATTGTGAGTTCAGCGAGCAGTTTTTGAGATTTCAGGATTCCCCCATTAAGATAGGACTTGGTCTTGTATGAGCTGCCCGGAGGCGCCGCGTAGCAAATATGGCCGCAGAGTGAACAGACTTTCCTTGAAGAGACTTTGTTTTAAAATGATTTATTTAAATTTTATTTATTTATTTATTTATTTATTTATTTATTTCGTTGTTAGCTTTAATAATGTTTAATGCACTTTCAAGTTGTAAATTACAATGAATGGAACATATTTACTTACTCTTTGCATTTTTTAGATCATTATGGTACAAGATTGTCCTGTTTAAATCAATGTGATTTAACGAGTTAAGTGAAATGTAATCTAAAAGTAATCTGATTATATTACCTAAAATGTGTAATGTAACGGATTACGTTACTGACTGCAAATTTTGTCAAGTAATCTGGAATCAGTAACGGATTACAAATTCTAAGTAATCTACCCAGCTCTGTGGATGCGCTATACTTTTATTAGTATACTTTTTTAAGTGTCTAATAATCTGATTGATTTCTCCTCTCTAAACTGTCTCAAGCGCGTTCTCTCATCACCACTGCTGCGTGAATATGACGAATCACAACACCACGGAGACCCGAGGAAAAACGAGGATTAAAGTCCAAAACCTGACTTGAAATAACCTAACAAATCAATCAGGGCTAAAGCGGTTCCATAAACGACAAATTAAATTCACACAATCTCACTAATTTGTGCACGCTTATTCTTAAGTGGACCTTAATGTCGATCATGGATCAAATCGATCCACCATGGCAAACATTGAATATATTTGTGCTGTTTAATGCATTTGAGACGTGTTTTCCTCCGTGTATAACTGTCATGTCACAGGTATATTTTTCATTTGTAAATGTTAGAAAGTCATGCAAACATATCTATTTTGCTGTCAGGAGTGGGCGAGGCACGCGAGCGCAACGAGCGCTGCTGCACACATGCGTGCTAAACAGACAGAGCGCAATCAAATAGGAGTGCAATAATTCTGAGTAAAATATACATTTTGCTAAAATATTTGTTGTTGGACATTAAATGTGTCTTTTGTGGAATTTTATACCTACATATAAGTGTATTTTTATGATAGCAGTATCTGTAAAGGGACTATTGTAATGGGTAAATCAAATGTAAGCTAGTACAGTACTAATTACTAAGCTCAAATGAGTTGGTGTGTTTCTTATAGCAGTTAAAATAGTCATTTTCTTTATTTATTTTCATTTTTAATTCTGTGATTTTTAACTTTTAATTTAGTTATTTATTGCTTTAAAGAGCAATTTTAGATTGTAATGTTCTAATGTTCTGCTATCTGATCTGCAAACTATAAAAGGAACAGCTGTCATAAAACCAGAGAGGAAGGTTGCATGGCAAGAAATTTTACAAAAAAAAAAATAATAATAATAATAGTCAAATAATAGTATGTGGCAGTGGTAATATCATTGTGTTCCTATTGGTCAGTGTTAGAGGAGCTCAGCTTAGCCTGATGGTTAGCCTGCTTTAGACCAGGTTAGTTTCCCAGCATAAGTTGCCACAGTGACTAAGCTTGATCTAGGCCTATGTTAAATTTGCTTTATGGAACCAAATCATTTGACAGCGAGTCAGACTAAATGAAATAAGCCTGGCTTATTTGGTTAACTTGTTTTATGAAACAGGCCTCAAGGCATTAAAAGTGATCATATTTTCTCCATTCCATCGAATTGCAGTATGTTGAATTGAATCGAATCGAAATCGGATTGCACTGCATCGTAACAGGGGTGAATCGTATTGCATCGGTACCTGCTTCATATGTATCTTTAATGTATCGTATCGTATCGTTGGCTATGCTTCGAGATGCATATCGTATCGGCCTGAGATGCACATCCCTAATAGATACTAACAGTACCACAGTTACTTTAATGCACAGCTGCAGTGCTGGTGAATGGGGAAAAAAGGCAGGTCTTGAGTGCGAGACATGGAGCAATGGTTGGATGTTTCTCTAGCGCATGTTTACATAGGAAAAATAATTAAAAGCAGCAGTGCTACTGATTTACTGGTATTGTTCAATAGATCCTGTTCACACATGGTCTCTTAACAGTAATTTACCAATAAAGACTGTGTAAAAAGGGCTTTATTTTATTTATTTTTTTCCTTGAAGAAAAGGTGCAACACACTAAACAAACTTTGTTTAAAAACAAGTAACATTTTGGCTATCCTCAAGGCCTTCGAGTCTTAAAGTTAAAGTGAGTGTTGCACCTTTGCTTCAAGCAAGATGGACCTTTGATTTTTGGTTGCACCTCCTTCAGCTGGTTGAGCACACTTTCTTTAACTTTCATGTGAATATTAGTTTTTATGCAGAGTATAATGAATATGGCAGGAAAAATACTATTTTGAGTGTACATTTTATTGAAAGTGGAGCTATGATTTGTAGACAATTTTAAAGGGTAGTTTTAATTTTATCAGTAAAATATATTGTCTTTTTAAGCATTGTTTCTAACTATATCTGCTATCATCTGTTTTTTTTTGTATTTATTTAATTTTTTTTTTATTAATACAGCTTGTATATGCCAGTGCCCCAGTATGGCATCCTGTACCAAGGAAGAAGTTCAGCCCTGGGAAAGGGCATTACCCTCAACGGCCACACTACATGATCCGCCCCCCTTGCAGACCCAACCATTCCTTTAAACCGCACAGCTGGGTCCAGCAGGGGTACCGCAGCAAACACGGCTACTGGGGCAGCACTTCAAACCTAGTACACCAGCTTCAGTGACCACTGTTACTACAGCATGAAAGTTCATTGGTGTCAATGTGAGGGGTGTTCCATTGGAAAGTGTTTTTTGAAGTTACCACTAAGATGACTGACCAAATTTTTTAAAAATGTATTTTTGTAGTTCTGCTGTCACTGTTTTTTGAATTTGTGACTGGTCAATTTTTTTAAAGAATGATAACAGTAACTGTTTGCACTTTAGAGTATTTGTAATAGAACATGTATAAGGTAAACTTCGTACATATTGGATTAGTAATATTTCAAGTATTTCAATTTTTATGGTAATGGAAATGTGCTGTATTTATGTTATATGGGATCATTTGATAACACTTTACATGTTTTTGTCATAGTTTCAGTGACCAAATGTTTTATTTATTCACAGTAAAGTATTATGTATTGCATAGACCACTTAAATTATGGATAACATTAAAAAACATTTTCAAGAATATGAAATCTTTGATTATTTGAGGTTACTAGTGTGTTTGTAGTTTTGTTAGAAAAACACTAGGTGGCAGTAAGACATAATATTTAACTCCTTTTCTTTATAACTGCGCACTTTAAATTAGGGCACAGCCAACAAGGTCTTCGTGTACAATACTTTTAACTTGTTTTCTAAATAATATAGAACTGCAGTGCTGTTTTTTAATAGTACAGTTTTATTTAGCTCATTCTCAAGCGGTGATTTTGTGGTATTTGGAAGTTTTATATGGACACATAAGTAGTACAGATGTGTTTCTTCACGAGTCAGTTCAGCAAGTTCACTATGCTTGCCACACCTTCCTCTGAGCAGAGCAAACTGTTCACAAACTCTGACCAAGTTTAAGAGGAAATGACTACAATTCATGGCTATCAACCCCACCATTACAGACTCGAGAACAAATTCACTTCGCTTTTTTCCACACCCTTGTCTTTTAGACTTTACTATAGTGTGCATCCAATATGCGCCATGTGCTTGGAAAACAGGTTGCTGTTCATCAGTATTTGTGTTTCATTACAATTATATTTCATATTGCACAACACTAATTGTTTTTTTTTTTTTTCTAATGCACCCTTTTTTTTCTAAACCCCCTTTCTGGAATTACACAAAATGAATGAATTAGTGCTTGTGCTGGTTACAGTTGCACAATTCTAATCAAATCAAGGTAAATTCATGGTAGATTAATGACAATTATGGGTGATATGTAATAGGCGGAATTTTATATACAATATAAACATAAATGTCAATTAATTTATTCAACTGATGTATTTGACCTAAATAGACAGCATGCTGTTTTTATACGATTAAGCTTGCAAAAAAACAGATGCACATATTACAAATAATAAATCAAATCTTGACAGTCAAGTAAATAAAACGGACATATACTCAAACATAATTTCCCCAAAGTAGTGCTACCAGATTCGAGTATGATTCACACATGAATCATTCATTTGATTCGGCTCTTTTCTATGAACTGGTCAAACGAATCAGCAAATCGGTCAGAAATGAATCGCGAATCGATTCGCATGAGTCGGAGGCACTGAATCGTTCGGAGCGCCTTTTCAGTGCGAGTAAAAAACATGGGATACTTTGAACAAAAATAGCGATTTAATTACATTAAATTGAAACCAAACCTGCAAATGTATCCTATCGTTTGCTAACGACAAAGAAGATCTGATTTAAGCTCAACACCTGAATAAACGACTCTGTACTGCACTTCCTATCAATAGACAATCAAAACATTACCAATACACCGAAAGCGCTCAAAGCACCGTTCTCCATTACTGACGAAGGCCTAGAAACGCCCCTGCCTGTAATATACAAATTAAACATGAGAAATAATATCGGAACTGACGTCAATTCACGAGGACGAATGATGTGGCAAAAAGCAAAGGGCGATTCGGAAAGAACTAGTACCCTCAGCCTTTCCGCTCAAACTTATCTTATTAACTTCTCCCATATCCAAATATACTCATAACACATTAGCGATATATTTCTGTGTATTTTGCATCTAAGTACTAAAATGTCGTTGTCCCAAACGAACTAAAATCCCTCGTCCACACAGAACACGTATCCCTCCGCCTCCATTGAGGACTGCGTCTGTTTCCGGTGCGTTTCTCACCGGACGGGTTCCGCCGCCATTGCAGCTCTCTAGAGTTCCTCTCAGCGGCGGTTGACATTCTGGAGTTGAAGCGCCTCATTTACATTCAGCGGGCGACTAGAGTAACCTAACACATTCCCGGTTCATCTGCCCCCCCAAAAAACACAAGACCACCTGTATTCATTCCCGGCTCTGGAGTGGTTTAGATTAGGCAGAAATAATAGCAGGAATTAGAGAGGAAAGCGAAGAGGAACCACCATCATCATGGCTCAAATCCTGCCTATTAGATTCCAGGAGCACCTGCAGGTAAGGACTTTAAAACATCTTCAAATGAGGGTCTTATTTATTTTATTATGAGTTTATAGTGAAAACGTCGGTGTGTTGTTAAATAATCAATCGTAGTAACCCATTCCCCGGTGAATATGACCTCCTCTCAGCAGCTGTAGTAGCAGCAGGGGAGTTAGCTTAGCTGCTGTCGATTTTAACCAGCTGAATAATACATATTCTGGTTGTGTCGCAATTAAAACCCAGTGAGTTGCCTTCCTAGACAGCATTTTTGAGCATAATCTATTGCTTAGGTTATGTATATATTTATGGATGTAAATGCAGTGTGTTGAAACTATAATGTAGCTTGAAAAATATTTATTGCTGAAAAATTAAATTGTTTCTAGAATATATTGAGATTTGCAGTCACAGGGCTTGTCAAAACTAGTCAACTGTCTTTGCCTCTGGTTGTGTCCTTGTATATAAAATCAATAATCAAAATAAATAGACTCTTTATTGCTTGAAATTAATCACTGTTTAGGACAGAAGGGATTCAGTCTTGTTTTATTCCCTGTTCCCTGTCCTATTATAATAAAACAGATTTGTGATTGAGGTGTCGAGATTACCTGCTTCAGGTAGCAGGTGTAAAATGCCCCACCTATAGACATGTGTATGGTCCCATGATCCCTCTGCAATTTTTATTGTTATTATTATTATTTGAACTGAACTCATATGTTGCTTGCTGTCACTTCTTTTTTGTCTATATCAGTTGAGGCTCTCATTCAGCTTAAAGGCCTTTTGGACTTGGTGTAACTCATTTTAATCACCAGTTATACGTGCAATGCATTTTGTCTTTAAAGTAATCATGGACATTTTGAGTGCATTTTTGTATTTTTATTTTTAGTGTATTGTTGCTTCTGTGTCCTTGACACAGGTCATATTATGACAAACAGTCCTAGTGCTGGATCAATTGGCTATTGTTGAACATCATATTTACACAGTGTCAGGCCTGCAATGGTCTGTGTTTTTCATTTGTCATAGTTTTGTCCACATCAGAGCTTGCTTTTTTTGTACAAAAACCACTCATTTAGGCATGATTAGATAGCAAAGTTTGCAACTTTTTTGACATATTATTCACTCATTATTTCAATACAGTTGTAGTATCAAACTGGTACCAAATAGGACTTTGTTTTCAGGCTGTTTGATTGAACATTTTCTCATAAGTTTTATTAAGTAAGCCAATCAGTGTTGTTGATGTCGTTATTGTTACATAAAACTATTAAAATTGTTTCTGTTGAGTGATGTAAAGCTGAAAAAAACTGAAATCAACCTAGAACTTAATATCTTAAAATGAAAATTAGAAATACTGCCTAAGTACTAAAAATGCTAAGAATGTAACTGAAATATATAGCCAAATAGAAATAATTCAAAATATTAATAAATACTATAAATAATACTAAAATAACATTGCAGCCAATTAAAGCTTTCTAGATTGAGAAAGTGTGCAGACTGTCTGTGGATGTACATTATGGTGTATATCTTTTTGTACTAAACGTTCAGAGTTATCATATTATTGTGTGTGGAAATGAGTGTTGTGTGTTTTTAGTTTGAGCATGTCAAATGCACTTATGTATCCTGTCCAAGTTTGTGAGATTTTGGGATACTGATCCTAGAATAGTGCAAAAGTAAAGAGCATAATGGACCAAAAAGAGCCTGAAGCCCTCTGGTGGTATTTTAACTTAATGAAATGCAAATGCAGAACAGCACAGCATTTCCAGTGAAGTGCCAGCTAATGGTCAGGGTACAATAGGAGTCAGTGGCATAATGCTGTAAATGGCACAAGGAAGACAGTATCATTAAGACAAAACTTGCTCAAGTTGTCCGATTCACATTGTAGTGCTGCTTTATTTTGGTTTGCTGAAACCTCAGTGGCAAAATGAATAGTATAACGATAGGTATGTTTATAAAACTGGTGTCTAACCACCATAACTGCCCCCTGTTTCCATATACATCATTTATAGTTTATTGTTACTAGATGATTTTAAGTATACAGGTGCAGCAGGCCTGTATGTAAGATGTTCTCAGGGTTATCATTTTGCAATTGCCTTACTTAAGCAATACAAGCTGTAAAAACCAGGCAATGGCTGTTTTAATCTAATATAATATATTCATGTTTGGATGCTGGCTGCACATCATTAATGCACACAAGTGCAGCAAGTTAGTTGTTTCTAATAACCTGTAGTGCATTGATTTCAATGCAAATCACTTAAGTAAATTACTCTTTGGTTTTAAGAGTAACTATGCATGATACAGGGGCAAGTCAGATGATCTGCAGATGGGTTTCGTGTGTTTTATGTGATGCTGTTTAATACATTACCTTGAAGCCCTGCGAATGCATTTGATCTTTGAACTCTACCCTGCTGATCACACATGACTACCTCGTGTGGACGGACATCCATTATCCATTTTGAACTGCTCAGCACTGAATGAACTTGGATTTCATTGCAGAGAGGAATCTGTGCGTGTTCATTCCTTCTTTTCCCTTTCCCGCTCTGCTGTCCATACTGAACCTGCTAGGCTGGTCACATGTCACCTATAGTCATATGGTCACGGCTTTTAACATGTTGATTTAGCTTTCTACACAATGGCTCCCGGCTTCCTGTTCTGGAGGACAGTAGCAGTGTGGTGCAAGCCTCAGCATATTGTATATCCTTCCCCGAGCCTTCTGCTATCAGGGTTTTGTGCTGAGCAAGGTGCCATTTTTCCCTGGACGGAGAAGTAAAAGGGTTAAACGAGCACAGGAGGTTGGAGAAAAGAATGCGCTGACAGCTTTAAAAAGTCATGAATTTAAACGACGTGCTGAATTTACCTGCTCAGACTCAGAGAAGCACTTGACGCTTCAAGTATTAAATGTTTCTCACACTCGTCCAGATTTGTGAAAGCAAAGCTTGCCCATAGAAATGTGCTAAATGCATGAACACTTCAAAAGTAGTGTAGGTCAGCATAACAGAACAACCACTCGAGTTAACCCGGTAAAGTCAAGTGTCTGTGGCAGTTCTTAAGGGTTAATATGGAATGCCACACTGGTGATGGTCAGTGAAAGTGCCAGCAGGGGGCAAGTTTAATATGCTCTGATGATAGCATGTTATGTGAGTATTTGTGAAGCAGAATGAAAAGAATGCTGCCAATAAATTTCTACATTTCTGCACATGATCCTACCTCTAAAACGTATGCAAAGTTTGTTTTTTTTATCAAAAATAGTCAAAACTGTAATATTTTGACACATTATTACAATTTAAATTTGAAACAGTTTTCTATTTTAATGTATTTTAAAATGGAATTTATTCCTGTGGTGGCAGAGCTGAATTTTCACCTGTCTTCAGAGTCACACAATCCTTCAGAAATCATTCTAATATGCTGATTTGCTGCTCAAGAAGCATTTCTTATTATCAATGTTGAAAACTTAATATCTTTGTGGAAACTCTGATACATTTTTTTTTTTCAGGATTTTTTAATGAATAATTCTAAAGATAAGCATTTATTTGAATTGAAAAACTTTTGTGCTGTCACTTTTGATCAATGCATCTTTGCTGAATAAAAGGAATAATTCAGTGCATTAATTGTTAAAATAACTTGTAGTTAGTGTATAAATGAAAGAATCACATACTCTTATACTCTGCATCTGAATCTTTTGTTTGAATAAATCTCAATGTGTACATTGAAGAGCACTGTTAGGAGGTTTCATGATTCAGCTAACGGCTGTCTTTCCTTTCTTCATCTGTTGTTTATGCCATCATCTCCTGTATCTGGCTTGTAGTTTGCTAACTCGCTGGTGAAGTTCACTGCACTGATCTTTATCTAACCACTGTAAAATGAACAGTCTAGGGAAGTCAAGTAGACCAGCAGACAGGGGAGAGATTGTCAGTGCTTGATCTGCTTGATAATTACAATTTGTTTGCAACTGTCTGTTTGTATTAATTGGACAAGTTCCAAGTTTACTATTTTAAAGAATAATATTGACCTATAGTGTATATCGGCTCTTGCACAAGTTTGACATACATACATATATATATATATATATATATATATATATATATATTAGTTATTTATTTTAATTATTTATTTCATTTTTTTATTAATAGTCTGTAGTCAGTATGTTCTCATTGTTGACTGAATTATTTCTGGTACAAAAAGAATGATTTCCTTGTACCAGCTAGCAATTACTGATTCAAATTCTTTGCCAGGATAAAATCAATATCACATCTTCCTTTGCACAGACCAGAGATGTCTACAAAAATCCAGGGAACTGGCTATTTTCGAGTAGATGTTTCTCGAGCCACACAGCATGTTCTTGTAGGCTGGACAGTGAGCTACCTAATGGGAAAGAGGGTTAGTTTCTGGGCATGTCTGAGACAACACTGAAGCAAGCAGCAGTTACATGCTGTGGATGAATCACGCTTGGCCTAAGGCTGATGCTACGACAGCGAGCTCTCTTTCCCTTACGTTTGCTTCAGTGTCTCTCGTTACGTTTTGAGGCTTGCAAGGGCAGGGTTTCCCTTCAGCCAATGGGAACGGCCTGTTCAGTAGTGATGTCATCATGTGTGATGTCATCTATGAGATGCAGAAATAAAGGTCACAGAAATGTGCGTGAGCAGGCTACTGTTCTCTTAGTAGCAATGTTTTTTATTTATTTTTTACATTTATTCTTAATTATTTTGTTTTCTGATTTCTCATTTTATATTTCTGTAAATTATTTATCTTGTCTGTTTATCGCTTATCTCCTTTTTAAATATATGTATTTGTTTATATACTAATTTTACTGGGTTCCTGCCATGAAAATAACTTAATTTAATAACAGTTTTTTTACTCTGTTTCAATTGAAATGAAGAATTAGTCCTTTTTCTATTTTTTATTTATTTATTTTTTTATCATCATTATTATTATTTCACAATTCTTGGTTAGTAATGATGATGTGGCTTTCTGTGCCACATGACAAAGGAATGTGGGTGTGGCTTCGGGTGTGCCAGCGTCCGCTCTCAATTGATAAAAGGTGCTGCTGATTCCGTTGAGCTATTCCTAGAAAATGTGCTTCCTGTTCCTTCCTGTTCTTTGATTAGGCCTGAGAGCTGCAGCATGAGCCAGAGATACCTTTAGCCAGTAATGAAATGCTTTATCTGAGTATTCACCATCTAGTATTAGTTAATATTTAATCTCTTAGTTTAGTAATTTAGTATTTAGCAAATTAAAGTACAAAACTCCAAGTCCTTGACACCCTTCTCAATAATTAGTCAGTGATGTTTATTATTTAATCTACAACCTCTGTATTAGATATACAAATTCACAACCAATTGTAATTTGGGTTAGTTTACCCAAAAATGAAAAATTGTCATCATTCACCTTCATGTCATCTCAAACTTGTATGACTTTCTTTCTTCTGTAGAATACAAAAGCAGAAGTTCTGACGTGGGTTCTGTTTTCTTCCATACAATAAAAGCGGATGGGGATTTGGCTGTCAAAGCTCAAAAAAAAAATAAAAATCATAAAACCATCAAAAATGTAGTCCAAATGATTCATGCACTATATTCCAAGTTTTGGAAGACATTTTTGTAGTTGTATAACTTTGTATTAAGCAGAATATTATCACAATAATAATGCCATCTGACTACTTTATCTCTTAAATTCTTCTTTGTACTTTCAAGTCAGGTTTAAGTCAGTTTTGCTCTTTGAGATGTTTATCAGCCAAAAATGCAGTGCAAACTCATTTGTAAAGTGGATTTTAGACAAAACAAATGGACTTGGTTGAATAGCTTGGAGCACTTTGGCAACTAACTGCTAAACACTGACCACTGATAGCTTTGTTAATGTCACAGAGGACTTTCCTCCCATCCAGCATCATTCACTGCTGTATGTTACATAAGACCAAGACTTCTCATCCCTGTGTGTCCAGCTGTCAGCTCTGATCTCTGTAATTCAGCATGTGTGGCAGCTGGTGCACGGTGCATTAGAATCGTGATTGGCGATATGTCAGTGTCACGAACTCGACTGCCGCCTCTGTTTGAGCATACTGGCATTCAAGATCTGTCTGGTGGCTGATAAAAACCAAGGCTGGGTTTTGGCTACAAGCTACAACTTCTGCCTTTTAGCCATCTGACTTGGTCTTAGAAGAGTCGATACAGAAGCAGCTGTCAGTTTAGTTGAAAATGCCTGAAGTCAAGATGTCTCCTACACTAAATCCTCCTCCTCTGCTCGTCTCTGAACCCATTTCAAATGTAAGTCTCTTTTCAGATTTGATGTCGCTGCATTTTCTCGTCTACATGTGGTGCTTAGTCATATGGTGTGAATCATAGAATTAGACTAATTTACTGTACAAGAAAAGATCAGCATTTATTAGCGTGCAGATCACACTTTTCCTGTGTGGAAGTGCAGATCTTATTCTCAGTCTCAGGGTCAGTCTTTCTGACCGAGCCTTCGGTGACTCAGACTTCAGGCAGCTGATGTGGTGCTGCTGAGTTGTCTTCCCACTGACTTTTATTTTTGTCTGTAATTGACTGATACCTGAGTCTCATCATGGTTAGTTTAATTTTAATAGTTAAGAAGAACTGAGAAGTGTCTCTTTAATAGACTGAAACCAGCTTTGAAACACACTTCATTAGCGGATTTGAGTTCGGTGTTGATGTTGTTGAGTGTTAACTGGCATAACCTCCTGAGGAGGAAAAATTAGTGGGTAGAAATGCGACTGATATTTAGCATTTAACTATTGATCAAATTAAAACCATCAGCATAAGCAAAGGCAATTATTAAAGATTGACTGCTTAATAATTAACTGTGTATTATTATTATTGTTGTTGTGAAAGGCCTATAATTAGCTATTAGCTCTTATTGGCTGTTGTCTTCCAGAATTTTTTGAGCATCTTGTGCCAGGAAAGTCTGACCTGCTGTGTTTGTATCTGAGGTAATTGAGGGAAACTGAGGATGTTCAAGTGCTCTATTAAATGATGGAAGCGTTTTTGTCTCGCCTCTGATCTTTCCGAATGCAAAGCTTTTGTGTGCTTGTAAAAAAAGGTTAGCCTGTTAGTGACTGTTGCAATTTGTACTTCTAATAACTAAAGGGGCTTCTGGGAATGTTCTTTTCCTTTTTTTTTTTTTTTGTGTAGATTACACAGTACTTACTAGTTTTTACATGCAAAAACATACATCCATTTGGCAGAATTTTGAAGTAAAATTTTATGTGATGTTAAACAATTAACAAATTTTCAACATGTATGGTAACTTAGTTAAACAATTAACAGGTGTTTACTGTGGCATTTGTACAGTATTTGTCTTTACAAATTACCACCATTCTTTTTTGTGCGTATGTTGTAATTTAGCCCTGTTGAGCCAGTTCATCAATATTTAGTGGAAATTACGAAAAAACAAACAAAAAAAAAAAAACAGCATTTTTACCATTTGAATTAAATTGTGTTCAATTGAATTGTGGAATGCCAGAATGTTACATGATTTAAATATATATATATATATATATATATATATATATATATATATATATATATATATATATATATATATATACATATACATATACATATATATATATACATATACATATACATATATAAGGCTGCAACTAACGATTATTTCTATAATCAATTAGTTGGCCGATTATTTTTTCGATTAATCTGATTTTTTTTTAAATAACAAAAAAAAAAACAATTTTATTTTTTTATTTTTCTTTTTTCTTTTATTGACAAAAAACACTTAAACATTCTGCCAAAAAGTCCTTCAAACAAACGTGTCAACTGAATGCTATGAAAACAGTGCTTAACAATTTATTAGACCACCTGTCATAATAAAGAGAAAACAGAAATATTTTGGGAATCTGTCAAAAAATTGTTTAAATCTAAGAATGTTATTGTCATTTATTGGGCAAATAACAAACTAAGTAGGCTAGTATTTAATAACAATAACAAAAATTTCCTCCTATGCCTTTCATAACAGCTTGAATTCTTGCTGGTATTGTTTATATACTTTTTGACTGTAACTGGGTATCTGAAAAAAAACACTATAAAGTGCTTGACTATTTTATTTTCTGCGTTTTTTTCATAGATAATCGCAATAATTATATCACAGCACTAGAAATAGCCAACTACTGTTACTAAAGAGCTTACGCATATTGGAGGACTAACTAATACAGACAGCTAAAAATGATTTTGGGATTCACCCAATACTGTTAGTTTAGAGCAACAGTAGCACAAAACTTACATAATTTGTTTAAAACCTTACATAAATTTGTTTTAATACATTTGTTAGGCACTGTATAGTGAACATAGTTTAAATCTCTACATTAAAATGAATAAAAACATAAATGAATTTTATTAAACAAATTTTATTAAAACAAATAAAAACATAAACTCATTGTTAACCAACAGGTAAGAGTAATGTTCTGCAGGAACACATGTTCACTTTTATCACAGTCGCCTCTTACTGTAATTTCTTTATCCTGTAAAAGCCGGTTATGAAGCGTCTGATACTTATATTCAGAATTGCATGCTGTATCCCTTTACAGTACCTACTCTCATAAAATACATGCTCTACATGTTGACTTTTAAACCTTAATTTAACGTTCAACAACAGATATTTCAACACAATGAATGTTTTTGCGCTAAGTATTAACTAATTAATTAATTGTCTCCTCTCTACTGTGTTGTTCCGTCTGTCTGACGCGCGTGCCGGCGCTCATTCATTAAAGATTTACTATCAGGACCGACCTTTGTGCAAAAATGGAAATGCTCGCGCGAATTTGTGACACTTACAGATAAGGATATGACCGTAAACTGAAAGTTTTTGCGCTGAGGATGCACATGCATCTGTCAAAGCGCCTGACAGGTAAAGTCATTATGCTAATGCATTAGCTTAAAGCTTAAAATAAAGAATTCTCATGTTTTGAGCAGCTTGGATCACGTACTTCTCATGCAGCATCTCATTCTGTTTCCTCCGCTATTTTAGATGCATTTTGGCCATAGAAATGCGTTACTCAGTGCTGTAATTTGACGCGACTGGATGAAGTTGGACGTGCACAGTGGGCAGACCTGACTAATCGATAATGAGAATCGTTCGATGATTTTCATTATCGATTATAATCGATTTTATCGATTAGTTGTTGCAGCCCTAATTATATTCATGCAGTGCATCATTTCTAACGTTTGCATTGGTAAAAACCGATTTATTTATATATAATTACTAGTGGATGCACTATGCTTTTATTATTTAGAAAGTGACTAATAATCTGATTGATTTCTCCTCTCTAAACTGTGTCTCAAGCGCGTTCTCTCATCACCACTGCTGCGTCAATATGACGAATCACAACACCACGGAGACTTGAGGAAAAGCGAGGATTAAAGTCCAAAACCTGACTTGAAATAACCTAACAAATCAATTGGGGCTAAAGCGGTTCCATAAACGACAAATTAAATTCACAGTCTCAATCTCAATCACAAATTCAATCTCACTAATTTGTGCTCGCTTATTCTTAAGCGGACCTTAATATCGATCATGAATCAAATCTATTCACCATGGCAAACAGCGAATATATCTGTGCTGTTTAATGCATTTGAGACGTTGTGTTTTCCTCCGTGCATAACTGTCATGTCACAGGTATATTTTTCATCTGTAAATGTTAGAAAGTCATGCAAATATATCTATTTTGCTGTCAGGAGTGGGCGAGGCACGCGAGCGCAACGAGCGCTGCTGCACACATGCGTGCTAAACAGACAGAGTGCAATCGAATAGGAGTGCAATAATTCTGAGTAAAATATACATTTTGCTAAAATATTTGTAGTTGGACATTAAATGCTTCTTTTGTAGAATTTTATACCTACATAGCAGTATCTGTAAAGGGACTATTGTAATGGGTAAATCAAATGTAAGCTAGTACAGTACTAATTACTAAGCTCAAATGAGTTAGTGTGTTTCTTATAGCAGTTAAAATAGTCATTTTCTTTATTTTAATTTTTAATTCAGTGATTTTTAAATTTTAATTATTTTAATGCTTTAAAAAGCAATTTTAGATTGTAATGTTCTAATGTTCTGCTATCTGTTCTGCAAACTATATATATATATATATATGACATAAGAGATATAAGAGAGGTTTTGCTTGTTCTGTGCCTTCATTTTTTTTTTTTTTTTTTTTTTTTTTTTTTTTTTAAATATCTCTTGTTGAAATGCTTTTCTCATAATAGGAGACACTGCTACTGCTTAAATTCTGTGATGAAAAAGCACCTTTACATTGGAACTAAGGTCCTTGCTGTTGCTGTTTGGTCTGGTTGTGTCCCTTGTAAATTATGCCTCAGATCCTTTTTAATCTGTAGTGTGGAACACGTAGTCATTGATTTTTCTTAAAAGATCAATTTTTAGAAAGGTTCACAGGGTCAAAGAGAAACCTGATATCATTTAGGAAGCATTCCCCCTTTGTGAAGTTTTAAGATTTTTGAATATTTAATTTTCATTAGTATATAATACATTAATTCAAATTAAAGCAAATAAAACTTCTCTTTTTCCTAGCTCCAAAATTTGGGGATCAACCCAGCCAACATCGGGTTCAGCACCCTGACGATGGAGTCTGATAAGTTCATCTGTATCCGGGAGAAGGTCGGAGAGCAGGCACAGGTGGTGATCATCGACATGGCGGACCCAAACACCCCCATCCGCAGGCCCATCTCTGCAGATAGCGCCATCATGAACCCTGCGAGCAAAGTCATCGCACTTAAAGGTAGGAGATATAAATTATTAGTTCCAGGGATACTCATGTTAACCTAATTGTAATGACTGCATTTTTAGCACAACTGAATCGTAGGACTGATCCAGTCCATTGTTGTTAAACTAGAAAATAAGTGTTGTTTTCTTAGCTTCATTCATTCACCCAGAGTTCCTTTTTAGTTTAAATTATGCTAGACCAATTTCTGTAGCAAGTGTTTTTTGCATTTTCCTCATTATAGGCTACATCTTAGCTTACAGTAACATGATATGTTGTGTATTTTCTGTCATGCAGCCATAATTGCTTTGTCTTTTTGTTTTGTTTCCTTTTTTGTTGCTGCTTTCTCATGTGTATGCAGACGGTGAGTTAACATTTTGGTACAATGATTTGTGAAAGTTATAATCCTGTTTCTAAAATGAACATTATGTAAAGTTGTTTGGCCTCATTGCTTAACCTTGTGTAGGTGTTTCTAGATCCTCCACTTCAAGCCAGAAAATTTAATAAATAATACTTAAGGTTACATGTACACATTGTTCCTGACCATTTGGGAAAAAAGTATTTATATTTTTATGAAATTAACATAAAAAAAATTAAATATTTTCTGAACTGAATTGTAGTGAATGTGTTGAGAACAATGGTAGTTTCAAAATCAACAATATTGCTGTTGTAAATATAGGAGCGGTGTGCCTCAAGGTTCGGACTTAGGCCCCATGCAAATTCAAGCCATGATAGGCAATGTAAACCAAACATGTCCTGGCATCTCTCTGATATTGTTTACATAGATAAAGACTGTTTAGCCAACAATGTACCACATAATTAACACACTTTGGCTAAACAGGATTTAACTTTCACAAAATTCATAGCTTGAATGTTCACATCATGTTGATTTCTATAGACATAAGTTTCTCTTTGTGGGGTTTGAAATATTGTTGGGTATACATTTGTTTTTCTCTTTGTTTAATTTTAACTATTATAATTTAAGTGCTTGCCATATTAAGTCTTTTTCTCCACCCTCACTATGTAATCTTAACATCAAGCATCTCCATATAAATTTCAAGTCCATCTAAATGAACCTGGGTAAAGGTAGCCTCATAGATTTATGGTTCTTGTGGTAGTTCATAGTCCATTAGGTTTTAATCACTATGCAGCTTGTGTTTAGGTAGCAAGTCTGTGACTAACACAGTATAAGTTTCTTAGTTGATGTTCGAATAAATATCAGTAGCTTTTTACACTAAGCTCAGTGCCTGTGTAGAGTTGAAAGATTTGTCATGCTGTACAACTGGCTATTTTGTAGTCATCTATCCAATTCTTAGCATGTTATTAATTGTAATTGCTACGTTAAACAATGTTAATGGGTGACATGGAATAATGAATCAAATTTTCTGCTTGAACAAAGTTTATTTGAAGCATCAAACCAGTTTGCTTTGCCTTTTCAATAGAGCAGAGGTGTCAAACTCAGCTCCTGGAGGGCCGGAGCCCTGCAGAGTTTAGATGCAACCCTAATTAAACACACCTGATCCAGCTAATCAAGTCCTTCAGGCTTATTTGAAAACTACATGGTTTGTGCATTGGAGCAAGGTTGGAACAAAACTCTGCAGGGCTGCGGCCCTCCAGTAACTGAGTTTGACACCCCTGCAATAGAGGAAAAAAGAGCAGAGAATGAGCCAGAACAGTCACTGTCACAGTTTAAAATTAGATTAGCTTTTAATCGATTGCTTGTTTGTGGCTACAGACCATTTTATTAGCTTAGTTTGTGTTCACAATATCCTGTATGAATCAACCAGCAAATTTCCTGAGCAATATTTTAACCAAGTAATCTTGACTTGTCGGTCCTGCTTCTGGCCTTTGTTCACACTGCATATAAACAGATATGAACCAATTAAGGTCTTAAGTTGAGCTTGGTTGGAATGGCATTCTATAAGTAAGATTTATGAAAGCAGGATTTTAACTCCTTGAGTTATTTATTGTTACGTTAAGATGTTGTTGTTGTTGTCTTCTGTTAAGTATGTTTAGGACTATAGTGCTGTTTCTTGCTCTCTTATTATGTTGAGACAATCTTGAATGTGGATTCAAATCCCTTCTATCCCTTTTTCATTTTCCAATGCTCTGGCTCCCACATTTGTCATGTGATTTGAGTGTTAGGTTGTATTATGGGAATCTATCCACACAGGCCTGAAACATGGTGTCGTCAGGTTTCATAATCATTGTAAATAGTCATTTATGCTTCTGTCAATGCACATAGACTAAATTCTGACCTCTGCAGTAATCAGCTTCACAGCATCCTGCAATCTTAGACTAGTTCTACATAGAATTTAAAGTCAGCATGAAATGAATATTCACCCAGTCTATTTTCCAAATGCATGTTATTGATCTTAGTGTGAATGATTAATGCATGTATGTTTCTTCTTATTTTTGTAAGCTTGATCAAACTCAATCTTTCTGTGAAAACTACAGGCTTACCTCTGACAAATGCAGCACTTTTCCAATCATAGGCCACTTAACCCATCTTTTCAAGCTGGCATTCAGATCTTCCTCCGTTTTTAAGAGTAACAGCCACATCTCAAAATCCAATCAACAGCCGACAGGTAGAACCTGTCCCTGGGGGGATTTATAACTTTTGGGTGAACTTGACTATTAGCCTCCACATCCTGGGCAAATGGCCTCATCGAAAGCTGGTACTAAAATCATGTTGGGAAAGTAAAAACGGGTGCATTTCATGTTGACTTTAGAAACCTTTGTGTTATTCTGCAATCCTTGTCCTAATTGTAGTGATACGCCAAATTCAGATTATCTGGGGCCTGAAGCAAGTAATTAGATTAGTGCTTTTATAAATTATCGGTTGGAAGTTAATCAGGTGAGTTGCCGCCAAGTTTTCCTTTCCCATAACACACATTATTCGCAATTCGCAAGTCACAGTCTACAGTAAGCCTTGTGCTAAAATGAAATCAGTCTCTGATGTTTAATTTCAGTTGTCTTAATTTTGTTCCTTTCACAAATTCTCTCTACACTCACTTTGATTGCTTTGCTTCATTTGTCTTAACTGCTGAATGAGCTGTCATGGTGGGCTTGCCTGATGCATTTCCAGCCATGGCTGACAATATTTCTTCCCTGATGTCTTTGTAATCTAATTCAATTGTTTTATGTGTGTAAATATAAAATGTTTTTTTTCCCATGGTGTTTCTCCTCTTTATTTCTCCCAGCTGCCAAAACCCTTCAGATCTTTAACATCGAGATGAAAAGTAAGATGAAAGCTCACACCATGACTGATGATGTCACTTTCTGGAAGTGGATCTCTCTTAACACCATTGCCCTGGTGACCGATAACGCCGTCTATCATTGGAGCATGGAGGGAGACTCTCAGCCTGTCAAAGTGTTCGACAGACATTCCAGCCTGGCAGGCTGTCAAATCATCAACTACCGCACCGATGCCAAGCAGAAGTGGCTGCTGCTCATCGGCATTTCTGCTCAGGTGTCATAATCATTTTAAATAATCATTCTGGATTTTTGGTCTACAATTACACACATTATTGCTCTTGTTCTGCACATACACATGCTCAAGTCGTTTTTGTTATTTCTTGCTTTTATCATTTCTTGTTCATTTACATTTTTTTCTGTACCTTATTTCCTTTATTATTGATTCTATATTTATTATTAGTAGTAGTAGTTGTATTTTACTTCCTTATTTTTTTGTCTGTCTTTCTTTCAGTCAAATGTTGGATACTGAATCAAGGGTCTTTTTCAAATCTCTCAAGTGTTCTATTTCTTGTTACAGCAAAACAGAGTTGTTGGTGCCATGCAGCTATACTCAGTTGAAAGGAAGGTGTCACAGCCTATCGAGGGTCATGCCGCTGGCTTTGGACAGTTCAAAATGGAGGGAAATGCAGAAGAATCCACTCTCTTCTGTTTTGCTGTGCGAGGTCAGGCAGGAGGAAAGGTGCGTTTCCAGATGTATTTATCACATTTAATTGCATTAACTAGAAATATTTTCTTCAGCAAAGAGGTATAAACTGTAAGTATCCCTAACACAGTTGTCTGAGAAAGAGAGGAAGTGGTCTGGGTTGATTTTTTTGAGTGTAAACTACAGTTTTTGAGGAAGAGGTCATTTAGCTTGCTAGTTTTAGTTTCAGATGTATGTTTTTTTTTTTTTGTTTGTTTGTTTTATTATTCTCCAGAGCTAATCATTGATGATCACTTAATTTGTCACTTATACTTGCATTATTTTGTGTATTACTTCAAAACATAAAATTAACTAAAGAATTTATGATGCAGCTTCACATTATTGAAGTGGGGACGCCACCAACCGGCAACCAGCCATTCCCAAAGAAAGCTGTGGACGTGTTCTTCCCTCCAGAAGCACAGAATGACTTCCCCGTTGCCATGCAGGTATGTGGTTTCTTGGACCGTTTTCCAGTGAAAGAGGCATTACTTTGTTTCTTCCTTCCTCCTTTACAGGATGTCCCTTCTTTTTCAAAAAAAATGCTGTTCTTCTGAACTTAATATTCAATCAAAGAATCCTGAAAAAATCATATTAAGCAGCGCAACTTTTTTCAACATTGATAAAAAAAACAAGAAATGTTTTTTGAGCACCAAATCAGCATATTAGAATGATTTTTGAAGGATCATGTGACAGGAATAATGGCTTCTGAGTATTCAGCTTTGCTATCAGGAAAAAACTACATTATAAAATATATTCAAATATAATTTTTTTAATCATACTGATATTTCATAATATTACTGTTTTTACTGTATTTTTGATTACATAAAGGCAGAAAAAAAAAAAAAAAAATATATATATATATATATATATATATATATATATATATATATATATATATATATATATATATATATATATATTACCAACTCCAAAGTTTTGAACACTAATATAAATTCATCCAGATTTGAACTGACCATCTTGGAACATATTTCTCGTCACACAGATCAGCTCCAAACAGGACGTCGTATTTCTCATCACTAAATACGGTTACATTCATCTGTATGACCTGGAGACGGGCACCTGCATCTACATGAACAGAATCAGCGGAGAGACCATTTTTGTGACGGCACCCCACGAAGCCACATCTGGAATCATCGGCGTGAACAGGAAAGGACAGGTACATGCTGAACATTTAAAATCAAATTAACCCAAGTGGTATAAATGACGTGAATTAAACTGAGCAATGATAAAAGTGCCACAATGTTTACAATTTCCAGGGAAATCAACCTTCAAATGGCTTACTTATAGTTGTCTCTGCATATTAAGCTGGGTTAGGAGGAAGTACATTAACTCTGAAAAAAAATTACACGCTCCATCTGTAATGAGTGTCAGTTTTTCAAATTTTTAGCAGCTGTGTCATTTTGATCCTGCACTGCGTAGCTCTGTATGTGTGTGTTTGGTCGGATCTATGTTCTATCTGAGGGAATCTAAGGAGGACACAACACAACTCAGCTGATATCCCCAGAGGCAGAACATTTAATACCCTCGTCTTACTGAGACATGGAAACCACCCATCCTCCCTCTGCATAGTTCATCTTTTTTCATTTCCTCTCAGCATAGCTTAAAGCATCTCTCATCCTGAAAATTCCACTTGAACTTGGAGATCAAGACCACCATAGTCAATAAAAGCATCATGATGCATAGATAATGTCAAAGGGGGATACATTTCTGCTGGATCTCAGAACGTTATAAATAAACAGGTGTTCAGTATCTCAGGTGAGTCGACGCTCCTGTCTGCCGGCTCTGTCTGTTCACAATGCTTCATTATGAGCTTGTTAATGGATCCCACGAGCGTGTAAATAATTTTCCATTCATGCCAGAGAAAGTCTTGAATTATTCAGTGCGTGACAGAAAGCCAATCCAAACTGTGTCACGCTGAACCTGAAGAGCACTGTTTCCTTTGTCAATAATACAGAACCTCCACCTCGGTCAACCAACAATGCCATGCACAACATCACAAAGGTGAAAGGCATAGCGTTAATGCATTGATCGTCTGTAGGGTTATTTGTGTTTTAGTTTGGGCATTACGTAATTGGGTTACAATTAGGGCTGGGTATCGATTCAGATGTCCCGATTCGATTTCGATTCGCAAGCTCTCGATTCGATTCTCGGTTTTTTTTTTTATTACATTCACTGAATATAGTTTTAATACAAATGCAGTTGAAATTTCTAAAAAATGAACAGTAAACATCAGTTTACAAATGGTGAATTAATAAAAAGAAATTAAGAGCCAGAGGCCTGTATTTTAAACCTATTCTTTTTTTGTATAAGGTCCTTTTTTTTTTTTTACAAAAATAGGTCCCTATAAAATGCTCTTCTTAATTTTTCTGGTAATCAGATGAAGGCATAAAATATTCATTTAATTTATCCTAATCAAATTTATCATAATTTATGCTAAAAATTAAACCCCTTTGTTTTTTTGGCAAACAAAGTGCTGCACAACAGAGGTTTACTGTTAAAATTAAAAAGAAAACAAATGTGATTATTCCTTTAAAAATAAAGATTTATTAATATTTATTATTAGTAGTGGTAGCAGCATTGTTGTTACATTGAGTCTTAAGACTGCTTAATAGTAATATTTCTGCACTTTAAACTAAACTTTTATTTTGACGGTTGCTGTGAGGAACTTGCAGCTGCTGTGTATGTGATATGATGGTAGATTTCTCAAATTAAAAGGTGCATTGCTAATTGAAGTGACTCTCAGAGCAGCTGGAGATGATGTTCTTGTGTTTTATCTTCAGATAGTGAGACGGCAGAAGCTGAAAACACCGTGAGCGTCGTCCACGCTTTAGTAAGGGTGTAGTAAACAAAATAGTGCGTCTGCTCCATCCACTATTCATTGCGGAAATCATGGTGCCTTATGCGTGATGTCAAATGCTTCCGCAGATTTGTAGTATTACTATAGAATTTTACGTGAGCATTGCATATCACACATATTGCTTTGTTCTTGGTTCTTGTCAACAGTATCTCCACCATGATAAGCTCTGAATGAATGACAGGCTTTCTGTTGTAACATCACGCAAGGTAAATAAGAGGGTGACATCTAGTGGAGAAGACTAATGATAAGATTCACATTAATCAGATCTTGTTTTAAATGTTTGCTGAAATAAATACAGGAAAAGATCGATTCGTGGCTTTTGAGAATCGATATCGAATCGATGTCATTTAAAAAAAAAAAAAAAAACGATTAATCGAAAAATCGATTTATTTATTTTTTTTCCCCCCAGCCCTAGTTACAATAAGCATGTCTGTTATTTAACATGTTGGTAGTAAGATCTAGTATATTATGGATGGATTGGTGTTAGAATATATTTGATGTCTGAATATGATTTATTTAAGTTTAGGTAAAGGAAAAGGAATGCAGATCTCTCTTCCTGTCTCCGTTTCCCCTGCTCGTACTGGCATTCTCCATCTTCCTGTCCTCTGCACCAGTCAGCACTGGTGGGTGATGAAAAGTCAGGTTCTAACCAGCTGCGTCTGCCCTCGTGAGCGTAGTGACCTTGAGAGAGAGCCTTCACTGAAAATAGCTGCAGAGAATGCAAGAGGGAGATGGACTGAGAGAGAAAAAAAAGTGTCAGTTATCATGTGATCTTGCCGTGGGAGGCATTGACTGGCATCCTAAATCCTGTCACATTAACAGAGGCAGAACCTGACCGCCAATCACAGTGCGCGTAGGCAAAATGCATCATCAGCTTCTGTGACATCACACTTTGCCCTCCTTTTTTTCTTTGATCGGGCCTACTATACTGCTGTAACATGACTCTCAATAAGTTAAATGTCTGGTCTATTAGTATTTCAGACCCTAGACAGCTCATACAGACTTGAAAAAATCTGATTTTATGTAACAGAACCAGTACACATTGTATTATGTTAACCTATGTAAATTGCACACACAAGTTTTGTTCTTGTATTATGGCAAAGTAAAATTTGGCATAATAAATAAATAGATAAATATTATTTTCAAAAAGCAGATGCACATTATTGATGCACGTTGTTAATAATAATAATAAATTATTATTATAATAATTAGTAATACACTAATATTAGTAATACTATTAATTTAGTAGTAATAATTTATTAAATTATGATTTTTAATAATGTATCTATTTGTTAATAGTCAATCTGTTTATTGTTATATACTAAAAATAATACAATTAAAATGTGATTCTGTTTTTTTTTTTTTTTTTGTATTGTTTGGCATGTGTGTTGAGGTGTGTAACTTTTTTTTTTTTTTTTTTTGATTCTGCTTTTTAACATAAATACATTTACATAACATAAGCAATTTATCACGGATAGATAAAACAGTTAAATTATTAAAAATAATAATTTTATTTATTATTAGTTATTATTGTTGTCATGGTTAATCGCAATATCCAGATTATTTAGAAATTATTTTTGTACACTTTTTAATCTAAATGGTTGCATTATTTGTAATATTTTGAGTTTTGCCACGCTGCCTAAAAATGCATTTTTCATTTGAGAATGAATGAAAATTATATATTGCAAACATATATTAAATATTATATAGCATTATTTATTATTTGACATTATATAATCCTTTTTCTTTTTTTTTCTTTTTTTTTTTTAAAGAAACCAGGATAGGTATTATCTTGTCCGACTGATAGAACAGATACTGGGGTGTGCTCTGTGCAGATGGTTGTGTTTGAGGTCCTCATCAGGAGTGACTCATTATTACTATCATCATCTCCTCAAGAATTGGGCTTTTATTGACGTCAATGCAGCGTTCTTCCCCTATTGGACCACTGCAGCTTCTGTCTGTCTCTCTCACACACACACACACACACACACACACACACGCAAATGTAATCTCCCGTTCACTTGCCCTCTCCTTTTCTTTCTCTCTCACTGCCTCTTTGTGGAGGAAAGCTGATAGACACAATGAGCTGCTCTATTTTTACTCCTCTCTTTAGTGTCTCTGCCTTCCTCCATCTCTGGGCGAGCTGACCCATATTGTTGGGGGTGGGACGTGAGGGTTTAAGCAGAAAGTGATGTTCATCCATGCAGAATAACGCCTGTGACTTTGACCTGCTGATGCCGATCTAGAACACACAGTAGCGTACAAACACTTATAACATGCACTTACTGCAGAGATACAGAAATTTACAGTGTGATCTTGGTCGCAAGCAGTTAAAATAGTTCCAGACTGGGGGAAAACATTTTAATCTTGGTTGTTTATAATAAACTGGCCTCACTTGTCCAGTGTAATCTGTGTTCACACAAGTTAAGCATCATAAATCTGTTTTATTGGTTTGTGGATGTCAGTATTTCAACCTAGTAGCTGAAGAAATCGTCCTTCCAGGCTTCAATATGTACTGTACCTCCAGAGAAATATTGCAGAACATTGTGCTTTGATGGGCTTTGGCGGTTTCAGCTTGAGTCTCTTGGCCAAACATCTACAGTAATAATGTCAAACTTTATGCATCTCTCAAACAACCTCTTGGCTGGTCCGTAATTCCTAGAGATCTCATTAGTACCATTTTATTGGAAATAAAGATACAAGATGTTTGGTCAAAGCAGTGACATCTTGGTTGAAAGGGGACACCTTTTACGTCTCACTGCACTCCTGCATCTGATCATGTTACATACTAGAGACAAGCATTAGTATGCACCTTAGCTTCAGTGTGAGGATGTCAGTTGATACGAGGTGTTATGTTTTCTCATTAAGAGTCATTGATATAATATAACAGATCACTTGTGTTGTGTGTGCTTTTATGCAGGTAAAAGTGACCAAGAAAACTACTAAGGGAATTTCCTATTTGTACCTCCTTCCTGTGAAGATGCTAAATTACATTAAAGCTCTACTGAGAAAATTTGAGAAACAAAGACATTTAAAACATTGAGCAATCAATGAGAACATTTTACGATTATTATTAGTAGTAATATTAGTATCTGTATTAACAAATAGAATTAAAATATAGTAATGATAATAAAAATAACAGCAACAATAATATTGTTATTGTAATTTAAAGGGTTAGTTCACCCCAAAAATGTAAATTTACTTTTAATTTACTCACCCTCAGACCATGTGAGATCTAGGTGACTTTTTCTTCAGTGGAACAATAAAGAAGATTTTTAGGTGAAACTGTTGTCCTTGGTAATTGATATACTGCATGTCTCTGGCTGCACGTTTTTGAGTCAAAAAAACATATACAGGCAAGACCAAATTAATAGCCATGGCTCCTAACAATACATTGAAGTCTTATGAAGCAAAACGATCCGTCTGTGCAAGGAAATGAAAATTATTTACATCATTACTACCTTTAATCCACTGTCTGGGCAAACAGGTCTCAGCACGCTCACGACTGTCTGTAGCACAAACTTCCTGTCGCATAATAATGTAAGCATGGGTGGGCACATACTCAAACATAAGCTGATGCTGTTTGTTAACAATGGAGAGTGAGGACTCATGTGCAGAACTTCACCAGCGGTACCAATGTGTAAAGCTCACAATGTAAAAGTTACAGTGGATGATGATTTCAATGTGAAAGAGGATGACATGGAATTTTATGCACAGCCCTACTTGTTCAAGCCAAAATACTTCGATCAAGAACACACGTGAGCTTACGCTCTTTGTTTACAATGGAGAGTGAGGACATTTCTCAGTATGTTTAATTCAAAAAGCTCACTGTACGTGTGTTAGAGTTGTTCATTCTCCTCTCTTTTTTGATCTGGCTCTCTGTATGTAATAGAAATGTACTCTGAAATATTAAATGTCTCATCTTGTCTGACCTTCCTGTTTGACGGCCTGAAGGTAAATTACTAACTGCAAACATAAATCTTAAACTTCATCCCTTCATTTTGTGTGTGTTTCGTAGGTGTTGTCAGTGTGTGTTGAGGAGGAGAACATCATTCAGTACATCACCAATGTGCTGCAGAATCCAGACCTGGCTTTACGGATGGCGGTCCGAAATAATCTGGCAGGAGCCGAGGAGCTGTTTGCCCGCAAGTTTAACAACCTCTTTGCCGCAGGAAACTACTCAGAGGCAGCTAAAGTGGCCGCTAATGCTCCAAAGGTGAGTAGGGCTGAATATTCTTGTAATATGACGTTTAATAATAACATAACATTATAAATTATATTAAATTAAATAGAATAATTTATAATAATTAATTTAAACAAAGCACTTTTTTATAATAATTATATTTTATTATAATAAACATTTTTGTATTATTATATAATACTTCTCTTCTCATTTTTCTTAGGGTATCCTGCGCACTCCTGACACCATCCGTCGGTTCCAGGGCGTCCCGGCTCAGCCCGGCCAGACATCCCCACTCCTGCAATATTTCGGGATCCTGCTGGACCAGGGCCAGCTCAACAAGTTTGAGTCTTTGGAGCTGTGCAGACCCGTCCTTCAGCAGGGCCGCAAACAGCTTCTGGAGAAATGGCTGAAGGAGGACAAGGTATGTGGAGGAGGTCCCAGGGGAGATGGTTATCTCCACACA
This sequence comes from Spinibarbus caldwelli, assembly GCA_039654775.1. NCBI lineage: Eukaryota > Metazoa > Chordata > Actinopteri > Cypriniformes > Cyprinidae > Spinibarbus > Spinibarbus caldwelli. Next base: position 16,600,039 of record CM077266.1, on the reverse strand, counting down.
CCCACAAGAGCCTCTTCCTCTGTACACATGTGTGTGTGTTTGTGCGAGAGGCTCAGGGAACAGGGTGTGCTCTTCGCATGTGTTTTTTTTTTCCCCCACAAACAGACAGAATGCCTCCATATTTTTGTGACAAAGAAGAGGTCTGTGTGAAAACAGACTGTGTGGATTGTGAGAACGACCGTGTTTGTGTGTGAATGTGTGTGTCTGTTATCTAAGATGTTTGCTTTAGATGTGATGTCATGTGTTTGTTATGTGGGGCGAAGGGGTGTTTGGGTTATTTCCTTCTGAAGCACAGAGGAAAGTCTTGGGTTTCATTCCAGTCTGTATTTTACAATCTGCACTTAATATAACTGAAATAAAATGTTCTTTCTCATAGCCTCAACAAGTTAGATCTCTCGACTTGGTTTATTGATTGAACTGACGTGATTTGTTGTTCCACAAGCATGATTTATTTAGAGAGTTGAGGACCATGATGCTATGCTCAGTCCTGAAATATTCTGAATGGAAAAATACACACAAAGTGCACTATACCAAATAAAGTTTTCCTTGTATTCATTTCAACCTTACAATTATTTTTATCATTTTTTTTCTTTTATTCAGCAAGAATGCATTAAATTGACCAGCAATTACTGTAAAAAAAAAAAAAAAAGAAACCTTTCAAAATGTTACAATTGATTTATATTTGAAATAAATGCTTTTTAACAATCTATTCATCAGATAATCCTGAAATATTTATTTTTCCCAGTGCTCCAACGCAACTGGTATTCAATTTAATGTTATTTGAACACCAAATCAGTATATTAGAATGATTTCTAAAGGATCATGTGATATTGAAGACTGGATTTGTGGCACGCTTTTTTGTGAATCATTTTGTCAAAAGAACCGGTTCTTAAGAATCAAATGACTTTGAATTAACACCGCATTCTTAAATTGTATTTAACCTTAATTGTAAATTTCTTTTGTTTCTCTTCAGCTTGAATGCTCAGAGGAGTTGGGTGACTTGGTGAAGTCTGTGGACCCCACTCTTGCTCTTAGTGTCTACCTGAGGGCTAACGTACCCAACAAAGTCATTCAGTGTTTCGCAGAAACCGGCCAGTTCCCCAAGATTGTCCTGTATGCCAAAAAGGTATGATGACTGATCAGTCAATTTTAAGGTTAAAAAGTATTTAATGAATTAAAATAGACATATGGACTCCAATAAAAACATACTCATACCTCATTTGGTGTTTATAGGTGGGCTACACTCCAGACTGGATCTTCCTGCTGAGGAACGTGATGCGGATCAGTCCGGATCAGGGTCTGCAGTTTGCTCAGATGCTCGTTCAGGATGAGGAACCGCTGGCTGACATCACACAGGTCAGGAACAGAGGAGGAGAGGAGAAGAAATAAGTGGGAGGTTGAGAAGAAAGATTTCAAATGATTTAGAGAGAAACCATGTGACCCAGAGGCTGTTTGTTAAGACTCAAGGAGCTCAGAAAGACGTTCACTGAAAAATGTTTTTCTCCTAGATCGTTGATGTGTTTATGGAGTATAACCTGGTCCAGCAGTGCACGTCCTTCCTTTTGGATGCTCTGAAAAACAACCGCCCATCAGAAGGTCCACTGCAGACCCGTCTGCTGGAAATGAACCTGATGCATGCGCCACAGGTACACACTGCACACTGAAAAGCATCTGGATACACTTTCTGTCATTGTGTTGTGCATTCAAGCAAAACGGTCTCTTGCAGGTAGCAGATGCCATCCTAGGAAACCAGATGTTCACCAACTACGATCGTGCCCACATTGCCCAGCTGTGTGAGAAGGCAGGGCTTCTGCAGAGAGCTTTAGAGCACTATACTGACCTGTACGACATCAAACGAGCTGTCGTGCACACACACCTGCTCAACCCAGAGGTACCCAACAAGTTCTTTTTTTAATCATACTGAATTGAAGTGTGACCTTCTTTTTCATTCTGTCTCTCTTCGTTTTGCACTCTGTTAATGTCTGCAGTGGCTGGTGAACTTTTTTGGCGCTCTGTCAGTGGAGGACTCTCTGGAGTGTCTTAGAGCCATGCTGTCTGCTAACATCAGGCAGAACCTTCAGATCTGTGTCCAGGTGGCCTCCAAGTATCACGAACAGCTGAATACCCAGGCCCTCACTGAGCTTTTCGAGTCTTTCAAGAGTTTTGAGGGTAAGAACTAGATTCCTCATGATTTATTAACCTGGTGTCACTGGAAAGTTCAAACACTGACATGGGACAACCTGGAAATATCAGGGAATATTAAAACTTTATTTTTTATACAAGAAAAGTCTGTTTTAAGTGATTTAATGATCAGATCAACAAATTTGTTAACTAAAACCAATAACCTTATCCAATAATCACAAACAACTGTAAAGTTCATAAAGTACATTCACAAACAAAAAGACTGAATAAAAAGGGTTGGATAAACACAACATTTTTCCTGCATATGAATCCCACTCAGAGTATACATTGCCCATGTAGTTTCTTCTGATATATCTGGCAGGCCTAAGAATTCTGTTGGCAGACACTGCTAGAAAGTCATTCTTGAGTGTATTTAAACTTGTACGTAAACACTCGTGGTCACTCTGCTGGTTGCCTTTCATAGTGCAGACACAGTTTGACTGGTATCTTGGCCGTATAATGGCTCTGTTCTGTGTGTGGAGCCGCATGTAGCCTTCCGTTCTGGGCTAAGTAGGACAAAAGGTTTGGCAATCGGAGCAGGCAACGGCACAGGGCCTGCGGCCACCCACAATCCTTCAGGCTTTTCATATGACAGCAAAAGCAAGAGTGCTTTTGACAAGAAGCAAAATTTTAATGGAAACGCAATGCTCATGCAAATGTAGCACCCTGTGCACCCTGTCATCATTTACTCACCCTCGTGTCGTCCCAAACCGGTTTGACTTTCCTCTGTGGACATAAAATAGAACAAAAATCCCATTAAAGTATCATACGAAACGTGTAGATCAAACCGTAACCACAATCAGACGTCTGTCCAATAACAGTCAAGCATCATTTGTTGTTCTGTGCTGGATGCAGGTCTGTTCTACTTCCTTGGCTCGATTGTGAACTTCAGCCAGGACCCAGAGGTGCATTTCAAATACATCCAGGCCGCATGCAAGACGGGCCAAATCAAAGAAGTGGAGCGGATCTGTCGGGAAAGCAACTGCTATGACCCTGAACGTGTCAAGAACTTTCTCAAGGTACTGCCAAGACTCTGTCAGTGAAACCCCTTGAAATGATCCATAGCTGACCGCAAAAAGCACATTATATTCTCTAGTTTCTCATCTGTTAAAACTTTCCATCTTTTTTCCTCATTACATTTCCTGTTTTGTTCTCTTCTACTGATCTGTCTTTTATCATTTACATGCAAGCCTTTTGCAATTTCAGATGCAAGCGGACAAAATTGTAACTGATTTTTTTTTAACAGAAATTTCTGTTTGATCCTTCTCATTTTATGATAAAGGAATATTCTGGGTTTAATATAAGTTCTATTATCTCTATTAACACCATTTGTAGCAACTGTCAATGTCAGTTACCACTGAAAAAGAAGAAATATGTAAAGGAATATTTAAACGGTTTAAAATTCAACACAAATTATGGTAACTAAATACTGTTAAAATAAATATTAAATATGCATGTTTTGGAAACAAGCCATTGAAACCTTCATAATGATCTCAAATTAAGCTCTTTTAATAGCATTTGCGGCATCATGTTGATAAGCACATTAAATCATTTTAACTCATCTTGTTTTATTTAAAGTATTTTTATCTTTTTATTTTTTTATTTATTTATTATCATTTATTTATTCATTATTATACAGACAAGGTTAGTAAGTGATTCCATCAAAATAGTCTCATGCTAAAACATATAATTGCTTAATTGTAATAATTACAGTTAACACACAAGGCTAGCAAGTGATTTTAAGTGAACTCAATATTCCAACTTCGTTTGATGACATAATGGCAACAGGAATGCATAACCAGAAATTCATTTACTGAATTGGGTATTCCTAAGTCAAAAGAGCAATTTGGAAAATTCTCCAGCTCAAATAATAAACCGTTTTTACTGAACAATTCAACAAAAATACCAGCTTCAGATTTCTGCTTCTAAACCCTCCAGAACCCTGACCTGGTTTACATCCGTTGGACATGTTTTACTGAGAACAGAATAAATAATAATAAAATAAAATAATAAAAAAAATAAGTAAAATAAAATATACAAAAATTAAATTTAAGATAAAAAATTAAGAATGTTGAAATTATTTTATGTTGTAGTCTACATTGTTACAAATGCTATTAAAAGAGCTTGATTTATATTGGATTCAGTACATTGTTTTAGTGTCATTGAAATTGACTAAACATATGCACAATAAAACAGAACACTTAATATCTTGGAGGTTTAGGGAAAAATCCAAAACAGGTTGTACTCTCTCTTTATTAACAAATAATCCCCATCCAGATCAGGCAGCTATGTGCCAGTAGTTTTCTAGTTTTAGGGAGCTGATCTCACTCTTTTATCCTGATGGCAGCTGTTGTTATCTCCTGTGCTTTACCCTGTACTTATGGGATGCTCAGGACTTGAATCAGGTAAATTAACCCTAAGTACTATAAGACTCTCTTTACTTTATTCCCTTCTCTTTTCTTTTGTCATCCCTTGTTTTCTCCTAGTGGTCAGTTGAAGGATTAATACTGGGATTGGTGTGTGCGACGCACATACAGGGAGGTTTCGAAAAGCATTGACTGCTGGGAACAACCCTCTCTTGGCCTGAACTTGAAGTCGTAGCGAGTGACCGGGCTGAGATTGAGTTTGTGGTTTTGTGGTAGTGTTGATGTGTGCTTGGCTGTGGTTGATTTGTGGTGACCATGTTCTGCAGAAATGGAAGCCTTGGGTCTTTTCAGAATCTATTCCACCAGAGTTAGACCTTATAAAGTTGACTTCACTGTTGGACTCTGCCAGCTTCAAAGGGTGGATCCGGAAAGCCAAGTTTTGTGGAATGATTTTGAGACTTGTTCAAGTTTAATATAGTCTTGTTTAAGGCTTCACTGCAAATGTTCAGCCTCTGTAAATATCTGTAGACACGCTTAATGTGTTGAAGGTTGTGGAGGTTGATTTGTGGCATTTCTGTGGAGTGAATTGTGCAATCCCAGTTCATTAATCCTAAATGTGTTGTAAACTGTACTGTGTGGCAAAAGAAGTTTTAAATGTTTTAGCCAGCAGGGGGAGTAGTACTGCCACCTCAAAGTTTGACATGATTCAAGCCTTGTTTTCAGTTATAGACTTTCTTTTAACCACACAATTCTTCAAAAAACATTTTGTGGACTACTCAGTTATCCTCGAATCATGTTTATAACATTCTCAATTTGTCATGGTTGAATTTTTCTCGTATTGCTTTAACTTTTTTTCTTTTTTTTTTATCTTTAAATTGTGAATTATTTGGTAGGTTTTTATAGAACATGTTTTAAATATTAATTACTTGGTCGGTTTTTATAGAACTAGTTTGTTTTGCTTTAATGTTTACTTTTTTAAATGATGAATTAGGTTTTTGTAAAACTAGTTTTTATGGCCTTAATTTTTTTACTTTTTAAAATATTATTTGGTAGGTTTTTATAGAACTAGTTTGTTTTGCTTTTAATATTTTTTTTTTAAATTATAAATTAGTAGGTTTTTGTAGAAATAGTTTTTATTTCTTTAAATTGTTCTTTTTTAAATTATTATTTACTTGACAGGTTTTATACAACTACTTTTTTATTGTTTTAATATTTACTTTTTAAACTATAAACTACTTAGTAGGTTTTTGTAGAACTAATCATTTTCAGTGATTTTTAGTAGTATTTATTTTTAACAAAAACAGTCAAATCTGTTTCATAAACTTAAAACAGCTTTGTCATCCTTTAAGTTATGTAACATTAAGTCTTATATTGAATAATTAATGAAATGTTTTGAATTAAAATTCATTTTAGAATTTACTCAAACTTTAAAAATCATCTGGAGTCTTTTGCAGATTTGACTATTATTGAACAGATGACTTCTGTGTCTGAAATCTGATGTTATCTTCTCATTTCCCCATCGTTTGACTGACAGGAGGCTAAACTCACCGACCAGCTGCCTCTTATTATTGTGTGCGATCGCTTCGACTTCGTCCATGATCTTGTACTCTACCTGTATCGAAACAACCTCCAGAAATACATCGAAATCTATGTGCAAAAGGTGAGTAACCTTTACTTACCGTTCACATAGCCTCTGTAGTCAAGTAGTGAACAAACAGTAAATGATCAGTTTTGTGTATATATAGGTGAACCCAAGCCGTCTGCCTGTGGTAATTGGAGGGCTCCTGGATGTTGACTGCTCCGAGGACGTCATCAAAAACTTGATCCTGGTTGTGCGGGGCCAGTTTTCCACTGATGAGCTGGTGGCAGAAGTGGAGAAGAGAAACAGGTATAAACTTTGCATCCAAACGTCAATATCAAACCAGGAGTTATCAAAACAAAGCACTTGAGACAATGATGTTATGCTATCTTGGATTCAAAACTACTACAGGATGCTTCTGCTTATTTTAGGTGATGTTTAATCATTTGTTTGTGTACATCATGAGAGTTTCCAGATGAAACTTTGATTGCACAAGTAAACAAAGAACACAAACAGCAGTAGCTGTTCTGATTGTTTAACAACAGCGCTAGCAGTTGCAAAATGCTATATAGTTATTTTTGTGAGGGGGAAAAATGACTGATTTTGGAAAAAACTAAACATAAGTTAACTGAACATAAACAGCTTTAGATATTAATGTCTTTTTTTAAATGTCTGTCTTCTGCAGACTGAAGCTGTTGTTGCCATGGCTGGAGTCTCGTATTCACGAGGGCTGTGAGGAGCCAGCTACCCACAATGCCTTGGCCAAGATCTACATCGACAGCAACAACCACCCAGAACGCTTCCTGCGGGAAAACCCGTACTACGACAGCCGGGTAGTGGGGAAATACTGTGAGAAAAGAGACCCTCACCTGGCCTGTGTGGCCTATGAGAGAGGACAGTGTGACCAGGAACTCATCAACGTTAGTATACTTGTCCATAAATAAGCTTTTTCATACCAAGTTTAGAGCAACAAACAACAATATAAAGCGTAAAATTTGTATCTCTTATTTTTCTTCACAGGTGTGCAATGAGAACTCGCTGTTCAAGAGTTTGTCCCGTTACCTGGTGCGCCGCAGAGACCCAGAGCTCTGGGCCAGCGTGCTTTTGGAGACCAACCCCTACAGGAGGCCTCTTATTGACCAGGTACACATATGTGTGTTACATTCATCTCTAACAAAATACAAACATGGATCATAGAGGAATTGAAAGTGCGTGTTTATGTTTTATCAATTTCACATTAATATTGGATGAAATAGATGAGTGTTATCGACACTTGAATGCATTGAATTTACAATTGCCATCCGAGAATCATAATCTGTTATCTTAGCATAATTATTCTACCTTCTGTTTTGAACAGTCTTTGGAAAGCGTTCCTGCGATTCCTTAATATTCTTCCTAGATAGGCTCACTAGGCTTTGTAACAGTCTTTTTATTTTTTTTGGAAAGAAATTAGTACTTTTATTCAACATTGATGCTTTAATTGATCAAAAGAGACAGTTAAAACATTTATAACAAGGTTCGTACAGGTGCTTGAATTTAAATGTAGTGTTTTCAAGGTTTGAAAAATGCTTGGATTGGGGATAAAGTGCTTGAAAATACAGTTGCATTGGTTTCATAATAATTTGCTTTTTTACTGAATAGTTCATAATTTTTTACATAAAATAAGCCTAAAACAGCTCCGCTCCGCGTGTGTAACTGTAGTGTGATCTGCCAGTCTTTATTGGCGCATGCCCCTGCTCAGTTAAACTAAATCTTTTAAGACTGTCGCGATTAAAGTGAAGTATGAAAATGAATGAAAAGTGTTTATTGCGGCATACGTTTAGATCTGCTCACAATGCATCAAAGATTTCTTTATGCACGTTTTTTTCCCCAGCGTTGAGCATTATAACAAATCACACACAAGGGGTTGAGCGCAGATTAGTCACCAGTGAGGAAAAATCTGCAAAACGCTACAGTTGTTCAGTTCAGTTCAGCTCTCGAATACTGTGATCATCAACAACAGCACAGATATGACGTAAACAAGAAATTCATTTTGCGGTTTAGACAGTAATCATCCATTTCAATGATGGGAACGTTTGTTGCTCGTTTTCTGTGTGTTTTAATCCCAAATTGAATAACCATTTTGTTTTTCATGCTACTAAAATAACCATTATAATGAATGTCATGAATTTGACATGTCGTTTCCCCCACACAAAAACATAATCTACATTAATCGTTATTGTCACTTCAAATTTAAGGACATAAAAAGACTTAAATGTCTTAAACGGTACAAGAAAAGAATTTAATATAGTTTCAAGAGGTCTTAAACTTGAAGGCGGAAAGACAAGAATCATGATATGGCTTAATATGATGATTAAACTTCCATAAGGGTATGATTCCATTGAATAAATAAAACAATGTCAAAACGCAGTGCGGGTGATTTGATATGAAAATGATATGAAGGAAACCGCCTGCCCTCAGAAAAGTTTTGATGGCATTTTCATTTAATTTTGCCTGCGTATAATGTCTGATAATAATGAGCGCAGTGCTGCTTTATGTACAGTCGTTACCAGGGAAACCGTTTTGTGTCGTTCCAAATGCGCCACCTGCTAGCAATTTGCTGTTCTTGTTCAGAACAATGCGAAAATCGCTAATGTGCCTTCAAAAATCCAAATGATTAACAAAGTAAGGTGTGTGTGTGTGTGTGTGTGTGTGTGTGTGTGTGTGTGTGTGTTTTAAATTAAGATAGCTTATAGCTACTTTTGACTAATCCCTTTTCTTAAAAAATAGTTTAAAGGCTGAAATGTGAGGTTTATCACTATATATAACTTTGTGTTGTGTCTGCAAATGTTTTTTACAGTCATTTTATGGTACCAGTCATTAATAAGTTACCATAGACATTGCCCTACCCCGCTCATACAGTATTCATTTTGTGCAGATCTTAAAAAGCCTTAAATTTTATTTTAAAAGTACTGCAGATACCCTGTAAATACTTTAATTTTTTATATTTTATCAATTTTATAGGTGGTTTTTAATAGCACAATAACATCTGAAGAACTCAAGTACGTAAACATGTAATTTACGGCAGTTGTAGATTTACCAAGTGCTGGAAAATCTTAAAAATGCACCTTGAAAGTGCTTGAATTTTACTTTGGAAAAGGTGTAAGAACCCTGTTATAAGTAATATATGTCTAAAAATCTCTGAGTGCTTTCACACCTGTAGATCGATTGCTTTGTTCCGAAACAAGCATTAAAATTATTACAATATTGCTTTTTATTCTTGGTGCGGTTTGCTTTCACACGGCAAAATTTCTAAACCGACCAAATTTGTTAATACAAGTCACGTGCAAGTAAACAGTTCTCTCATTGGTCAAATCCACCAATTTCCGCGGTTTATTTTCCAGGATTCCACTTAGCTGTCACAGCTGTCGTTCATCAGGATGGAACGACAACAGCTTCACGGGCATATTGTTGTTGTTTTTTTGTAGCTGTCATTATATTAATTTATCATTTTGAAAAGGAGTCCAGGATTCATCGGGAAAACATTTTTAAAATGCACCTACTATGAAGAAGAGCAATAAGACAGCATTATAAAATGAAAAAGTGCGCTTTGATTTTGAATGGTGAAGACGTGCTCACCCACAGACATTCACAGGTTCATTTTGAGGTATTAGCAAAACAACAAAGCTAATGCTTTTCACGGAACTTACGTAATTACCCATCATACATTGTGATATAGCCTGGTCCGTTGGATCGAATTGCTTTCTCACTACAACTGAACCGCTCCAGAGTTCGTTTTCAGTCGAACCGAGACCACCTTGTTCAGGCGATCTCGGACCGATTGTTTTGGCGTGGATCCGAGCACGATTGCAGTGTTCACATATGCCCAAACGAACCGAGCTAAGGGGAAACGCGCCAGGTTCCGAAACAGTGGGCCAGGTGTGAAAGCACCCTCTGATTCCCTTTTGAATATCAAGTTGTTATTTGTGTCTTTAGGTGGTGCAGACAGCCCTGTCAGAGACTCAGGACCCAGAGGAGGTGTCCGTCACAGTGAAGGCCTTCATGACTGCTGACCTGCCCAATGAACTCATTGAGCTGCTGGAAAAGATCGTCCTGGACAACTCGGTCTTTAGTGAACACAGGTGCATAAGCCCAAAAATATTCCAACATATGAACGTTTGGAACAGGCCATTTTTGTGTGTGTTCTGACTTTTACGGACATTAAATTCTTTGCCCAAACAGTCTTGTTCAACTGTTTAATGCAATTTAATTCAAGTCCAATTTTTGTTTCATTCCTAGAAACCTGCAGAACCTGCTCATCCTAACAGCCATCAAAGCGGACCGCACCCGCGTCATGGAATACATCAACCGTCTGGACAACTATGACGCCCCAGACATCGCCAACATTGCCATCAGCAGCGAACTGTTCGAGGAGGCCTTTGCTATCTTCAGGAAGTTTGATGTCAACACCTCTGCAGTGCAGGTATGTGTTTGAGCCGTACTTTCAGTAGCTTTCTTATTCAAGTGTAGGCATTCTGAAGTGATTTGTTGAATAGCAGATAAGGAAAGAGCTGATGTTTCCTGTCCTCCTCAGGTTCTGATTGAGCACATTGGTAATCTGGACCGGGCGTATGAGTTTGCGGAGCGCTGTAATGAACCTGCAGTGTGGAGCCAGCTGGCTAAGGCTCAGCTGCAAAAGGGTCTCGTCAAAGAGTCCATTGACTCCTACATCAAGGCTGACGACCCCTCTGCCTACATGGAGGTGGTTCAGGTCGCTTCCCAGAGTGGTACGTCCTCATCAGTTCTAGTTCTAGATAATAAATGATTGTATTTAAGGACATTTTTCCTCTGATTCTGTGTTCACAACTGTATTTCCTGGCTCAGGTAACTGGGAGGACGTGGTGAAGTTTCTGCAGATGGCCAGAAAGAAGGCCAGAGAGTCATACGTGGAGACAGAGCTGATCTTCGCATTGGCCAAAACCAACCGTCTCGCTGAACTGGAGGAGTTCATAAATGGACCAAATAATGCACACATCCAGCAGGTAATGCACAATTGTTTTTTATGAATTCCTTAATTCTCTAATGTCTTATAACGGTGTTATTATAGTATTATTAAAATACTGTTATAGTATTTATTAATATTTTGAATTAGTTTGTATTTTTCTATTTTCAGTTTTCAATTCACTTACATTTGGTATTTTTATTATGTGCTTTTGTATTTTTTTTTTTTCTTTTTTAATATTTTTATTTCGTTTTATTTTTATATTTTATTTCAGCAAAATGATTTATTTTATTAACAATTTAACCATTTTTAAATAAATAATATAGCCTAAATATATATGTAGTTTTTATTTATTTTTATTTTATATTTCATTTCATTTCATTTTATTTCATGTCAGTTTTAGTCATTTTAGTACATCAACCTAAACTAATTTCATTTGCCAGGGCAGATTTTTTTTTTTTTTTTTTTTTTTTTATCTTAATATTTGTATTTTATTTTATTTTATTTCAGCTTTATTTTAAAACTTTTTTTTTATTATTTTATCAAAAACAATTTTATACAGTTTTAGTTATCAGTAACAACACTGGTTATTAAGAGTACTTTATTATATAAGTATAGAAAATAAATTATGTAACACTATTTATTTATTATTGCTCACAGGTTGGAGATCGCTGCTATGATGAGAAGATGTACGAGGCAGCCAAACTTCTATACAATAACGTCTCCAACTTCGGCCGCTTGGCTTCTACCCTGGTCCACTTGGGCGAGTATCAAGCCGCCGTGGACGGTGCCCGCAAAGCTAACAGCACTCGCACATGGAAAGAGGTGTGCTTTGCTTGTGTGGATGGGACAGAGTTCAGATTGGCTCAGATATGCGGTCTTCACATCGTGGTTCATGCCGATGAACTAGAAGAGCTCATCAACTATTACCAGGCAAGTTGTGATCCTCCAAGAAGTTTCTGCAACTAACTGAAAATGGAATTGAATTTATATGGTTTTAAAATGCTCTCTATAGGACCGTGGCTACTTCGAGGAGCTGATCACCATGCTGGAGGCGGCGCTGGGGTTGGAGCGTGCTCACATGGGCATGTTCACAGAGCTGGCCATCCTCTACTCTAAATTCAAACCACAGAAGATGAGGGAACACCTGGAGCTCTTTTGGTCCAGAGTCAACATCCCAAAGGTACACAGCACTACTAAAGATGATTGTTATTTCAGATGTTGGTTTGTAACACTCCTCTTTTTTTTTTTTCTTTTTTTTTCTTTTTTTTTTTAAATGTCCTTCGCTCAGTTCTGTTAAACAGCAGGAGTTCATTGAATTCTTCTTCCATCATCCCCCTCCAGCTATAATTTAATTCAACATGTAATCTGAGATTCTCCAAAGGGATGATCATAGTATCATCATCTGCAATGCACAGATGTTACAAAGTCTGTCTCCTTCACTTCTTTGATTTCTTTTTTTTATCTTTCTTCCTTTTTCAGGTCCTGAGGGCCGCAGAGCAGGCTCACCTGTGGGCAGAGCTTGTTTTCCTCTACGACAAGTATGAAGAATTCGACAACGCCATCATCACCATGATGAGCCATCCCTCAGATGCCTGGAAAGAGGGACAGTTCAAGGACATCATCACCAAGGTAAAGTTCAACTGCTTTTCCTGTGTAGATAAATACACTTCCAGCAAACTTCATTTGAGTTTAAACTCAGATGACGTTTTACAGTGTTACTATTGTTTTATAAAACTATAACAATCAGTGGTTGCTAACAGAAATAAAGCCAAAATAAAATATAAACATGATCTAAACAATTTCTAAACATCTAATTATTTCTCCATTTGAAAGTGATTTGTTAACATTTGCATAGTGCCAATTGTATAGTTATATATATATATATATATATATATATATATATATATATATATATATATATATATATATATATATATATATATATATTAGACTTATAAGTATAATTATTAGTATTACAAAAACAATTATTTGACATCAATTAATATATAATATTGAGTATGATTACTATTAATTATTAGTATAAATATACAAAATACACAATTTACAAAATTAAATTAAGACATTAATTATTAATATATACATTAAAAAATAAAAGTGAATACATTTTAAATGAAAAAGAAACAAATGAAAATAATTAAATAAAATTTTACATTTAAAATGAATACTGATCATATAAAAATAAAACAAGTAAAAATGTTATTAAATAATATAATAGTATATATAAACAATACTATTACAACACCAGGAAATGAATTAAATTACAGTGATCGTATTTCTTGTTTTGTTTAGGTGGCCAACGTGGAACTGTACTACAAAGCAATCCAGTTTTATCTGGAGTTCAAGCCCTTGTTACTGAACGACCTGCTCATAGTTCTTTCCCCGAGACTGGATCACTCACGTGCCGTCAACTTCTTCAGCAAGGTACAGAAAGCAAGCACAAGGCATCCTTGCCTGTGTGGTGAGCCTTTGAACTTCATGCTAGTTTAAAATCTGCTAAAATGACATTTTGGTTTCTTCAGGTTAAGCAGCTTCCTCTCGTCAAGCCTTATCTGCGGTCAGTACAAAATCATAACAACAAGTCTGTCAATGAAGCACTTAACAACCTCTTCATCTCAGAGGAAGACTATCAGGTACAAACAACAGTGTAAAGGATTTTTCAGAAAAACAGTTATAGTAGCTTTTTACAGTAGCTGTTGTCCGCCACCTCATCGTCTGTTCAACTGTCCCGTCCTCAGGCACTCAGGACATCTATAGACGCATATGATAACTTTGACAACATCTCACTGGCCCAGCGTCTGGAAAAACACGAGCTGATCGAGTTCAGGAGAATCGCTGCTTACCTCTTCAAGGGCAACAACCGATGGAAGCAGAGTGTGGAGCTGTGCAAGAAAGACAAACTCTACAAGGTGAGGTGGATGATGGGGTAATCGTCTAGTCATGCTATGTGTAAATGTAGTTGATCTGATTCATGACAGCCATACATGCTCTTCTACCCAGGATGCCATGCAGTACGCGTCTGAGTCGAAGGACATAGAACTGGCCGAGGAGCTGCTGCAGTGGTTCCTTCAGGACGATAAGAAGGAATGTTTCGCCGCCTGCCTCTTCACCTGCTACGACCTGCTCAGGCCTGATGTGGTGCTGGAGACGGCGTGGAGGCACAACATCATGGACTTTGCCATGCCTTACTTCATCCAGGTGATGAGGGAATACCTCAGCAAGGTAAGGATGGGCTGCTACTCTAAAATGGGCAACAAATACTAGGAATGTCACTTAAAAATAAAATGAACTTTAATTATTATGAATTATTTCAAAACAATGACCTTTTGACTAATTGAATTAAATCATTGTAAATTTGTTTAACTGAAAAGTGATTTAGTAACATTTACATACAGTAAATTGTATTTGTATAATTAATAAATTATTATAATTATTAGTATTATATTGATTTATTGATAATTGATGTCTTCGTTTTATTAATTTGAACGTTAATAAATTTGACTAACATTTTATAATGGCAAATATTACATTTTCAAATGTATTAACATATAGTAAATTACATTAGTATAATTTGTATTAAATAATTAATAATTGTATTATAATAATTAATCAAAATGAAGACATTAGTTATCAATATATTAAAAATAAAAATATGAGAAAAATTGAGCTAACATTTTAAACTAATTAAATTTTTTAAAATTATTATTTTTCACTTTGAAATGTGATTTAACAGTCACATACTTCAGTTTAGTATAAGATATTAGTATAAAATGAAAACATCAATTATCAGAATACTAATTTAAAAAGTCATAATGTTGGCTAAAATTAACCAAATAAATCATTTTAAATGTTACTTTGAAAAGTGATTAGCATTTACATATAGTAACAGTACAAGTATTTTTAAATAAGCCTAATCATAATTGATATAATGTAAAATGAAGACATCCAATTATCAATATATTAATCTGAATATAAAATCAAGAATGTTACATTTTAATCATGAATTAAAACATTTTAAACATACATTAAACATGAATTAAAAGCATTTTAAATATCTCTGTCAATTTGAAAAGTGATTAAGATTTTTATATTAACATTAATCATAAGCATTAGTATAATTATAATAGTAAACTATATTTGAATTTACACTATTTTCTGAATTAATTAGAATGAGTAATAGAATTATTCAACAGAATTATCATATACAGTATACAGACTGAAAACGTATTTTTCTCTTGTATTTAGGTGGACAAGCTGGAGACCTCCGAATCCTTGAGGAAAGAAGAGGAGCAGGCGACAGAGACTCAACCCATTGTTTATGGTAAAACAGTGAAAGCACATTGCAATGGAAACTAACTAGTATTTAGCATCTAGTTTGTTTTTTAAATAATACATTTTATTAAATCAATTTTTTATTAATTTTCTCAATATCTCTCATTCCTCAGGCACACCTCAGCTCATGCTGACAGCAGGTCCCAGTGTGCCTGTCCCCCCGCAGCAGGCTTACGGCTACGGGTACACAGCAGCGCCTGGCTACCCCCAGGCTCCTCAGGCCCAGCCGGGTTTCGGTTACGGGATGTAAGAACCTTCCCGTTTCCCACTCGCCCCTCTTCCAGCTGCCGCTTGGCTCGGTCCAACATCCCTATGGATCTCTCTCCCTCAATCCTCCACCAGTCCGACTCTACCACTTTGTGCTCACAACGGGGGATTTGAGCAAATGTTATTCTTTTACTTTACCTTTTTTAAAATGATCGTTTTTGCTTATCGCGTTTTCTTTATACCATCATGAAGGACTTTATTTCATCAAGAATTATTTTTTTTCACATTCCAGATACTTACTAGATTTAATTTCCTGTCAGTTTTATCTGTCAATAAAAGGGGTGTCTACAATGAGGAGACTTGTGGGAGAAGCAAGTCAGCTTAATTAAAATGACAAAACAATTTCAGATTTGCACTCCGTAGTCAGAGAAAAACAACTAATGTATCATTTTGGTGTGTGTGAACAGCTTGTTCAGTCTGTTAGCATTTAATATTGTATATTCCAGGAAAGAAAATAAAATCGAGAAAAAAAATACAACTACCGCCTCCACAAACAAACACTACTCAATACCAGTAATTCAATGGGGGTGCGGAGCTCTCGAAATATATAAAAAAAAAAGGTTATTTTAAATGCATAAACATGCATTCAAATGGCAACTTCAAACTTTTTCCCTGACCTGTGCAGGTTCTCCAGTTTTTGTTTTCCATATGATAAACAAACTTTTGTTGTGCAGTAACCCGTACTCATTGTGTGGGACCATCCATTTGAGGAGGGATAATGATTAAAATATATATAAATATATATGCAGCTCTCCACACCTGTGTTTTACTAACCTTACCTCTCTGTGCTGCAGTGTGTATGTGTGCGTATGCTGGTTGTTGTGATGTTTAGGTCACTGTACGGCACCGAAATGAGACTAGAAAGCCAGTTTATCCTGCCAGTTGTTCCTAAACTCAATTTACCCTTTATTTGTAAAGAAGTGAAATCCAAAATGGTTTAAGAACGAAGATTAACCTGTGTGTCCTGTACTCCGTTTTCACTGAGTTGAGATTAATCATACACGTATATTGTAGTGATCTGATTGTGCACAAAGAGAATGAGATTTTTCCCCCCCACCCAGATTATCATATAAATAAAGGCTTCTTGTTTGTCAAGAAAAATCTGGTCTAAACATAGCTTCATGTGCAATGTATTCTTTTCCCAACACACTTTGTAATTTCTCCCCCTTCATACTCAATGGATAGTTTCAGACATTCATAACATAAATGAAGCTTTAAGGCGGGAATTTGTGGCTTAATCACTCATGTAAATAAAAATGTTAATACTTAAGAAGCCAGTTTGACATAAATCCAGTGTTTTAAATCTAAATGTTCACAAAATTGATTATACAAGCTTTGCTGTGTGATTGAAAAATGATCAGGAGGTGATTTTTGCACCAAAGTTAAATAACTCATTTATTCCATTGGGTCTGGGGGGGGGCGATTAAAATATGATAGAAATGAGATTCCCCAAAATAAAAATTTCTGTACATAAGACTTATAATAAAAAATGTACTCGTGATGGAATGGGTGAACCGTTTACTTAAAATAAATGGTTAAACCTATAAATCAATGTGTCATTTTAACCTTTTTAATTCATCTTCACCACTCTTTCTAGTTGTATAAAAATAAGTAGTTTAGTCCCATCTTAATCCAATAGTGTTATTCAATACAATTTTAGGTGTCCAGTCACTTTATCAATAAGATCAGCTGGTCCTGGTCCCACACCAAGAACCGTCCGAGACCCTGGTGCAATTTGGGTTCTTCCAGCATCTTGGATTAAACTGACCGGCAGCCCGACCTCTTTGGCATGGGACAGCAGCTCCAGCAGACAGTCCTCGTCTGGAGCCTTGACCACCACTTTGGGCTGACCGCAGTACTCCCACTGTTTCAGGAGCTCTGGGTTTCTGCGCTGGACCTGCTTGTATGCGGATACAGCGGCGTGGGAGCACTGGGCCGCCACTTTACCTTTGCCCATCTTCAGATCGGTTCGGACCACCAGGATCATTTTGAACTCTCCGCTCTCGCCCATCACGCTGGCCTCGCTGCCAGCACTGGCACTGTTTCCTAAAGCTGCCATCATGCTGCGGGACGATCTGCCAAAACGCCCACTGAGGTGCCATCCGAGGCAGAGCCCACAGCCTACACCTGCCAGTATACCCAAAGCGACAGGCCCATACAGAGAGTCCATCCTCGTATCTGATGAAACAAGAGTGATCCATAACATAATCATCAGTGCAGTTCTCTACCCTTACACAAAATTACCATGTGACCATAGTACAAAGGTGAATGTTACTGCAATAAAACTGGTACTATCTTCAAATGGCATATAAAGTGAAACCAAATAGCAAAGAGATTTGTATCACATATTAATTAACTGTTTATATTAGTAACAAAATACCACCAAGCTGGGTGGCTTTACATCAACTTTACAGTATTTAGACGAGAAAACAGTGTCATTCTCCTCTGGTCAGACAAAACCAGCAGTTTATATCTAGGCTGCAGCAGCAGAGCCAGTTTTAAATCTAAATGCTCATAATTGATCATATTAGCCTCGTTGTGCAACTGAAAAAGAAAAGAGCAAATATAATTAAACTAAATGATTAAAAGATTATGAATACACCGTGTTCGGTGTTCATAATCAGGAAGCACTGGGATCTGCTGTATGGGTACAGAATCAAATAAGCATTAATATTTGTGCTACTAATAATCTCGCTTTCTGCACTACATTCGTCAATGGAAATGCTGTCATTCTAGCCGGCTGGATTAAATCTAGGTAAAACGTGTTCGATTAAGCGACCCTCTAACGAGCTTTTAAGTATACTAACCAGTGCTGGTGAGACTATTGAGCATAAACGTGTTTCTCAACATTTGAAACCGGACTCACCAGAAATCAAAATGATTCAGCAACCTGAAGTTTCCAGCAAACTGCACGAGCCGCTTCTTTCAGACCGACGCGGAATGATGACGTCACGTGTTTAAAGCAACCGCGAAAACCCGAGAAAAATCATCACGTTACATTACGTTACATTTAGTAGACGCTTTCATCCAAAGCGACTTATCAAAATCAACAAAAGAACAATGATACGCAAGTAAGCTTCTAGAGCGCTCATAAGTCTGAAGTACTGAATTTAGGTAAAGGAGTGCAGAGCCAGTGGTGGTTTTGTAGGCACACATTATATACCTTGAATTTTATGCCAGCAGCTATTGGTAGCCAGTGCAAATTGATAAACAGAGGTGTGACTTGCATTCTTTTTGGCTCATTAAAAATTAATCTTGCTGCCGCGATCTGGATTAATTGTAGAGGTTTGATAGAATTGGCTGGAAGACCTGCCAAGAGAGCATTGCAATAGTCAAGTCTGGACAGAACAAGAGCTTGAAGAAGGAGTCGTGAAGCATGTTCCGAAAGAAAGGGCCTGATCTTCTTGATGTTGAATAAAGCAAATCTGCAGGACCGGGCAGTTTTAACAATGTGGTCTGAGAAAGTCAGCTGATCATCAATCATAACTCCAAGGTTTCCGGCTGTTTTTGAAGAAGTTATTGTTGATGTGCCTAACTGGATGGTGAAATTGTGATGAAACGATGGGTTTGCTGGAAACACAAGCAGTTCTGTCTTAGCTAGGTTGAGTTGAAGTTCATGGTCCGTCATCCAGAAAGAAATGTCTGTTAGACAAGCTGAGATGCGAGCAGCTATCGTTGGATCATCAGAATGGAATGAGAGGTAGAGTTGAGTGTCATCAGCATAGAAGTGATATGAAAAGCCATGTTTCTGAATGACAGAACCTAGTGATGCCATGTAGACAGAGAAGAGAAGTGGTCCAAGAACTGAGCCCTGAGGCACCCCAGTAGTTAGATGTTGCGACTTAGATACCTCACCTCTCCAAGATACCTTGAATGACCTATCTGAGAGGTAAGACTCAAACCACTGGAGTACGGTTCCTGAGATGCCCTTTCTCAATAGGGTTGACAGGAGGATCTTTTGGTTAACCGTGTCCAAAGCAGCGGATAGATCCAGCAAGATAAGTACTGAAGATTTGGAATCCGCTCTTGCAAGTCTTAGGGCTTCAACAACTGAGAGCAAGGTTGAATGTCCACTTCAGAATCCAGTCAGGTTTCTATAATGTGTGATTTATCCTCATGAATGAATATTTTAATGTGTTCACCTTTCTTTCACACCTTTATTCTGAATTATTTAGGAAAGAAATTGTCCATCATATTTCATTAGGCGGTGAAAAGGTGTTGTTGCAATTTGCCTAATTATAGCAAAACATTTAAAACGTAAGTGTGATGCTTCAAAATCTAGCAAACTACCTTCCTAGACAGCATTTTGAGTATCATGAGTTAGTACCCAGCTACACGAGTCATTTATAGACAGATGCATGCATTAACAGCAGCCTATTTATTCCTACAATTAGGGCCCAAACTCTTATCTGGGCACTTTTAATTCTTTACTCTTTTGAACCCCAGAGACCCAGCCTAATTTAAGACAGTGTAAAGAAGCTTTGAAACCAGACACTGTGTTTTTCGGGCCTGGCCACTCATGGTTTTATACCCTTAGTGTACCCCTGGGTGAGCAGGTGTGCTGTGGATTGTGTAAGACTTAAACTACTGACAAAATGTTCTTGATTCTGACATTCGAGATTGTCTTACCTGCTGATTCTTTTTTGGTTTTGTTTTGTTTATCCAGGCTGCTGTTCATCTGCTGCTTTGACACCAGCAGTGAAGGTTATTCTATGTGCATTCTATGTGAAATCGGTAATCGTTAAGAGCACAAAAATGAATACAGTTACAAAGGTACATTACATTATGTTAAGTGTGCATTTCAAATGTTGTTAGATCAGATTTTGTTTTCCCCTGATGTGTTTGTTGCTGCACAGTGAAACTGGAGAAGCAATAACAAGTACTGAACATTTTGACAAAGAAGAGAGATGTGAAAAGATTGTGTTCAAGATAAAACCGGCGTCAAAATGTTTTCACAGCAACGCAGAGTACTTTCCGCAGCGATGGAACTGTTACAACTTTTTGTATGCCTATTGTCAAAACTCTGCAATACTTGGGGTTATTTTTGGTGGGCCTCAGGGTTTTTTGTGTGGTTGGTAAGATCTCACTAGGGTATCATTAAGTGCACAAATACTCATCCTTCCTGTGAATTTGTCACATGTAATATTAAAGGGATAATTCAACCAAGAATGAAATAATGTCATCATTTACTCACCCTTTATGTCATTTTAAATGATCTTCTTTCTTCTGTAGAAAGTTTAGCACAATCTCCTTTTACTCTATGTAAAAGTGCAGCATGACCACTTTGCTAAATATCTCCTTTTGTGTTCCACAGTAATAAATATTTAGAATGACATGAGGGTGAGTAAAGTATAACAGACTGTTCAGTTTTATGTGAACTATCATTGGGATGGGATGTTTAGGTTCCAGAATGGAATAATTATGGAAATGAATCATGATTTTTTTGGTTTTAGTTTTACATAATGTGGTTTGTACTCTTGCCTTGGCATCCATGATGACTCTGGCAATGCAGTTGATTGCATCACTGGGTCATACACAGGTCCGATTGGGTTACAGTAATCTGCAAAACACAGCAGAGAACTGCAGCCACCAGAATGATCAGGGACAGAGAAGAGAGAAAACAGACAAGAATGTGAATGCAGACTCTGTATTGCTCTCTTCCCCTTCTCTGTCTTCCTGTGTGGGTCTAAAGACATTTTAAACATTGTGATTATCTGTCCCACAGGTGCATGATTGTCTATAATGAGATGGCTGAAAATGGGACAGATTTGAAGTTTCTTTGAAGAAGAGTGGGACTGTGGGACCAGCACAATCAGAGCTCTGGAAAGACAGGTCAGCCCTGCAGGCGTTCTTCTAATGTACTCATTGACCTTATAGAACAAAAATGTGCACACCTAATGCTTGTTCTTTTACAAATGCAATTTTCAGATGTAAATATAGGCCTATTATTTTATTGCATCCCAGGATTATTATTGTTATAGCTGAAACTAAAACTAAAACCATAAAAAAACATTTTGTTACTTGAAATTAAAAAAAAAAAGTTAACTGAAATAAAAACAAGTTAAATTTCTCATTTGCATTTAATTTAACTTGAGTACTGAAATAACAAACTAAAACTGGAATAAAAATTGATATATATGATATAAACACCCAACAGAATGACTTTAACTAAAATTAAAATTAAAATGGAAAACAACAAAAATAAAAGTATCTCAGTGATATTAAAATAGCACTGCTGGATCCTACAAATTCACATTTATCAACACTCTTACTGACCATGCTGAGTCTTAGCAAGCACTGTATTTGAATAGGAGCTCTGTTATGAAAAAACTTGATTTTCTATGTAGTGCAACTACAGGCAATTAAAATTAAACTTCTACATATGATTTTATTTGAATATAAGATTTTTTTTTAATGTTAAGTTATACAGTAATATAACAGTAATATTGTGAAAAAAATTACAATTTAAAATGACTTTTCTATTTTAATATTTTAAAATGTAATTTATTCCTGTGATGGCAAATCTGAATTTTCAGCAGCCATTACTCCAGTCACATGACCCTTCAGAAATCATTATACTATGTTAAACTTTTAATCATTGTACTATGCTAAGTTTATATATATATATATAACTTTTCTATGGAACAGCAAAGTAGTAACAGAATCCCCTATATGTGTGCAATGTGCATATATGTGTGCATGTAAATCTATAATAAGCAGTAGAAATGGACAAGAAAGTGTGCTGTAGAGGACACTAGGACACTCATAATGCTAGAGACACTCATATTGAAGAAGTTGATGAAGAAATAGGAAAAATTCTCAAAATTAAATCTAAATGCATTTGACAGAAAAACTACTTGATTCTTTCTGCCTCAAAAAGATTTAAGAATCACCATTAACAGTGTCATTTACATCTCAAAGCCTCGTCTTAATCCAATAAAAGCACTCGCAGCGGTTCTTACAAATTAAGACTGACATCTAACTGCAAGTTGGAGTCTTTGCCAAGTTAGTCTGGGTTTAATAAAACCCCCTGAGATTATTTTAATAGATTTTGTTTCAGTTCTGCAGAAGAAGCTTGAAAAGGCTTAGGTGAGTAAGGCTGTTCTTGCGAAACAGCCGCGGGTATGTAATACCAGTAGTTAAACACTTAGAACCAGGGGCCTCTGCGCGGTTTCCTCCCACACAGCTGAATGTGATAGAGTGTGTGCTCTACGTGTGCTTCAAGAGTACATAGTGTTCAAGTAGGCCACTTTAATGTTTATGTAGTGTGATGCACATGACAAATTTGTAAATATTGCATTGTATGTCCTGTATATATTAGATAATACAGAAACTCGCTTCTACCATTTCTGACTGAATGACTACTTTTTCTTAGGGGCTAGTAATAATGCGCAGCTTTAATTGTGCTTTAACTGGCACGTTTACATGGAAAAACAGATCTTTCATGTAGAGAAATTCAAGTCGTCTCTCAGCATGTGTGGGAGTGTTTAATAAGGCGAACCGCTCTGACTCGTAAGACTGACGTGGAAATGATTCTAATATGACTAAGTCTGACATTCCCGGACCAGGCGTCTAACTTTGGCTTTTCCAACACTGCTGCATTCAATTGACGCAAATGACTGCTGCAAAATAGGCCAGCGGATGCTCCACTCCCCTGAGCAAGTTCCCATTTGTTCACAGCTCATTTTTAACATGAGAGAAAAAGGGATAGTTCTCTAGTGAAGTAGTGTCATTGTTGCCTAAAAAGTATAGTTCACCCAAAAATGAAAATGTGCTGAAAATTTACTCACCCATGAGTTTGTTTCTTCAACTAAAAAGAATTTTAGCATCACTTGCTCACCAGCGGATCCTCTGCAGTGAATGGGTGCCGTCAGAATGAGAGTTTAAACTGCTAATAAAAACATCACAATAAAACCACAAGTATTCCACACGACTCCAGTCCATCGCTTAATGTCTTGTGAAAAGCTGTGTGTTTGTAAGAAACAAATCCATCATTAAGGTGTTTTAACTTCAGACTGTTGCTAAAATATAACTGTTCTATCCACAATGTTGTGGTCTCCAATGAAAAAGAAAAAAAAGAAAAAAACAGTCCAAAACAGTTCTAAACAGCTATGTCGGTGGATTCTTATGTGAGAGAACAACAGGAAATTGACTTTTTCATTGGAGGAAGCATTATTATGGATTATGGATTTTTGTTCAAAAGACGTTAATTGATGGACTGGAGATTTTTTGTGAATTATTTTTATCATTTTATTCTGACGGCACCCATTCACTGCAAGATCATTTGGTGGGCAAGTGATGTAATACAAAATTTCTCCAAATCTGTTCTGATGAAGATATAAACTCATCTACATCTTGGATGGCCTGAGTACATTTTCAGGCAAATTTTCATTTTTGGGTGATCTGCTCCTTTAAGAACCTTTATCTACCTGATCAGACTTTTAAAATGACTTTTACTGGTAACATCATTTAGTTAATGTAGGTATTACCACATGAAGCACAGTCGTTGATGTCCAGACAAGACATTTTTTACAACGTAGACACTTTTACAAGTTTCTACTACTTATTTTTGTTAGAGATAGCAGATATTTGAATTGGAATTATTGAGGTTTGGACTCAAACCAGTGTCTTCCTCCTTGGCCTAATGTGTCGTTGCTTACTTCTAGACCACAGCTCCGACCTAGACTGTTTTTTAAAGACTGTATGTGTCGGTTTAGTTTGCTTTGTTGCTATTTTAGCAAATCCTCAGTTTATTTAATTGTGCACATAGGGTCAAATTATGGCCTTATTTCCTCCTCATCCTCTTTGCTGCCATCTCCATTCAGGCAGCACTTCAGAAGGTGAAGCTGAGCCTGCTGTTATGTAACAATTATGAAATCTTTCGGTCTATTTATAGACTCCAATATTGTCAGGTCTTTGAAACTATGATGAGCTGGTTATGATCTTGGATCACTTTGCACATTGATTTGATTGCATTAAAACTCTAATTTATGATACTGTTATTTTAAAGATTTATAGTAGGTTTTTTGTTTGTGAACATGGTTGCATAATACCTCCTCTAGCTCAGCAGAAAAACATGCCTTGACATCTCCATCTCTTCACGACAACAAGCTCTCATTATTGCTTAACCTGACACCAATGATTTATGAACAATGATTTTGCAGATTTTATATCAGCCTTATAAAAACAGTTTCTACCTGCATCTTGCAAAAAAAAAATCATATTTAAAAACCTTATTTAATCAAATACTTAAAGGGATAGTTCAAGCAAAAATAAAAACTAAATTCTTTCCAGACCTGTATAACTGTATTTTCTCTGAGAAGAACATATTTTGAACTGTTTTTGTCCATTTAATTGAAGTCAGTATGGTCCAAAACAATATTGGACCCCTCTGACCTTCACAGTACAGACACATTAAAAATATTAAAAATATATCTTTTGTGTTCCACAGAAGAAAGTTATACAGATTTGAAACAACACAAGTTTGAGTAAATAATTATTTTTGGGCAGACTATCAATTTAAATACAAATTCAGTAGTGACCAAACACCTTAACCCAGCTGTGACCATGCACCTAAACCAAATCCTCACCAATGTACATGCTGTGCTTAATCTCTAACATTTATGCTAGCTATAAAAGCAATCCAGCATGCTTTAATAATGGTATTGAAAGGTCTGACAAAGTATGTGTTGTATGAAGCAGGGAATAAGACTATTACTGTTTCGCTTTCCTGGAATTCCAGTGATGCAGAGATCATCCTCTTTCGTGGCCACTTAATAGATTCGCCTCAGATGTTTCTTCTAAAATTCCTTAAGCGCAATAAAAATAGACACAATTGTTATAAATTGTTATTAATTATACTCAATTGCTGACATGCAGCAAGAACATAGAGCTATAAAATGACCGTGAATCGTGTTTGCTCTAGAAAGAATCTTGGAAGAGTTTGGGATTTTTTTCTCTTCTAAAACTCAAAGGAAAAGAAATGAAAAACTGTCATGGTTTACTCACCCTCATGTCTTTCTATAACTATGACTTTCTTCTGTGGGATATGATTTTTGTTGTTATGTTTAGTCCATACAATTCAAATCTGTGGGTTCCGATGTTGTTTGGTTCTCAGCGTTCTTCAAAATATTCTTTTTTCCTTCCACAGAAGAGTCATTCGTTTGAATGACATGAGGGGGAATAAATGATGACACCTTTTTCATTTATGGGTAAACTATCCCAATAAGCAATTTGCTCTGTATGTAATTTGAAAAGAGATTAAGTGGATTTCAGTTGTGCTTTCGTGTAGGGAGTGATGAAGAAAAATCCAAGGGAAAGAGCAACCACATAAGTGAAACAGAAATAGTAGAAATGGAAAGAATAGGGAATCAGTGAGCGAGTTGGTGAATGAGCGCGAGGGAGGGAGAGATAGGCAGAAGGAACTTGCTGCCCCTGGTTGGTGTTGTGTAAGACTTGGCTGGCTGTATCAGAATAACACTCTTATTCTCTCAGTGCTTTGAACTCTGGTACCCTACAGCTCCGACCGACCAGCCCTCTCTGCAACAGCAAGAACTCACACTGAGGTGCCTCTCTCTCTCTCTCTCTCTCTCTCTCTCTCTATCTATCTATTTCCTTCTCCCCTTTCCTGCTGTGTCGCACTTCTCTTTCTCTTCCCATAAGTCGTACCTCTCTCTCCTCCTTTCTCATTTGTCTTTCACTTTCTCCCACATGTGCTCGTCTGCTTCAGCTGTTCTGCTGCTGTACCTTTTGCACTGAAGAAAGTTTCTGATGTTTTATTTTCTGTCCTGTTGGACTGAGAACAGGCGTGCACAGCTTCTTCAGCTGGTAAGAACCACCTGCATCATGTCTGTACCATGCAAAAATGTGTTTTATTATAGTTTCATATAGGAGGCTGCTGCATGCATAAATGTATACTGTTATATATTTCAAGTTGCGTCTTTCTAAAAGCTTGTGTAAAAGTGGTTATGTAACCCACACATTGCTTCCTTGTTGCATAT
Organism: Spinibarbus caldwelli; assembly: GCA_039654775.1. NCBI lineage: Eukaryota > Metazoa > Chordata > Actinopteri > Cypriniformes > Cyprinidae > Spinibarbus > Spinibarbus caldwelli. Next base: position 16,573,312 of record CM077266.1, on the reverse strand, counting down.
GCGTGTGTAAACATTGCATGTTGTTCAGGGTGAAAGTGAATCCACGTGCGTGTGATGGTCTGCAGGTGCGCGTGTGTTCATATGTGTCGATAACGGGTGGTGTTTGGTTTCGTGCTCTTTCTCTCTCTGTGTGTGTGTGTGTGTGTGTGTGTGTCAGAACTGCACATCGTGTTTGGGATCGGTTGTCATTTCACGAGGCTATTGGAATGAACGAACCCGTTGACCCGCGGTTTAGCCGAGGACACGCCCCTCCCTTACGCACGCACGCACGCACTCACGCACGTACGTCAGTCACTCTGCCTCGTTCTCCTCACTGAGCCCGTTGTGTTTTTCCCTTAGTCTCGGTCTGGCGCTGCTTTTTTAAATCCTACATCGCGAAGTTGTTTACTTTAAGCTTCTGTTTTGACATACAGGTGTTGGCACGGGCTCAGACAGAGGCTTCAAACAGCTGGTAGGTTTTAGAGAGGGCTGACTAACTGTGAATATACTTCTGCGTCACACGCGCTACGCAGTTGCTGTTTCATTTGGCACCGCCACTGGACTCCAGCGCTGAAAGATTGAACTAGAAACTTCCTCTGGAAAGAGCACTTTCCTGCCCTAAATGTAATTTGAGAAGGTTTAGTGACTTGATTTTTTACGGTTTGGCATGTTGTTATGTTTCTCTTGTTATCTGCTGGAGCTGCAGCGACATCGTGTGGCTCGTTATGTAACAGACGAACCCGGTGACCCTCGGATTCATTGAGGCTTCCTAGGAACTGATGCATTTAGTCATGCATCGTTGCCTTTAATTAACTCTTAGCTTTGGGTTGGTTTAGTTAGAAACTACAAATATCGAAAGTAACGAGCTTATTTAAGCAGATATGATATTTATAGATTCATGCTTATATAAGTGTGTGTGTGTGTGTACAGGTTTATATATATGTTTAGTATTACATTAAAAATGTACAAATAAATTTAAAGAGTTGACGAGTAACAGTTTGATGCTATGTTATGGATTGAGGATATTAATCATATCAACAATATATAGCCTAAGATTTATTGTTTGTTTGTTTATTTTTTTTCTCAGCCAGTATTATATAATTAGTTGTTTCTGTTTATTTTAAGATTAGTTTTGCACTATTTCTATAAACTGGCAATATTTTATGATGGAATATAGAAAAGATTTAATCCTTTGAAGAAGAGTTGGTTTTTTTTTTTTTTTTAGGAATTTATTGCGTACAAGTAATGATAGAATTGCATTGTGAATTTGTGCATAAAATGAATTGTTTATAATGTTGATTTTAAAGACTATCTAATCAGCATCCCAGATGTCTATATTATTATAAGCACTTGTTTTTCCTACTTTAAATATAAATTATATATTTTTATATTGTTATGTTTTTATTATATATATATATATATATATATATATATATATATATATATTTTATAAGGATTTTTTTTTCTGTTTTATATTGTTTATTATAATGTTAAGATTCCTAAATTCACTTGGACCATACAATTACTTTATTTATTTAACTATTTTATCTATTATCTAATTATATATATATTAGTGTTTTTTTTTTTTTTTTTTGGTCAAGTAGATTTTTATAAATAAATTTGTAATATCATCTGTTCAATAAAAAACATTAATAATAATCAGTTTAACAATTTAGAAAATTTAAAAACAGAAATGTCTGGGACTAATACTGACATAATGCATCATATGTAGAATTTATTACAGACCTTCCTTGTCTTGTATTCTTTTTCCTTCAAGTCTACAAAATGTCCAGAAGATGGCGCCGTACACCAGTGTGAGTTCTTGGCCCTGCTGTTACTAAAAAGATGTTACTATTTCTGAGATCCACACGTTTTTGCCCCTCATTGTGTTTAAGAAATTAATAGTCGTTACCTTTAGGGGCATTAAACTATTAAAGGAGGCTTATTTAAATTTTTCGACATGAATTTCTCTTGTCTAGAGAGATAATTGGTGTCTTTCTTTCAGCCCGTGAAGTTGTTGCCTGACCTGCATTCGGCAGTCATGTTTTCCTGTTGGTCTTTTGTGACACAGAACAAATGTACTTTGTTGGATGATGCAATGGCACGCCTCAGTCATATGATACACTGTGTGTATAATATGTCATCTTTACGTAATTTTCTGTGAACAGAATTGAATACAGTTTTCTTTTTTGGGCTTGAGCACATACATTGCTGGAAGTGAAAATACAGTTGTAGTTGTTCTATTGGTTCTGGTATATCCAGGTGATCAAGAAATCTTTTTCTTGACAGTTCTTATATTATACTTTGCATAAGGAAAATTACCAAAAAAAAAAAAAAGTAATTTATTTTCATGCACGTTTGATGCTTACATTGCATTTACATTTAGTCATTTTGCAGACGCTTTTATCCAAAGCGATTTACAATTGGGGAATACATAAGCGATTCATCTTGAAGAGGCAATCAGACAGACGAAGTGCTTGTAACACCAAGTCTCAGGCATTGTTCAAATAAGTACAAGCTAGCAAGGGAAGGAATAAATAAAGAGAAAGAGAAAGGTTTTTTTTTTTTTTAAATAAAGTTTAGGATGAAGTCAAGTAGTGTCGAAAGAGATGAGTTTTCAGTTGTTGCTTGAAGATTGACAGGATAGGGGTGGGAAGATCATTCCACCAGCCAGGAATGGTGAACGAGAACGTTCTGGAGAGTGATTTTGAGCATTATATTGCAGATTCACAAAAAAAAAAAAAAATTGTTGTACAGAGTCATTACATTTTAATTTGAACTAGTTAATTTTGTGGTCACTTAGAATTTATTTAGAGTTTATTTGTTTGATATTTATTTATTTATTTATTTTTTTACAATTACAAAATACAATTGTAAGTACACATAATTGTTGTATTAGTTAAGTTGTACTTATTTCCTTCTGATATTAACAGTTTCTGTTTTACACAATATTAAGTATTAGAGGGGAAATGAGCTTAATTTATGTGAAAATGTCATAAGGTAAAACCTACTATGATCCTCATAGGCTTTACTGGCTTCATGCAAAATGTAGTCTTATTTTATCTCTTTTTGAAGTTGAATTATGGCCTGGACATTTTGCCCATTCATTATCACGTCAGAACTCATTTAGTGCTATTTAACCAATTTACTTTCACAACCAAATTGATCTTTTTTGATGTTTTTTTTTTTTTTTTGGATGTCTGAGCATCAATGACTGTTTTTGATTAAATGATTGATGACGCACGTTTAGTGTTCACAGTTGTCCAGCAGAGGGTGAAGGGTATAATTATTTAATTATTTGATGTTAATTCAGTCCCACTCTTGTGGAGTCTCTCTTTCCTAATGGAGCTGTCAGTCCATCAGGAATATGGAAAGGATACATAAAACTGATGAAAATGTTCAATATAAATTTATGGAGTTTTTACTGGCCTCTGATGAATGACAGGTGACCCTGTCACCAGCTTATTCGGAGTCGCAAAAGACCATTACTTACCAAACAAGACTTCTTTACGAAGTTCTCGTGATTTGTTTCTGATGGCTGTTTTGTCTAGTATCTCACAGAATTGTGTGAGTCACAGTTCGACCCCAACATCTCTCTTTGTGTGTCTCTCAGTGGGAGGCAGGACCACGTGTACTCTACCCGCTCGCAGGAAAGTCAGTTGTTATAACTTCAGCCAGCGGGCACTTTTATGGACCTTTGAACCAGTCCGCTGACCACTATTTTATTTGCGTTGTAAAATATCATGCTTTGTCCCTCTTACTTTTTATTTCAGAGGTACTGACTCAATGTTAATTGGACTATTATGTTAATCACTGTAATGTGTGTGTGTGTGTGTGTGTATTTAATGAAATATACAATATATGCTGTATATATGAACAAGTTATATAAAAATATTAGATGATATTAAATATTATATTTAGATATTTTATATATACATATAAAATAAGAGGAAAATATATCATATACAATAGTATTTACGTGATTTTTTTAAGGTACGTTATGGAACACCATGGTGTTACAATAGTATATTTCCAAAAAATATATATATATATATATGGTATCATTTTCAAAAAAACCACAGTAGTACCTATTACCATATTGCTGGCAATAATAGTTGTTGTCATTGCTGTTTTTGTCAGTTTGGGATTTGCCACATTTTACTGTAAATCAACAGTTTATTCTCAGTTTGAGTATAAAAACATGATGGCTTTGTATTTCAGTGTTTACACTTGAATAAAAGCTGTCATTTAGACAATCCCTCGTACAAGCGTGTGTGTGGCAGTTTTCCTCCAGCTATTTACACAGCCAGTGTGTTCCTATAATATCATTTTGCTGTAATCAGCTTTGAAACACGTTTGTGTACGTAAGGCAAAGAACTGTTAGTGTATTTAATCAGTGTGATTTACGCCTCTCGTGCATTTGAAATAACGCACCTGGCTACACTGCATTTCTCTATATATATAAAGTTTTACAACTGTTGCGGAAAGTGCAAAGTGTGTTTGAGGGACTGTGCAGTGTGCACAAATGAAAAAGATCCTGAAATAAAATTGCAATTGCTGCCCTGAAGCTGTAACCAGCTACAACAATAAAAATGTCAGGGTTGGGTCAGTGTATATTATGTTTCATATCATCTTCCAATAGAAGATTGAAGCCAAAAAAATGAATTACCTGTTAAATATCATTCTGGTACTTTAAAATGAATTCATACAAAATTACTTTTATAAAGATTGGACATATACTTAAAAAATATTGTCTATATTTATCATGTTTTGGCATATTGTCATAAAAGAAAATGTTCAAGAGACTGTATTTTCTTCTGTCTTTCAGTGTGTTACATTTGGTGCTTTATCACATTATTGTTCCACCGTCTCTTCATTGCTGTTCTCAGATTTGCTTGTGTGATAAACAGTTTTACATTAGACACATATTTTATTCTTAAAATTTAAACATAATTAAAATAGAATCAATACATACATTTGGACAAAAAATCCACAGGTTGCTTAAAACATTTTACAGAACATTTATCTATTTGTTTTTAAACAATTAGTCAAACTGTCCGTTAACTTGCACAGGCACAAATTTCTCTTGCTATCCAAATGTTTTGTGTGCCATGAAACAATTTTAATTGATTTCAAATGGCTATAGAGAAATTTTAACACAAACTCTACACCTTAAATAAAACAGTTTTTAAAATTAAGGAAAGGAGAAAAAAGGATACTTGTTCACTTGTGAATTTTTTTCTTTTATTTTTTATTTTTTTTGAGTTCGAGTTTGCTAACTTCTGGGCATATGTTCAGTAAATTTGTCTATGTTAGATACACACACACACACTATTAACCATTATCCAGATTCTGAAGCCCTTCTCACTGTTTAGGGAAACTCTTTTTGTAACATAAACTTGAGTAATATACCAAATCCACTTACAATCATAAATGTGAACAGCATTGCCCAGGTGCACACAAATACACACTCACATACCTCACCCTTCCCTGTCCCCTCAATCGCCACACAATGGCATTGTAATTGTGCATGTTATTCACGATTGTGGGCGGGTTTGGGCTGTGAGTCAGACCTGTACCTGCTCAGGGCCTTGATACCGCATTTGAGACACACGAAAGGAAACTGCCAATTCATACGGGTGATGTGACAGGTGTAAATGTGTGCAGACGTGCCTGTTTATGTATTAAAGGTGAAGCAGTACTGATGTTCGGCACGAGGTCTTAAGATCCCAGCATTATTTTCTCTCTTTTAATTTAACATTTTTTTCATTATTTGGATAAATATCCTCTTTGTGCTAAGACATGGACAAAAGCTCTTTTTATATTTGGAGAAACTTGTTTGTGGGATGAATGAGATGCAGGCGTTTTCATTGATTCATTTGTCTCATTCACCAGAAGGACAATGGCGTGACACTCATCCCATGACTGCTAAAACTAGCAGCTCAGCCTATGAGTTTACCATAGTGTTAACATCTTAAAGAAAAGCTCTTGATTACCTAGAACAAGATAGTGTGCAAAATTTTTGATTGATAAAGAGTCATAGAATTCTGTAAAGGGATGTTTTACATGACACATGACATTGTCAACTTTCATTGAAAATGTTGTTCAACTGCTGCAAAGTTTTTTTTGTTTTTTTTTTTAGAGGGTTTTATAAGAAGTATGTTAGAATAATCTGTACCATCTGTGTCATCGATTATAATCCCATTCACATCCTGTAGTCCGTTTAAAACATTTTTTGGTAACACTTTATTTTAAGGTGTCCTTGTTACACAATGTCACATGTACTTACAATTATAATAACAATAAATTATGCATAATTACATGCAAGTAACACTAAGCCAAACCCTAACCATATAGTAAGTACATTCTAATTAATATTTCTCAGTACTTAAATGTATAATTACACTGTAAAAAGGACACCTTAAAATAGTGTAACCCATTTTTTTAGTAACTACATTTAAGATTTCACTTGTTATCATTAAATAAATTAGTTAACATGAACTAACAATGAACAATACTGCAAGTCTTTATTAATCTTTCTTTGTTAATGTTCATTTTAACATTTACTAAAATTTGTTAACATTAAAGCAGTAAATAATTGTATTTCTATTAACTAGAATTAGCCAATTTTAATAAATGCTTTAAAAATATTGTTAGTTTTTTAGATAATGCATTATCTAATATTAACAAATGAGACCTTATTGCAAAGTGTTATTAATTTTTCAGTTGCAGGTCTTGTCACCTGAAGACTGTTGTCTTAAAATATTTTTAACAACATAAACTCTGATTTCTAGAGAATCTGGTTAGTTGCAGTTCTGAATAGGAGAGTTGGCAGTTTTTTTTTTTTTTGTTTTGGTTTTTTTTTGTGATGAGGCCAATAAATTATGAATTAGAAAGGCGTTGGTGTTAGTGCCGCTTGATGTCTTTCTAGAGCGGGACACTCCCTTCCCTCCTGACAGATCAAAACAAATTAGGGCATAAATGGCTGGCCTTTTAATTGTTTTGAAATTTTTCGATCAGCCTATGTCATCGGTGATGTATGCAAGACCAAATGTGTCTGTAACCAGTCAATCAGTGCACTTTTTGTGCCAGGAATGGTCATAATAAATGTTTGAGGCCAGTCTCCCCGACAGCCTCACCTCATTGTCCTTGGGCCGGACAGCATGTGTGTGTTCTGGTGGCATTGCAGTGGGTGGAGGAACTAGAATGAGCTCATGTGGTTGAAAATCCCACATTGATAAATCATGGACTAACCCCCACGCATGCACACACACCCAACCACACATTATTTCAACCCAGGGGACGCTGTCTCATAGTCACCAAAACGCACACAGACACACCGTCTCTCACTCCAGATTGCAAACTGAACATTCCCCGTCATTGGCGATTGATCATGCAGTCCAAAGTCAACTGCATGATGTTTCCTACACACATGTGAAAATGAGTTTCACAGAAGCTTTGTGGGTGCCACAGATGACCTCACTGATAGTCTGAAGTGATCGTCCAAGCCTGATATAGAGCTTAAGTAACATAAGAGAACAGCATAATGAAATCAGATCAAATTCATTTTGAAAATCTCATGAAGGGGTTGTTTGTTGAAGAAATTGGTTCACAATTCAAGGAATTGTGTCTAATATATTTCTGTTTTATTTATTCATTTTTACATACCTTTATGTATTTTTAGTGTGTGTGTGTGTGTGAGAGAGAGTGTGTGTATATACACAGAAAAAAAAAGTTTCGAAAATGATGAAAACCTCAAAAATTGCTAATAATTCTCACCGACAGTTACAAAGAAATAGGAAGTAAAACACTGAATTAAAAGTGAAATGTTGAAGTAAAAAACTGAAATATGATGTATGAGTATTTTTTTTTTGGACAGCATAATCCATCTTTGTTTTATTACAACTTTGAAAAAAGACATTTTCTGAATTATATATGTGTGTATATATATATGTATATGTGCGTGTGTTTGATAATAATAAATAATGTAAATAATTAATACGTCTCCTCTGAAATACAAAAGAATTATGCTATGTTAGTTATTATATATAGTCTGTTATGTGATCAGCATAATTCATATTTTCATATCTTAGCAGACTGATCCAGTTATAGTAAATATGTAATGATAAGTAAATAAAATATTTAAATTTTATATATATATATATATATATATATATATTTTACCTATAGGTATAAAAATTGTTTGTTGCATTGTACTGTTTTATAGGACAGCCAAGTGTAGACAGGAAAGCAGGGGTGTGAGAGGGGGAGTGGGAATGGGACATGACCCAAGTTGGACTCAAACCTGGGTCGCTGAGCCAACAACTCTTATACATGAGCATGTGCACCACAAATATGACATTAAATAATGTTTTTCACTTGAATAAAACAGGTATGTTAAGCATTATATAATGCTAATTTGTAAATGACATGTTTGTTTTTCTTCTTATTATACATGTCCTGTAAAAGAAATTAGAAATCGCACATGTGGTCAGGCATTTTCTTCTCCTGTTTCCTTCGTGATTAAAAGCAAACATTAGGGGGAAAAAAAGTCTGGTCGACTTAATACAGAAAATGATCTGCAGATTAGTAATAATTCATCACTTTCATTTTTCATAGCCAAACGTCAGTTGAGCCCAGCACTTAGAGAACAGCCAGTTGCCAGTTCACAGATCATAACGGAGGGTTGCCAGACCCAGGTCCTTCCCTCCCATGTGGCGTAGTTGGCTGCATCTTTCCTCTGTTTCAATGTGTGTACAATTTACTAGTGATCTTGTCTGTCTTTATTGCACGGCCCTGGTTTCTGTGGGCCGTCACAAGAATGTCCGCTATTTTCTTTCCATTATCCCATGGCTTAGGCCCCTGGACCGGTGTTTGGTGCAGACGGGCTATTGTGGAAAAAAAGACAAGTATTAGGCCATTTTATAGACTTCACAGCTGCTGACATAATTCAACAGTGTGTTTTTTTTTTCCGCTGTGGAACATCAGGGAGGGTAAACGGCTCCCTGTGTGGAGGCCGTTATCCGTACACCCCTCTTTTTTCCTCACATCTTCTCTCATTCACTCCCCTTTTTATTCACTCATTCCTCCTCTTCCCCTCCTCTTGTCTTGTTATTGCTAGATGATTACAAACTCCCACTCAAATTAAGAGCCAAGTACCCGATTCTCAATTTTTCAGTCTAATTTAATGTCACCTATAAATGTACTGTGGAACTTAGTTTTACACCCCACTCAGAATCACAACATAGTTAATGTGACATTTTATAATTCTTTTCTTGCCAGTGAGGTGGGAAACATTTATTTAGACATGCATTTTATTTAGAATACATACTTAAAAATATATTCTTTGAGAATATGGTTAAATATCCTTGACAAACAATATACGTTTACTTTTTTACAAAATTGTGTAAGATGTTTTGCAGTGTTGCTATACTTCATATTTATTTTAAAAACAATTTTTTTCTTTTCTAATTATTATGCATGCCGTTTTATAATGTCATATTTTCAGATATGTTCATTTATCACACCACAGACTGCAAAAAGCTAAAAAGATGAAACAGTTGGTGAGAATTTACAAGCAACTGTGATATATTTGTATATTTTGTATATAATGCTTGTAATTTGCTTTTTTAATACAAACTTTTTTTTTTCCAGTTATATAATTGATTTTTTTTTTTCAATTAAACACTGATCAGTGTAGCAATTTAAGTGAAAAGTTTAACTGAAAAATGCACATGAATCAAAGTTTAAAGTGTGTAAAACCCGAGGATCATCAGTGGAAGCAAGAACATCTGATCTACTGGACACAAAGTCACACATTTATGTACTTGATTACTAGCCTAGAAATGACAATATGTTGATATATAAGCAAATTTATTCTCCATTTTGTCTCACTTTTTCTTTTTCTTTTCTTTTTTTTTAGATCTTTCAAAATTCTGAAACTTTTAAAACAATTTATATAAATTTGAACCTAAGATTTTGATAATGAAACAAGTTTTCCATCAACTGCCTTTAAACAGTGAAAGCATCTAATCTTTACGTTAAGAGGTTTTAAAGCGTAAAGAGATATATATTATTACAGTTTATGCATTAAGTAAACACTCATATCTATTCACAACCCTCAGTGCGAGAAAAAATTCTTTCATTTAATACATGCTTCTCTATTTGTTCGTCTGCTCACTATATCTTGTTTCTACACACAGAGGGCATTTTAAGATAAAGAAGCATCTGAACATGAAGCTGAAAAAACGCAGTAATACTGTCAGAAATGCTCATAATTTCTCACATTCACTCACCTAAATTTTTTTTGGGAGTTGCCTCACATTTACAAGGGCTGTAGGTGAAATCTCCTAAGTCATACTGTACATTTTTTAAAAAGTGAAATCATCATTGTTAAACAATTACAACATCTTCCCCTCGTTTGGCGTAATGGTCCGTTGCGACAAATCTTCTCTATGGTAGAAACTACACCTCAGAATCGCTCGCTTTGTTTTGTAATCCTCAAAAACGCATTCGTTTTTTGAGGAAGCTCTCGCCTTTGCTCAATATCAGGAGTACACTGACTCATTAAAGCCTAGATGCAAACCCTGGAAAACGAGTGACAGTTTGGTATGATTACTTAGATGATTCAGACTCCTAGAAGCATTCCTGACACGAGAGGAATATGCCCGCCGGCGATAGTGCCATTATTAAAGGATCTGTTTCTCTGGCCTGGTTTAGTTCTGATGGTTTTGCCCTACTTTGTATCGGAAGTCAGGTCCCCACCCTGTTGCAAAAGGCCTTTTCAGTGTTCAATTGCATAATCCTTCTCGGGCTTGTTTGTAGAATGTGCGTCAGCAAGCACTCCTGTCTTACACCCCGTTAAACAACCAATCATTCATAAACAACTATCTGAAAGGGCCACGTTTGTTTACACAGTGAAAAGGCCAGTGGTGTCGTGTGTGTATGTGTGTACAAGTAGAAGCATGTGAATGGCGTGTAGGAGAATGTATCGTCAGTTTAAATGTGCTCTTCCTGATTTGTCGGGACAGGCTGGATGTTGGTCATCAGCTGTGTGTGTGCGTGTGAAGATGTGTTGAAACAAGCTTAGGATTTATCATCACAATTCCGTTCTTTCCTTCATGTGCTAAGTCATACTGATCCTTGCACTTACTCATAGGTTTTTTTCCGGCCTCCTTTTGGGAAAAAAACACAGCAGAATAAAAACAAACATGGCCTGCTGCAGCTGCGCTCATATAAAAGATGAGAATTTAACCATCACTGTAACTCTTTGCCGTCTTCTCTGTGGTGCGTATCTTAGAGTTTTTAAAAGTTTTAGATGGCAGTGACCACATTTTATACAGTAATTTGTACTGTATTAGAAATACTCATTGTGATGTTGTAAAGAAAAGAATAGTAAATCATTCTTTCCACAATTACATAATTATCTTTTATAATGCAAATTGCTAGATTATTATCCAGAAAATAATTGCTTTTAATTAAGTTGACATCATGGCTGAGACTTTCACAAAACTACACGGTGATCCTGTTAAAAACTAGTTTATATAAAAAAAAATAGTTATGTTTATTACATTAATATCTTAAATGTGCGCATCAGCTTTTGTAAATTACATTTTTTAACAGCATATCTGAGATGAACCATTTTCACACTATACGCTGAATTTTTTTTCCTTTCTGTTAAAAACGAGTTCATGTCAAAATAGTCATGTTAGTTACATAAATATACAGTATTTCTTTATTAGTATTACTATTTTATATATTATTATTATTATTATTATTATTTATTAAAAGCGCCTGCTAAATGATTAAATGTAAATGTATTATTATTTTAAATGCGCACATTAACTTTTGTAAATTACATTTTTGACAACGTATCTGAGATTAATTGTTTTTCACAAAACAATATGCTGATATGTTTTCCTTCCTAGTGTGCTCATCACCATTTTGTAATTTTTTAACAAATTTTTATATATTTACTTAATTTTTCTCTCATTTTTTTCCAGGCTACCTAGCACCTCTTTGTTGGCTATCAATTCTTTAAATAAATAAAAAAAAATAATAATAACACTACCTCAAAGTCTCATAAAAATAATGTTGTGTAAATGTGGTAATCAATAACACCTTAAAAAGAGATCATCTGCATGAAAAGCAAGAAATCAGTTGTTCACTTCCTTGTGTCTGTTATGAAATTTGAATTCTTTAAATTGTTTAATGACGACAAAAGTTCTGCAGGAAACTGGGTTAACAGTATCTCAGTGTTAAAGATCAAGGCCATTCATTCATGACTAGGTGAACTAGGTAAGGTAATGAGAGCTTCATCTCTGATTAAGGTAACGGGGTCACTCTGCTTCATCTCTCCTCCCACTCTCACCGTTCTTATCTCCCTATATGGAACAACAGTTAGCTGGTAACACATCATTCCTGTATTTGTGATATGAATGGATTGCAGAGAAGCAGTGCTTTTTTGTTGTGTGTGTGTGTATAATGGAAAGTTCTCTGATGCTCATTCATGCTTCTTTGCCTTTTTGTCAGAGTGTGTTTGGCACAGGTGCAGAACTCACCCTTAGTAACGGTCGTTTCTTCCCCAGAGTTTCTTTCCTCCTTTGATCCGGGGCTCGTTTCTGCCCCCTGGGTTTCCGATTATCACCACCCTCCTTTTTGTCTCCCACTTATTTGTTACATGTGACGCTCATTTTTTGTCTCGGTCTAATAAGTTAAATAAAATGCAATTCATGCAAAACCATGACTTGAATACACCAAGTCTATGATGTGACGTTTTTAATTTCTGGATTAAATGTTGTTTGTTTTCTCATTTAAAGGCTGAAATGTTTGGAAAAGGAATATATATGAATTATGAAACATTGGTTAGACTTTATGTTAAGGTGTCCTTGTTACAGTGTAATTATACATTTAAGTACTGAGTAATATAAATTAACTACATGTACTTACTATAATGGTTAGGGTTAGAATTAGGGTTTGGCTTAGTGTTACTTGCATGTAATTATGCATAATTTAATAGTAAGTACATGCGTAACAAGGACACCTTAAAATAAAGTGTTACCGAAACATTTTATATAAATATACAATATTATTGAAAAACTTTAGTTAGTAACATGCAGAGAGGACCCCTATAGACCCTCATCACTTTGATTATTAAACATGAATTTTCTAAAAAATATTTTATAAATGTTTAAATAATGACATGCTGTGTACATGTTATGCATTTAATGTGCAAGGAAAGTATTTTAGTACTTATACTACATTTTTAAAATTATTCATTTTCAGAAGAAAAGATTATAAACATTTTTTTTTAAAAAATTGTATGAAGCCAACATGATAACAAAACTTCCATTTTTTAACTTATTTTTTTAATCATCAGAACATTTAGCTTAGTAACAAGTGAAATAAAATGTAAAAGATAATGAAAAAAGGTTGCTTATTTAAAAAAATGAAATATGGAAATAATATTAACTGGTAATATTAATATTATAATGTATTTAGGGACTTATTCCATTATAAGCCCATGTGTTTTTTTCTTCTGTGTAAAATAAAAGGAGTTTTTTACAACAAAAAGTACATACTGCTCTTTTTCAAAAAATGAAAGTGAATGGTGGCCACAACTGCCAAGCAAGATTTTGTTAAGAAAGAGTCTAATATTAATATTAATAGCTGCTTCATTGACTTAATCAGACATGGAAAATTTGAAATGTTTGGAGCTTCACAGCCCCTAGTTCCCATTCACTATTTTTATTTTATTTATTTATTTTTTTTGGTATACAGTCCTTTTAATTGTAAATATTGTTTTGTATTAATATACAATAGGCATCAGTCATCATACTTGTACATTTCTATAATCATCTGTTTTTGTCTTGCAGTGTCGTCACATGTGATGCTACCAGATCATGAGTGTGACTCTCCACCAAACCACCCTACACTGACCAGATCTGGACTGCAGAAGAGTCACATAGCTGGAGGCAAGGAAATCTGACCTTTTGTTCAAAGGAGTTTATATAGTCAATCCCACAAAATTAGTGACCTACAAATAGTGCATGATCTTCAATATTTCTTACTCATTTCACGTTATAATGTTACTTTATTTTAAGTTGATCAGACCACACAATTTGTTTATTTCCAGATTTAAATGTCATATTTTCACTGTAGTCTCAGATGTTTGGATCACAATACATTTTGACTGAGTCGATAATGCTTTTAGCAAATTAGTGTATTATTTGCTTTTTAACCATGTTTAAATTCATTCAGCAGATTCAAAACCCACAAAGTACATCCAAAAAAGGCTGCAGATTCTGCCTGTGCCTGCTTATGACTCAGTTTTATGTTATTAATATTGAGGTCTGATTTCATTGAGGTCTTTTTTTCTGAATGATAAGTGCGCACTGTGGGGAAAGAACCTGTCAATGTTTGTGAATTTCCCTGCTGCTGCTTACTAGCGGTTTCACACTTTACACACCAGACATGTGGTTTAGCATTTTTTTACTCTAAGTAGTACAGCCTGTTCTTTAAAACACGCGCTCCTCCAATTGCACACGCACATGCATGACCTGATGAGGAAGTGATTCTATTGACGAGGCAAAGATGGTACAGACTGATCTAGAAATGTTCTTACCATCTTCCTGTCACTCACCTCATCTATTATTTGCGTATGCAGAGTTGTTTACTTACACTGTGTTCACTATTGTGGCTTTAAAGTTCAGGGTCATGTAAGGTGACCTGTTTTCATTTCATTTTTCAACTCTCTGCATCTTCATATATTAAAAATCAATATTTTTAAAGCTAAAATAATGTTTTTAACCTTTGCAAATCAGTGATTGGCTGATTATGACCCTCACTTAGGTCTCTCTTCAGTCTGAATGTACAGAACAGTTTATTTCTTTTCTTCAAATGACCTTTTCTGGGGTCATCATCAAGAGGCTTTCTTAGAAAATTCTGAGGAAGTTTTGCATACGGAGAAAAACAGCACTTTGCTTGCTAATGGAAGAAGAAATAATGAGAAGCCTCCAGTAAATGATGCTCTTGAGCTATTTTTCCACTCAGAAATGGGAAATGCACTTGAATATATGTGATGTCATTATCACCCCATGTCTGTTCACACGTCTTGTGCAAAAGACTTTCTTCAGAACTGTTTAACAACTTCTAGAAATGAAAAAGGAGCAGCGATGACCTTCTGCTTGTCGAGAAAATAACTGAGATGTTGTTTCTATCTATTAACAGTAAAAAGTAAAGTCATATTCATAAGTGCATAATTGTGTGTGTGTGTGTGTATAATCTTGAATTCATAGAAATAGCGCCTTCCAAATACAAAGACTGGCCATCTTTGTTTCTAAATTTTCAATTTGAGCAAATCTTTAATATGGCTCTGGAACAACTAGTTGTCTCAGCGAGGCATTCGTCAATTTCGTGTTGACCGCACATGCGTCACATCCTATTGGTTCTACAGGAAACAGAAATGATTAGTTCACCTCCACTAGTCTGTACCGGAAGGAGAAATGATTAGTTCACTTCTCGAGTCTTGAGTCACTCATTCGTTTGTTACGCGACATGACAGCAGTATTGGATACAGAAATAAGTTAATAATTCCCAACCTTTCTTAAAAACACATTTACAGTTATGTGATGCTTTTCTGGTCTCAAATTGTAGCTTTTTTATTTCTCACAATTTAAACATTTGTAAATTTCTGTCATGATGGTTAACGTGATGTGGTATTAAAGAGGCTTTAAACTTTATCAGTATGATGAAGAAAAAATAAACCTGATACAGCAAAGATACCTACATATAGTTATTACTATAGTTATTATTATGTAATGTTTGTATTTATTGTAAGATCCTGATCCGGGAAGCGGGCACGTGACCAAAGAATGAATGACTCGAACCCGAAGACTTGAGAGATGAACTAATCAATTCTGTTTCCGGTACAGACTGCATAGCTTCAGTTTATGGGGATGTGACGTGACAAAAGAACCAAGGATATGATTGGGAGGTGAGGGAAACTAACAGATTGCATAATCTGAAACAATAAATTAATCGTTTCCGTTTCTCATAATCTGGCCTTGGTTGCATTATAGTTTTATTGCATTAACGGTCTTATTTGAAATGTCGCATAAGTAGATGTGTAGAGGAATTTGGCTGTCAACATGTAACATGTTAATTATATTCTGCTGAAATGAACGAAATGACTTGAAAAAAAGATTTGCTCATTTTGATGAACGAGATTCAAAGATCCGAGTCAGTAAAATTATCCAATATTCCCATCACTCATATTCCAGTCTGCTTCTTTCTCCCTCATCTTTTTTTCATTTTAATTTATTTTCATGTTTTTATATTGTACTGTCCTGTCTAACAAAGGCAAAAATAGCATAATAGACTAAATAAAATCAAAAAGGTGAAGGTAAGGAGAAGTGTGTAACTTTTCAAACATGTTTCAAACACTCCATATGTCTGCCATTGGTCAGACAAACTAGTAGTTTGGCCCCAAACTCACACCTTTGGTTGAACTAGTATTATTATGTCCGGCCCATTCAATCCATTCAAACAGATTGCAATTCTGTTCGCTGTTACAAGTGGTGCAGGAATTCACTTTTTTTTTCTTTTTTTTTTAAGTTTTCAAGTTTCAAGTTTTCCATTGTCTTTGGAGTCTTACAAGCTGTTTGTGCCTATATAAGATCTGTAAAATTGCAAAGACTAAAGAGATCTTCTTTATTAAAGTTAAGACTCGACAATGCCTCCCTACAGCGCCTCATTTAAACACGCCCCAACATATCTACGTCACTGTGTTGGAAGATTTGCATAACACCGCCCAAATATTTACGTGAAGAAAGAAGGCGTAACTTTTATTCTCACTGTAGTGTTGTTGCCACTGCCGCCATGTCATGGAGACACTGTGTGTTTCTAAATATGGTAAGGGGCGTAACATTTCCGTCACACGCTTGAGGTATTAAGCCAATCACAATGCACTGGAAAGCTGGCCAATCAGAGCACACCTCGTCTTTCAGAATGATGAGCTTTGTAAAAAATTGATGCTTTTTAAGGCGGGGCAGAGAGGAGTAACAATAATGTACGGTATGTGGAAAATAATGTGTTTTTTGAACTTTAAACTGCGTAAACACATTGCATTACACCAAATACACCAAATAATGTTATTTTTAGCATCATAATATGACCCCTTTAAATAAAATGTATTTTTATACATACATTTAGATGTATTTTCAAATCTGTTTGAAGTTGTCAAATATTAAATATTAAATCCCATAATAGACAATTATCAGTTTTAATTGCTTTTTTTTGTTGTTTGTTTGTTTTTTGCTTTTTTCAACCTATAAGAGGATGAACATTTGATACACTTTGAGTTTGATACAAAAAATTGTGTACATTCAGGTTATGTTAATACACTGAGATTAGTACAAAGAATAATGTAGAAATTTATATTATAAATTCAAAGTATATTTAGTATAAAGTATAAAGCATGTGTTTTCCTACGTTTTCTGTTGGCTTTATTCCATTCACCCCAAAAATCTGGTCTTCTCCATTCTGAGTCTGCACCTAACCTGTGTTAGTTTCATTTCAGTAAAGCAAACCGAGAGTGAAGGCGGCAATATGGGTCTCAAAACACCTGGCAGTGCCAGACTGTCTGCCAGGCTGCACCCAGTCCCAGGAGACTGACGATGTCCTAACTCTTGTTCTTAGCACTGTCATTGGCAGAAAGGACATTTACGACACAATCATGTGTGTGTTTTTACCCTCAGGGCTTTCTACGGTGAAGGGGGAAGGACTCCTGCTGCACACATACACACAAACATGTGTTCCTGTCCGTTCAAAGGTGAGTAGTCTCAGGGCAAGGATTACTTACTTCAACACACATACACACATACACACCCATCCATGTTGGCGGTGGTTTATCAGGGAAAGTGGAGCTCTCCTCTCCTGCAGAGCTCATCTGTTCTCGTGCCACCCTGCAAACCCCCTGTAGACATTAGTGGGCTTTCCACACTCCCCACCCAAGGGGCAGGTGGAACACACACACTCGCACTAACCAAACACCTCCTACTGAGTGGCATTGAATAGGACAGCTGCCCAGGAGATTAGGGCCAACTGCATTGTGAGTAATGCCGTGTCGGCCACCATCAAAGCCAGTTGTTTTGAAGAGACAGGATGTGAGGTAGGATGTCCAGATTAAATAACAGACCTATTAATGTCAGCCTGACAACAGTGCAAGAGAGGAGAAAACTCTTCAGAGCTTTAGCTGTCATAATTCGATACGCCATGGAACAATGCTTTTTGATTTCAGATAAAATAATCCTGAAGTCATGCGGTTCTGTGAAGAATTCATTGGCTTTTTATGCACAGTCATATATACAATGTCAGTGTTCATGTGCGGCGTGTGTTCACAGGGTGTAGGGTGTGGGAACGGAGATAGGGGATGTCCCTGCGTTCTTCACAGACCAGGCCCAGGGTTGTCAGGGACGGGCCCGGGTGATGAAGCCTGTGAAGAGTTTACAGAGATGTTCCACTCAACAATGGTAAGAATCGTCAGGTGGGTCATATCACATTCATTCATCCCTCCCTCTCTCTCACCTTTCCAGTTGACCTTATTCTCTTGCTATCTTTTATTTCAGCACTCTTTTTATTCCTCTTTTCTATCCTGCATTCAATCCACAACCACACCCCCACGTTTCACATGATGCCTGTTTCTTGTTCTCCTTTCTCAAAAACCTCTTATTAGAGGGAATTGCTAAGACAAGCATCACTGTTAGCACTAATGCTTATGATTATGGATTTGAACAAACCCCTAACACTAAGTATTAAACTTTGGCTGAATGAATGAAACCTCAAATATATCACAATCCCATAAAATTCCAGGAAGAGTTGGTGGCTTTTTGCCTATCATTACTAAGGAGACATATCACATGATTTATTCCTCTGATTAATCTGCAGCCAATAGGCCCATCACTATGGCAACTGTGATAATGACTGAGAGGAGTTTAACCACAATAGCCTCATCCAGTTGTAAACACAACCAACTGTTCTGGAGACTGGTGTCCAACAATCTGACTTCTCTTTATTTTATGACACTTTTTTCAAAAAACTTTTCAGTGTGTAAGTTGTCCTGCATTGGAGAGGTGTGCTATTACTTTTGAAGCCAAAAGTGCACAATCTTACGCTTAGTAGTGACTTGACCCTTACCACCCTAGAGTAGCTACTGCATAGCAATGTATTGACAACCATTCAGAATGTAATACAATGGAATAGCAACATGCTAACCATTCTGAACACACTACAAATGGCATAACAACTTACTAACAACCATTCAGAACCCTCTAGAAGTGGCATAACAACCAGTGCTGGGTTAGATTACTTACGAATTGTAGTCTGTTACTGATTCCAAATTACATGACAAAAAATCTAGTTAGTAATGTAATCCATTACATCAGTGGTTCCCAAAATGCACATTTTGCATCTCTCCTTTGTCTGACACACCCATTTCAGGTCTTGGAGTCTCTACTAATGAGCTGATGATCTGAATCAGGTGTGTTTGATTAAGGAGACATGGAAAACATGCAGTGTTGGGGGGCCTCCAGGATCGTGGTTGGGAACCACTGCATTACATTACACATTTTAGGTAATATAATCAGACTACTTTTTAAACTTTTAGATTACTTTTGACCTAACTTGTTTATCACATTGATTTAAATAAGTTAATCTTGTACCATATTGATATAAAAATACAAAGCATGAGAAAATATATTCCATTTATTGTTATTAACAACATGAAGTGCATGAAACATTATATTACGTCAAGGTTTCCCAAACTGGTATTTGTAAAGGAACTGCAAGGGGTTAAACCTGAAATGATTTTTGTAAATCCCGTGGTCAAATGCTGTGTGGCTACCTGACTAATGACGGTCTTTCTGTGAATGTCCACAAAACTGGAAGACTTTCTGAGTGTATATAAACCGCAGGCTATTTTAGAAAGGAAAATTTAAAAGATGAAAAAGGATGAAGAGTGAATAAATTAAGATGAATGAAGATGAAGTATCAATAAATTTGAATCATTTATTGCTATTGTGTAAATGTATAATCATGTAATCCATGAAAAAGGTAACTCTATTCTGATTACGAGTATTTGAAAATGTAATTTAATCTAATCTTAAGTACTTAATTTTTGAAATCTGATTATATAGTTCAGATTACATGTAATCAGTTACTTACTCAGCTCTGCTAACAACCATTCAGAACACCCTAGAAATGGCATAACAACTTACAAAAAACATTCAGAACACCCATACAGTAGCATAACAACATGCTAACCATTCAGAACAATGGCAATGGCAGCAGCAAATTGTTATCTATTCTGAACACCCTAGAAACGGCATAACAACATGCTAACCCCTAGCATGGTGGCAATGGCATAGCTGCATGCTATCCATTCAGAACACCATAGAAATAGCCAAACAACTTACAAAAAAACATTCAGAACACCCTAACAATAGCATAACAACATGCTAACCATTCAGAACAATGGCAATGGCAGCAGCAAATTGTTATCTATTCAGAACACCCTAAAAATGGCATAGCAGCATGCTAATCCTTAGTATGGTAGCAATGGCACAGCAACATGTTAACCATTCAGAACACCCTACTAATGGCATAGCATCTGGCTAACCATTCAGAACACCCTAGCAATGGCATAGCAAATAAATTGCTAATAACCATTTAGAATGCCCTAGTCATAGGGCAGCAACTTGATAACCAGTCAGAACACACTAGTAATGGCATAGCAAAATGCTAACCTTTCAGAACACTTTAGCAACTGCATAGCATCACCCTGATAATCATCCTGGCAGTATGGTGCTGGGTTTTGCATGGGTAGTATTTCCTTAGAAGTGTTTTGCACCCATCTTAAAACATTTTCTTGAAGCAGCCAATAAAAAGATCTCTGAACAGTTTATGTGTGTGTGTGTTCTGACATATGTTATGACAGATGTAGTTCTTTCTCAACAGTCTTTCGTGTGAATGAGAAGTTTCTGGTCATGTCAGACTTACGGGGAACCTTTATCTTGGTTGTTAACCTCAAACCGTCAGTGATGGAAGTATGTATCATGACTCATTTGACGTGGTCATTTTGTTTCTGAATTAGTCTGCACCTCAGCAGCCAATCATTTCACTTAAAAAAAAAAATCCTCTGTGATTACTTAACAGCTTTGCTGCATTTAGATTAATGTGCAGTTTCCATCAAATGTGCAAGGCCATATTTCTTTTGTTGTATGATTTTTTTAAAAAAAATTTTTTAACATTTTGTTACGCTTAGACCGGCCTGGTACTCTGACTAAAAATGTATGTTATCTCATAAATGTCGGTTTTGCATTAGATATCAAGTTACCCAATGAAGTACAGTAAAATAAAAAATATTAAAAAAAAAATTAAATTTTTTTTTAAAACAATGACAACAGCAGCAACAACAACAATGATAATAATAATTCACTGCACAAAAAAAAAAAAAAAAAAAAAATGTAGTAGTCATGTTAACATTTAATTCGGCTAACTTTTAACAAATTAATTTGCACCAAAATAATCTATCTTTGATTAGACACCCAGGCTGTGATGTCAACAATATAAGATATGGGAGGAGTTTTGATTGTTTGTATTCTCCATAGATTCCCCTGTAGTCCATAACTCCATTAAAAAAAACAAAAAACAGATGAGGTAACCACCAGTTGAGAACCACTCATATTTTTGTATATATGTATTTATTTTGTTTATGAGTGTTAATGTGTGTGTTCTGTCCTCACTTTTCTCCCCAATACCAAAAGAAGGAGTGGGGATAGAGAGAGAGGGAGGGATAGTAAATTAAAGGGAGTTCAGAACTGAAATGAGAGGAAAGGATGAAACCCAGTTGTTTGAAGAAAACCGACATGTTATTTTGCACAACTTTTTCGAGTTGCAATATGTGTCTGTTGCCTTTTCTACAGTACCTCTCCTATCTGTCTCTCTCCTGCACTCTCTCTCTCTTTTTCTATCTCTCACTCCCTCTCTGTCGCTGTTTGGTCATTCTGACGTCCGCTTCACAGCATCTCTCACTGGCGCTGCAGGAGAGATTCCCTGTGCAGTCTGAAGCCTGATTCCCCCCAAATCTGTCCTTTTGCTCCTCATGTGCTCTGAGACTGAAGACGACACGCTTTCTACATCTGTGGCTTTTTTTTTTTTTTTTTAAAATCTTCCGAAATCATCTGCCACTTTGAATCCGAAATCATCCTCCAGTAGCGTTGCAAGTGAAGACGAAGCGGGTCCCTTTCTCTGAAACGGATTTAAAAATATGTACCTTGCTTTTTTGTAAACTACATTTTGTCCAGGACAGTATCCGCTATAACATTGCAAATATTCAGTAGTTGTCTACTTTTTTTTGTACGTTTTTCAGCTTTGACAGAGCACAGGAATTGATTAAATGGGTATTTGTGTGTTTTACTAATTTGTTTATATGTTTCTAGGTGTGTTTCTGTGCTTGTATGACGTCTAACAGCATAGCAGAATGGTTCCAGACGTCCTTTGCTCAAAGGTCAAGGGCATGGGATTGTATGTCAAGTGTCTGTGTCGTCATGTTGGTTTCTAGAGATCACCAGACATATGGCACGTGTGCAACTGCACACACACGAGCGAGGCTGGCACAAAGCAGCTCAACAGATGAGACTTCATCAGCTGCATCCGTTTATAGTCATCAACAGCTGTTTTAGTCACTGAAACAGCATTGTTATTTTTTTTTTTATTCTTATTGATATTTATGTGTGCTTTTATTTTATTTAAAACAAGTGTTAACAAGACAAGCAAAAATGTCTGGTTTCTTGTTTAACTTGGAGTAAGACTGTTAAAAAAGGCTTCTGAATCATTGTTTCCGGCACTGAAAGGGTTAGTTAGTCTGTGAATTCTCCCCTGCCAACTCCCAGGCAGTCGAATAAGTAACCCAATTCGGAGGCATCTGCTAGGGGAAGGGCGTGTTTCTGCCTCCCCCTCGCCCTGATTCCTCTGCGCTCCTCTCCTCCTCCCGGAGCTGTGGTTAGCCCTGCCCTTACGGGTCATGTGACTTCTCTGAAACTCCCTCCTCCCCCTGCCTCCCCCCGTGTTTCCAGTAAACTGCTGAAAGGAGGGGCTGAGTCAGTCTTCAACCAGCTTCCCTTTGACCACAGCTTGTTAAAGAATTTGTCAACGTGGACTCCAGGGTGCACATTTTTTTTCCTCCTTGTGATAGATAGATTTGAATGTTTTCGTCTCTCCCTCCCTGGAACGGTCCGATTACGTCAGGCACCCATAATCACTTCCTGCGTTACGCCGTAGAAAGAGAGAGAGAGAGTGAGTGTGTGTGTGTGTGTGTGTGTGTGTCTGTGTGAGCGGCTCATATAAAGGACTTTGATATTTGGTGGCATGTGTGCCAGAGATGTTTGTCTTGGTGCCTGTCTGAAAGGGTTTCATTCAGAAAAAAAGATGGGAATAATAATCCGAGAACAATTTCTTTTTTTTAACCTGATTATGATCTTCCTGTGATTCTCCCAGCTGGCGATCTGATATTCCGGTATTAGATCATGTGTAATATTTGTTTTTGCAAACTCACTTGCTCCGCAGACAGACAAATTAACTTTCTGTATAAATGAAACGGAAACTGATGCAAATAAACTCTAAGCTACCCTTGAAATCTGTTATCTTAATTTATTAAATAAATAATAATAATAATAATGAGAAAAAAATGGTATTAAAGGGTTAGTTAACTCCAAAAGAGAAATTCTGTCATCATTTACTCATTTACTCACCCATTTGTTGTTAAAAACCTGTATGACTTTCTTTTTTCTGTGAAACAAAACAGAAGATATTTTGAAAAATGCCTGGGTTTTTTTTTTCCTATATAATGAAAGCCAATGTAATCAAATGTTGTTTTGGATCCTATTGAGTTTCATTATATGCAGAGTGAGTAAATGATGATAGAAATTTAACTATTCCCTTTAAATGAACTCTTTTAGCGTTAGGGTTCAGGTAAATGTTGATGTGTATGTATAGGAGTGTTGCTATTGTTACCAAGGTGCCATTGACGTAAGGGGAAGCTGTAACTGTAGAATGTGGCATGGAAAGAGGAATATTATTAGGTGCGAATGTGGATTAGGGAAGTCTTTCGTCTATATGCGTCAATCGTCGTCATTTCTCTGGTGAGACAAAAGTCGGTTGTGACTTGCTGTCTGTCACTAAATATAAGTGCAGTATTTTGGGGGTAAAACCGTTCAGAAGTTTGTACAAAAATGTATTCTGGTAAATCCACATCCCGAAAATATGTTCAAAACTGCTTCCAAAAAAAATGATATGCCCTCTGAATTTATGAACTTAAAAACAAGCCCTAAGAAAAAAAAAAAAAAAGTGATGACCAACATCAAAAGCTTAAAAAAAAAATGCTGAATAGTGCTGGAAGCATATCAGAGAGCCGAAACTGTCTCCCATGGTTTTACTGAAGGCGCACCTTTGACGAGATCTCTTAAATGTAATTGCTGGTAAACCCTGCCCTGAGGGATGCTGGGTCGGAGCTGGGGAGGTTGTGGTGGCTGAACTCTTTGCCAAATGGTAATTTTCCATGTGCATGAGAAAAAGTTTGAAATAGATTGAAATAAAAAAGAACAAGCAGCCTGGTTATTCATTCATTGTGTCAGATGCCCACTGTTGTGGTTAGAGAGGGAAACTTCCCACTAGAATTATGAATACGTCACATAACGGCATGATTACATGTGTACCGCTCTATAAAACTCTGAAATAGCTGCTCGATGTAGCTCTCATCAGTTTTCTGCATTGTTTTCTGAGGTAAAGTTAGGCTGTGCAAGATAAATGACTAAGGGGAATTAGTCAGTGGTACAAGCAATACAAAAACATTCTGAGAATAACTTTCGGTCCGTCGTATGGGGTCGGTTTTGTTGCTAATATTGGGAATAAACAGATTTAGCTGTGTCTGTTCGGTGTGGGGTAGATGGGCGGCGAGTGAATAGTGTATACAGATGTCTGGAGATAAAAGATACCTTTGAAGACAGATGAGAGACTTGTGACTGGACCTGAATGCAGTGATTTAGTCTTGACATTACTCAGCAGTTTCTTATGCCCGTTTGAAAGTGACTCACTGCTCGGAGCAGAATGATGTGTTTGTAATGGGGATGGGCATGAATGTCGCTCTTTAATCAACCGCTTTCATCTTGCGGTTTAAAGCTGATCCGGAGTGCTCAAGCTTGGAACAAAAGACATTCCTCTCTTACCAACCTGACATTTGCGACAACCATTTTTGTCTGGTTTACTGTAAAAATTAACAGAAGAATCTATAGAGAGAGAGAGAGAGAAACGGCAATGGAATGAAATGTGCTGTTGCTATGTGTCCAAACAGTCTTTGTGATTGGACAGAACAAATTCGGAATTTTCAAGTTCGTCCAATCAAAACACAGCTGTTCTGCTTGCTCCCCATCACCCCTCCTTTCTCTCCCCTGCCAGCTTTTCTTGGACCGATTTGATGTCCATATTAGGTTTGATTCAGTAAAAATCCCCTCCCATGCCCTTCGACCATTATATCGAGTGCTAATGTACTTTTATCTCTAGCAGCAAAAAGCATTCTCTGCCTATGTACAGTAAATGAATTAAAGATGATCTCATTGGCCCATGTCATCAATATATTAATTGTATTTGCCACCTGTCAGCGTTTCTCGCAGCACCCCTTCTCATTTTTATGATCAGAGGCTGTTAAACGTTTATATTTTCGATCATATGAGATAAATTGAGAATTATATGTGTATGCATTGAACTGCAAAAAATTATTCGATTGAAAAACATATAAATGCATTGATCCTGAGATGAACTGTGAATCTTTAATTCATTTATAGAAGAGACAAATCTAGAGTGGTTTTGCAATGAACTAAATCCTTGCATGAAATATTATTTAGAATAATTTCTTGTCTTTTTGTTAACATCTTAAACCATTTATTTAGTAGCCTAATAATAATTATCTTTGTATAATAAAAATGCTCTCAAATTTTCATTTTAAGATATATCTATATATGATAAATTAAGTTTTAAAATAAGTGCAAATCAAGCAACTACAAATTCTGTTATTTTAGAAATATTAACCTTGTTTGCTTGTCTATCTTATATATTTGTCAATTTGTTATTTAAACCTATTAAAAGAATTCATGTCTGCTAAACCTTAATGCTGGTGTTTATGCATACATCCAAAACTTCTCCCTTAGAATCTGCTGTTATTATCTTTTCCTAGATTTTTTTCATTATATAGTTTTTTTATATATATACCACCCCTCTTCCCAGAAAGAGTATCAGCAGGAAAGTCCATGTCATTTCAGTAAAATAGCCTTTTGTGAGGAATAAAGCTTCAGATATTTCAAGCTTTCATTGACTCACTGGAAGCACCTAGCCGTCTGGTCTTGTCCCCCATTCCAATTCAAATGGAAATTTAAAATGTGTCATTCAAAGATTCAAGGATCTTTCTGGTAAGGGTTAAACATTTGGACATTTTTGTTCATTTATTTTAACACGAGAATTTAATCTGTTAGGTATGATACATATGTGTTTTACTGAATGTAATGTTTTTGGGAAAATCCTGCAAAAATGATGCATTTGCAAAGTAAGATTCTTTAGTTTCTAGAGTGGTATTACACCAAATTGGTTTGTTTAAAAATGATATAGTTATCTTGTTCTTTTTCTAAGAATTGTGACACAGAACAGCAAGTTCTTGTAATTAGTGTAGATTAACTACTTGTTCTTAAGTGAACACAGACCTTCTCTCTCCCTCTCTCTCTTTGGTATTCTTCTAATAATGTAAGAGTCCCTTCTAAATTAGTAAGGAGATTAAAATTAAATAAATAAATAAAATAAAATGTACAAAGAGCAAAGTCCATCAATGCACTATTCCAAACCTTTTTTGTGCTTAAAAACTTACCAGCGTTGTTCTTTGTTCTCTAATCTATTCTCCTCCTGCTTTATCAGTTTGTATGCTGGATAAAACCCCATCTTTCCTATTATTCCTTATTCTTAAGATGTTTTAATTTATTCTAATTGTTTCATCAAGATCAGTTCATTCTGATATGCTTTTGCATACAAACCATTTTAAAAAGATATTCTCAGAATATGTAGCAACATTTTGTCCTCCGTGTGTTAAAAGAACTCTCCCAAATCATGTTAAATAATTAAAAATGGAGAAATAAAATTCCTAAAAATGACTGTGATGTGAACAATTACAGGGTTTTTTTTTTTTTTAGATGAACAATAGTTTAAAGCAAGAGTTGAGATTGCTTTTAAACTGGTAATGTCTAACTAAACTATGCAGATGATTTAATAAATTTAGCTCATTGTCAGAATGTCTTTGCACAATAATTGGATAATTATTTAATCACAAATTAGATAATGCTGTTAAAACTTTTCAGATGTGTTCGTTACCTTTTTGTTTTTTAAAGCAAAGATTAAAAAAAAAAACATTGAAGCATGATAGATGCATGAAAGAAATTTGAGCAAGCAGTTTTTTTGTTTTTTTTTTCAAGTGTATTCAAGTTTGCCTCACTTGTCTTATTGATGTGTTTAGGTGAAATAGAGTCTTTGACTAAAAATCAGATGTGACAGGTGCTTTAAATCCCTAAAATATATTTCATTTCACTTATTCTTTAACTCCGAATCAAACGGTTATTTTTTAAATGGTATATCTTTTTCATTACTGTCTTTGTTACTGTCTCTGTATTATCATAACTTCATAAATTTTACTTGATGTTATTCATTTTTAGAGCACTGTAAAACCTTGAAAAGCTACAAATTAATTTTGCTCTGCAAAGAGAGTGTGTGTTTTTAAAAAGAATTATTAGTAAAGTCAGCTTGTAAGCCTTTAAAAAAATGTCCCTGGACAATTGATGTAAATGATTTTAATGAGCTCTAATTATTCATTTTTGATAAAATGTGAAATCTCAGTTTTAAATATGCTTTTCCTCTTTTTCGTGTTTAGTGTGTGTTGGTTATATAATTTCAAGTATTTGAGTATATTATTGCATATTAAACACATCAAATTAATACAGTTTTAATACTTAAAAATATGAAAATATAAATTGATTTATCTGTAATGTTTTCCTTAAGTTATTCTGCATAAAAATATAGATCACAGCTTTAAAAATAGTTTTTCGTTTGTGTATCACAAGGGCAAACTAAATGTCTAACTCTTCATTTTTAGCAGTCTTTTGTGTTCATTTGTATCTGACTCAGTTTTCTGATAGTACTGTTCTCTTACTCTTTTCTTGTAACGCTTTTCTTGTTTAGATCTTTGCCATCAGAACAGACTTTGCAATCCGAGAGATTCCTCAGGAATTCTTACCCGTCTTTCTGTAAGTGTTCTGACGAATAAAAGTGCTTTCAAGGTTATTAGTAATAGCATGAATATGCCACTGTTTGACAGTGATGCATAGTTTTATTCAGAGCTTCCACTTTTAAAAAATCAGCTTTATTATGGAATTGGAGTGAAGGATTCTTGTTCTTCTTTGTGTGTTATCTTATATATTTTACTCCTAATATAGAAAAACTATATTGCATTGCATTTATTTAAAATATAGGTTTAGAATGAAAGACTTCTAAGTGTTTTTTTTTTATTATTATTATTCTTCGTGCTTTCCTAGACCTTCATGATCTTTTTGCATATTTCAGATCTCATATCTATGTCATGGATCACCTCTGGACATTTTCCCAAACCCCTTCTGGAATTTATTTTCAGTGCTAGAAAAACAATGATGAAGACACACACTGAGGTGAGTAAAGACATTACTTAAAAACAGTAGTAAAGTGATGCTGATGCCCCGATAGAAAATAATAAATAATTTTGTTCATGCAGGGTGAGAAACGTATGTGTTCACAGGCTTACTTTTGAGTATTTCCTCTTTATATATCTGATTCATATTCACAATAATCACCTAACAAGAAGCTGACAGTAAAGAATTTGAATTAGCAGTTCCTGTCATACATACTTTTGAAAATGTGCAAGATAATATGTTCTAATATGTTTAATTAATTTAATGCAAAGACAAATAAATAAACGTACAATATATACAGAAATATATGCAAAATGTGCAATATATGTTTCCATATGTTGCCTATGTATATTAAAATAATATGTATACATGCATATATAACCATAAATATAAAGTATTCATCTATATATACATATATTTGTATATTACAAAAGTGAAATGTTTCCATAACTTCATATTTGTGGAGTTTAGATGCCAGTAGGAGCATTCAGATCAACTAAACTCTAAAGTAAAATCAGAGGCGGCCATTTTGTGTTTTATCCGCCTCCATTTTGTGAAAGTTGCAGCTGTAGCCTCTCGATTGAGACGCCCTAACATTCATTCCATACTCAGATGTATTAAATTATGGTGGAAATTGTCCAAATATGCTGTAACGCATACTTTCAGTAGTTTTTCTTCATCTTTGCAGAATGATGTAATGTAGGTTTAGGAAGTCAGATGCACTTTTAATATATTTAATACAGGCTACACCTTGTTTATACTGCAAAAATACATTTAAAATGTATTTCTATATTTATAAGTGTGTTTAAATACTTGCAGAGTAAATGGCTATGGATCAAAATGGAAAAAGTATTCATTTTGCCTCTTCGCGTTCTTAATGATGAAGTGAGCCTGAAAAATACAGAATGAACAGAAATTTTTCGTCTAGTAATTTCAGCACAGTTTGCTCACAACCTGTTAACATAACCGTTATGACAGCTGACAAAACACTCATAGTGAAAATGAAAAAAATACTGCCTTCGTATCAGTGTTTGAAATCAACCCACACCGAGATAAATAAACATACTATTGCAGTACATACACAAATGAAATTAATCTGATTCAAATTTGTCAGAGATTTTAATGTTGTTGTTTTTTTGTTAGAATTAAATGCTTAGAGGAGACACAATCGCTTTATTCCCTTATACTGTTGAAAGGATGTATACAATATATACAATTATTTTCTTAAAAACAAATGTAAGATTGTGTACAAATATCATATTTTCTCAAGCCCCCTTAATATTTAATTCATAAATATGTCTCATAACTATATTCATATTCTAAACTGCACATTTAGAACAGTAACAACAAAAGCAATGCCCTCATATGAATAGATTTTAACTGTTTTTACTGTTACGGTAAAGTTGTGTGTGTGTGTGTGTGTGTGTGTGTGTGTGAGGGTTGGGCAGCGGAAAGTGACAGACATAAGAGAGTGTGTATTTAGATGGATAAAGAGAGATTGAGGGAACTTGTAAACTTGTGTGTGAGCAAGAAAGGAATCAAGTGAAAGATAAGAGAGAAAGTGTGTGCATCTAGGCAAGGGTGAGAGGGACAGAAAATGTGTGATAGTGATAGTGTCAGTGTTAGTCATACATCTACAATGTCTGAATGGCCTCACCTGTGGATCAGGTGTCACACAATATGGTTTTATATATAACATGACACACTCGTCTCAGATGTTCTCTTTTATTTCATTGGGATTAACCCTATTCTGGCCATCTCTTACTGAGATCTGCTGATCTCCTCGTGTTCTAGTATTAGCATGTTTTGCACATTATGATCTTTTTGTATGTCATGTTGAAAAAAGAAATATGGGTATTTATGCGGATGTACTATAACATAACCATATATATCATATGTCTTAATTACTATTTTTGTGTTACTATCTGTAATGTTTCCTTTTTTTTTTAAATATTTAATGTAGTTTATTTTCATATGAGGGGTGTGTGCGTGCGTGTGTGTGTGAAATATGTATTTTTTTTTAATTTCTACAAAGCCCTCATATAAAAAAATGCGTTATATAACAAAATTTAAAAAGTTAAAAAACTCATTATTGATGATGGAACCATGGAAACAATGAAACAACAGTTACATACATTTAAAAATTTCCACAGTTCCCTCGTATCAAAAATAAATGATACAACTGTGCTGAAATTACTAGACGAACAATGGAAAGAAGGAAAAACAGTTATGTACAGTTAAACATCGTCACTATAAAAAGTTACTAAATTATTACAAATAACAAAATTAGTCAGTAGTTAGCTAAGCTCAAGGGGGGGGGTTGTTTGCATGCTAAAACATATCCTAAATTTAACTGCACAGATGATGATACAAAAACACTAAAAATGAACCAGCTAATTGAAAATACGTCCAGATGTGATCATGCAGGCTCCAGACGTTAAGGAGGGTGTTTGTGCGACTCAGCCATGACGGCCGTGACAAACACTGAAGCAGAAAAACATAACGAGTAAGTCCTGACTGATTGAGTTGCACCAGGCACCAGCCAACAAACCCCTACCCCCAACACCCACGCCGCCCATCCTGCCTTTTATCATGGCTAAACTTGTGAGTCAGCAGGATCTAGACTGGACAGGAGCCATCTTTGATCCTGCTTTACTTCCAGTCAGGTTTTCAGACATGTTTTTGTTTCTTTTCTTTTTTTCACAGTCCCCCTCCCTCGAGTGTATTAGCTGTAGCCCTGGGCCTTGTAAGGCTCACGCCATCTGTATAAGGCCTTTTCCATGTCGGTCTGCTCAAAGATGTGTCATATTGTGTATTAACCTCTGATCACAGAAAAAAAAAAAAACTTGCTGACCACTGCCTACTCATTGGTTGTGTTAGAGGGTCCATAGGGGGGCATCTGATGTGGTTACGAGTGTATCACCCAGTGGATAACTGATGGAGTGGTTCTGTCTTTCTCTCTTTCTCTCATACAGAAAGTCTTTGTGATACCTTCAGCAAGCACATATAGTGGAGCAGATGGTGGCCCTCATTGGGTGAGTAATTCAAGACATTGACTTATATCTGGGGGCCCATGAGCAAATGGAAAGGCAAAACGGTGTGTGCACATGGACATATGTGTGAGTGTGTGTGGTTTCGGTGTGTCAGAGAAGGTGGGCGGACTACTTAGATGTATAGCGGAAAATGAAAGAGTTAAATGAAAACAAGAAGAGAAAGTCACCGACAAATGTGCCATTGAGCTCCTTTGTTGTGTACACTGGGGAAACCCTGTACATAGTCTGCAAGGTGTCTACCTACAGTTCCCATAAAACATCAAATTGACAGTTTGACTGGGGAAATTAGTATGGAGGCCGTGCCATTGGTAAATTACAGGCCGAAATGAGATCATGGGGTCCAGACTTTGTCCGTTGCTCTGAAATTCCCATCATTTTGTTTTCAGAGCTAAATGGCCTAGATAGACGGGAGCTGTTGATGCTTTACGCTCACGTTGCTTGTTGTTGTTATAACTTACTGTGAGATCGCTTTCACAAACATAGACTAAGCTTAGCTTGTGTGCTTAATATGTGTTTTAAAACCTTATATGCTTTCTGGAAGGCATGAAATGACATGGAGATGTAGCTTTGGGATTAAGACAAGACATTACAGGTGAACAGAGTCAATTTTTTTTTTATTAATGGATATCACAATACTTTCACCTGTTGATTAATTACAACAATTGTTTTCTGAAATGTAATTAAATGTATGCACTTATCTCCATACATTCCCAGAACAGAAATCTATATAAAGCCAGGTTCAATATACGTTTCTATCTTTCTTTCTTTCTTTCTTTTTTTTTTTTTTTTTTTTTGACATATTAGAGTTAAATGTTTATACAGAGGGGATTCGGATGTCTCTGTTTAGCTATCCATACATCAGAAAATATTGTCAACAATACATTTTCACCATGTTTTAGAATTAAAATGCTATTTAAACTGCACAAATTCTATATGAACAACATCCTCTGTAAAAAAAATAGATAGATAGATAGATAGATAGATAGATAGATAGATAGATAGACAGACAGATCGATAGATGTTGCCTTAGAATTAAATTAAACTTTAATGCAGAATTTAATTAAAAACATGTTTCTCAGAACACCGTTTTGAATCATTTTGGAACAGCTTTTGCTTCTGCAATGTCCCTATGAGGCCTAAAACGCTGCCTAAAAAGCTGTCGCTCACTTGGTCTTGGAACAGAGCAGCAGTGATCAAAGACACTTCTGCTAAAATATCAAACGAATAAAAAATGAATTAAAATTAAGAGACTTTAATTTAACATAATTTAAATGAAAACCCCATTGGCAGATATTTTTCTTTGTTTTAAGCATAAAGTCACTTAATTTTGATATATTTTTCAGAAAATAAGACCTAATATATAATTTTGCTTCTCAAGTAGATGTATCTTGATTTAAGAATATTTAGATACTAGATGGACAAAAACTGAGGAAGAAATTTATTTTTATTTTTTTTTGTAGTGTGAAGTAGAGATTTCTGACTCATTTTGTGAAAATGGCTTTTAAACATATTGTAATTGCAATCTACAGATGCAGATAGATAAAGTGTAATGAAATAAACATTTAAATGTCTGTTTTTATTTTCTTTAGTCAGAAAGACAACAAAAAAAGCCCAAACTCTCAAAACTGACTAGTGCATGCCTATACTCTCTTGCCTTAATGCAACTTAAATGCATATTTTTTCTTGTATTAGTTATTGTTTTCCCACAGGGATGATCAGTTGTGCCTCAGATCTGATGGCATTGCTCAGGTTAGTCCTAGTTTGCGGATGGAGTTTTGTTGACAGTGCAGGATGGTGATTTGGCTCAGTCATGTAATGGATCTGACGTCGTCTCTGTCATTGGCCTGTGGCCTGTGGTCCTTCTAATCTGAAGATATGACGCCCACCCAGAGTGTTTCATACGAACCACCACTTCACATAAAGATCCCATAATGGTTAAAAGAACTGTTTGGAAGACTGTGAGTGGGTGTGTGTGAGAAAGAAGGAGACAGAGAGATGGAGACAAACGCTGAGGTCGACAGAGACATGCGATCTAATGCATCTTATGATAAGCTCTAGAGTGACTCTTCCTGTCTAGAGCACACAAAGACCCCGAAAACATATTTGGACACTGAACCACAGAATAGTGCTACTCTTTAAAAAAATTTAACCAACTGGTCTCGAGGTCATTTTTCATGGATGTACAAAATCAGTTTCCCTCAGGTTCACACAGATGAACAATCAGAGGAACCACCGATGTAGTTTATCATATTAACTATGAACATTGAACATATTGCTTCCTATTTTTGTAAACTTAACATTCCTCATTTGTGAAATGTTTTCACAAAAAGTTAAAAAGTGTGCTTGTGCTATATTTCATTAAATATACACTACAGTTGAAAAGTTTGGAGTCCGTAAGGTTTTTAATATTTGTGAATGAAATCCCTTATGATTTGATCAAAAGAAACAATGATATTGCAAAATATTATTATAATTTAAACTGTTTTCAGAAGCCTGAAGCATGTTTAATCATATTGTGCTGATTTTAACCCTGTGAGAAAACCTTTTTATCCAGTTAACACTTGTGAAGAGATTTTTAACAAAATTAAGCCAAAAAAACTGATAGAATTTAGCCATATATTTTTCTCGCCATGAAAATAGCCACAGAAGCTGACATGGTGTTAAACACAAACAAACAAACTGTTTTCTGTTTTAATATATTTTATATAATTTATAATATAATTTATTTCTGTAATGGCAAAGCTAAATTTTCAGCAGCTGAATTTACTCCAGTCTTCAGTGTCACATGATCTTTCAGAAATCAATATTTATATATATTTGTTTTATATTTGTTTGGTGTTCTGTAAACTGTATTTTTTTTAGTAAGACTTTGACCTTGAGCTATATTGATTACTAATTTATACAGCTTTATATTTTTGTGGAAACTATGATATAATTCTTTCTGTGACAAAGCAAAAGTCTTTACTGTCACTTTTGATCAATTTAATTCATTCTTGCAGAGTAAAATGTACTGATTGCCTATAAAAATCATAGTGAATGGTAGTGTGCATATACAGTGCCACTTGAAAGTTTGTGAACCCCTTGCAGACTGTGAAAATGTGAGTAAATTTTAACAAAATAAGAGAGATCATACAAAATGCATGTTATTTTTTAATTAGTACTGTCCTGAGTAAGATATTCTACATAAAAGATGTTTACATTTAGTCCACAAGACAAAAAATAGCTGAAATTATTAAAATAACCCCATGCAAAAGTTTGTGAACTGTTGGTTCTTAATACTGTGTGTGGTTACCTGGATGATCCACGACTGTTTTTTGTTTTGTGATGGTTGTTCATGAGTCTCTTGTTTGTTCTGAACAGTTAATCTGAGCACTGTTCTTCAGAAAAATCCTCCATGTCCTGCAGAATCTTCAGATTTCCAGCATCTTTTGCGTATTTGAACCCTTTCCAGCAGTGACTGTATGATTTTGAGATCCATCTTTTCATACTGAGGACAATTGAGGGACTCAAACACAACAATTAAAAAAAATGTTCAAACATTCGCTGATGGTCCTAAAGGAAATACGATGCATTAAGAGCCGGGGGGTGAAAACTTTTTGAATTTGAAAATCAAGGTAAATTGTACTTAATTTGTTTTCCGGGAAACATGCAAGAATCTTCTGTTGCTTCCGAAGGGCAGTACTAAATGGAAAAAAATATATATATTTCTACAAAATAAGAAAAATTTGGACATCTTCATCCTGTTCTAAAGTTTTCACCCCCTGGCTCTTAATACATCGTGTTTCCTTCAGGAGCATCAGTGAATGTTTGAACCTTTTTTTTTAATAGCTGTGTTTGAGTCCCTCAATTGTCCTCAGTGTGAAAAGATGGATCTCAAAATCATACAGTCACTGCTGGAAAGGGTTCAAATACGCAAAAGATGCCAGAAATCTGAAGATTCTGCAGGACATGGAGGATTTTTCTGAAGAACAGTACTCAGTTTAACTGTTCAGAACAAACAAGGGACTGATGAACAACCATCACAAAACAAAAACAGTTGTGGATCATCCAGGTAACCACACACAGCATTAAGAACCAACGGTTCACAAACTTTTGAATGGGGTTATTTTAATAATTTCAGCTATTTTTTTGTCTTGTGGACTAAATGTAAACATTTTTTATGTAAAATATCTTACTCAGGACAGTACTAATTAAAAAATAACATGCATTTTGTATGATGTCTCTTATTTAGTTAAAATTACTCACATTTTCACAAATTCTGCAAGGGGTTCACAAACTTTCAGGTGGCACTGTATATTAGAAAAACACTATTCTTATATATTAAAATGAAGTTAAATGCTAAATAAAATAATACATTTTTTATAGTATGATTTAAATTGCATAAATGTTACACAATAATGGATACTGTTCAAAATTAAGATGCTGTATTTGTTTAGTTGTCAAATGTTAGTGTGATCATGTTCATAGTTAACTTGGACACCTGTGAGAACTGGAAGGGAAATGACTTCATATATCCACTAAAAGTCACCTTAGGCCTTAAAAAGTTTGTAAAGGCCTATTAGTGTAGCTTAAGTATCTCAAGGGTTGTATGTATTTGCACATTTACTCTACCTACAGACTTTTGTAATATAGTGCATTACTGGTTGTGCTTTTTTTTTTTTTTTTTTTTTTTTTTTTTGTAGAGACTGTCCACAAAGTGACAGGAAGTAGAGTTATATAAATTGAGCTGTTAAGATCCACATTAATACCATCTGCTGTATGTTGAATCACAAACACATGCTGTATTGTGTTAAACCCCAGACTCTTTAAGCACCTGTACTGTGGCCAGTAGTGTTGCAACATGGTAATAGGATGCTATAGGTGGGGATCAGCGCTGCTGTTTTTGGCTTGTGAACACCTGTCTTCGGGGCAGCCCCATCTGACAATGCAAAGCGTCAATCACCCTGGCCATAACTGCAACAGCACATGTAGATTGCATCAGCCCTTTGCTTTGAAAACAGCTTGTTGCCCTCTTACTTTCCAAAAATTGCTGATGCTATAGGGAATTTCTTACAAATCTGTTTCCAATGAAGAAAAAAAAACAACAACTCACTTTTTGTCCACATGATGTTTTTGACCCAAAATTAAGTGGAGGGAATATCAGCAGATTTGGGTTATTTATGGACTTGTTTTTCTCAAGACGTAGTACAGAGAAAATGAAGATGCATTCAAAGAACTGGATGTGATTTGAGAATTGCGTTTACCATGTCATTACTGTTTATCTTTCGGTGTCCTTTTGTGGTTTTACCAAGTACACGCACAGATATGATGCAACTTCAATCCATCTGAGCGTGTGTGTTTGTGTGTGCATCTGTTGTGAGAGGTGCAAATAGGGTTGTTGTGGTATTGTGTGTGTGTGTGTGTTAGAGAAAGTGTAGGTAAAACTGCAGAAATGTGAAGTTTACCACAGATCAGAAAGTTTACTTGTTCAAGTCTTTTGTGGACGCGTGTGTGTATGTCTAGGTCAGGTATTGTCTACTTTGTGGGGACCAAATGTCCCCAGCATAGTGAAAAGTGAAAGCAAACAGCTTAACATGCATACTAAATATCACATAAAAAAATTAAACGCAGAATGGTGCGTGTGAGGTTTAAGTTTATGGTTGGATGATAGAAATATTATTAAATAAATGGAAAGTCCCCACCGTGATAGAAAATCCAAGGTGTGTGTGTGTGTGCGTGCTTGTGAACTAACCTGTGAATAGATATATTAAGATAAAAACTGCGAAACCAAAGCTCTGAGAGCAAAGTGAATTTCTTGGATAAATATCTAGATTTCTTAGAAACACCCTCACTTTTCTTGTTTTAATTTTCTTTTCTTTTTTTTTCTTTTTTTATAGAAAAAAAGGACTGCTTATGTGCCCTTTTACGACGTGAAGTAGTCTGTAGGATTGTACCCAGAATTCCCTATCAAAGATCTTTCCTCCCTCTTTCATTTTTCCTCAAGGCATCAAAAGATTAATTTTATTTGCTGCCATTTTAAGTCATTTTTCTCTGTCAGTGAAACAAGTTAAATTGTTTTTCTCTGTCCTCCTTGTTCCAGATTTTGCATTTTTGGCAAACGTCGTGAGCTATACATTCAGCTCTCTTACATGAGTTTACATTTACTAGTTTTTACACTCAGCTCATAAATATCCCTTAGAGAGCGTTTAGATTTACACTGCAATTATCATAACATCACACAATCAAAAAGAAATAAAATGCTGTTATTTCTGGAATATTCATGTCGTCGCTGTGAACTTTCTGGAGCAATAAATTTTTAGTATTTAGTCGTAAGCCAGTAAAAAGTCATGCGGGCCTTCCTGTTGAAATGCATGGTGTGCTGCACCGTATCCTGGGCTTTATGACACAAATGTTAATGTTTACCTCTTTTACTACCTTCCACTTATGAACGCTTCTTCTTCTACATTTATGGTCCTGCTTTGCTCCTGTTATAGCCTCCTCTTTTATTTTATAGGTGTGAAAAGATCCATCGATAATCACTGAACTTCGCTTGACTTAATTGTTTCAGTTAAAGTGTTATTTCATTGTTCAGTAATGTGATTTTAAGAGCCATGGAAAAGCAGACCCAGGGTGAGATTCATTTAATTTTCAGTGTATCTCTTGAACAGTAGCAAAACAGTAGGAACATCAAGGACATATCATTGAATTATACAACTCTGAGACCTGTACATCTTTTAAATGTATGCCTCTGTATTGTGATTTCCTTTTGTGTGTAGAAGATTATAAATCAAGTTTAATTAACAGACTCTTGAATATGATTTTAAAGTATGTTCTTGTGCTGCTTTGACAAGCAGGGTGTGTAAGTAGTGTTTTTTGTTCACACACAACTGTTTGTGCTGTTATATAAATAAACTCTTTTTATTTAGTTTATTTTATTGCTTTGCATTGTTATTATCATTGTGGGAGCATTTTATGACAGTTAATTGTGTGTTTGGCCTGTGTGTTAATATTGCTTTGGTTGCTCTAGAAATGATGAGAGTTGCTACTTGTGCAAATAGATTTTATTTTAAAGGCTTAATTTAGTCCTGTTTATGTTTAAACTATTGCATGTAGACACTGTGGCTATGACATTTTGAAAAAGTAATGAAATATGTAGACATGCAGTGATGTGAAGTCTAAAATGACTTTCTGATTTTTTACGTTAGCAGGACGTTATGGCTGATGCAAATATGGGGAAATGCTTTCAGTTCTCTTTCCCTCAAAGTGAAACTGGGTAAATTCTTTATTTCTTATTTATGAGGTTGCAGTTTTACCAGGGCAAATGTGGCTTCATTCATACATGTGACACATGGCTGAACATTAAGTTTGAATGTATAACAGAATGTATTTTGACCCTGAATTGTGTGGAAAAACATTTTCAAGCAGTATGCAAGCAACAGATAATTTAACCTTTTTTGTATTTAAGATAAAAGAAAAGATTGTTATTTGAAGTATGGTGCTTTCCATAAATGTCTATTATTTTTTAAGTGTATGTACGTACATGCAGGTTTATGTAATGTAATTCTGAACCTTAGAATCTGGTGAAAAGCATTTTTACTTTGCTGGCATTTTTGTGTTTTGTTCATGTTTTTTGTTCATTTGCTGGAGATCAGGATCAGATCTGACTAGGGCTGCCCCTGACTAAAGATTTTTCTGGTCGACTAGTAGTTGTTCATTTTAAGCATTAGTCGACTAATTGCACGTTTATTAATAAACCATTTAAACCATAATACCGAGCCTTTAATTGCCTTCATAGCCTAATAAGCGCTCAAGCACACGTATAAAGCTTGCCACAGCGCACCGGCAGAAATAATGATTATGAATAGGGGTGTGCAATATGACCAAAATCTTATATCACGATATGACTAATTTTATATCACGATAACGATA
Source organism: Spinibarbus caldwelli (assembly GCA_039654775.1). Classification (NCBI taxonomy): domain Eukaryota; kingdom Metazoa; phylum Chordata; class Actinopteri; order Cypriniformes; family Cyprinidae; genus Spinibarbus; species Spinibarbus caldwelli. The sequence goes on along the minus strand of CM077266.1, from coordinate 16,533,567 downwards.
TATATCCCAATATAGTTATTTTTTTCTTTTAAAAAGGTTTTTATGATATTAAAATCTTTGATACCATAGAATTTTCATAATCCTTGTCACCAATGTCAATATCAAACTAATTCAAGCCTAAAAAGAGACAAAAAAAAAAAACTCAAGCTCACTGAAAATTAACAGTCAGTGATGAAATAAGGATAAGAAAATAATTGCAAGCAATAGGACAAAAAACAACAATAAATAAGAAACTCTACATACATTTTGTAAATTAATTAGTCTTCACTGTGTTAATTCTATCTATCTATCTATCTATCTATCTATCTATCTAGATATAATTAACACGTGTATTATGTAGGGATGCTCCGATCGATCGGCCAGAGGCCGATAATCACATTTTATGACTTGATCGGTACTCACTATACTTGGCCGATCTCACGAACCGATCGCAATTTGATGACATCAATGCGTGAGGACATACATGATGTGGGGACATAAATGATTTGGCGCCGCAGTCATGTCGTTGCCGGTGTGAAAATGTTTTGAGAAACAATGAAAAATTTGTTATTTGTCGTGTATGTTTTGCATGATGATTGAATGGATATTTCAGTTTTTAACAGCAGATTCAGTGAAGTTAGAGCTGATCTGTGCATCACTGCACGCGTTCCACGGGAACCGGAGCTGATCGCGGCCGCAGACAGTGCTTGTGGAAATATCTTCTCTGCTCTGCTTGGCTAAAAATAGTCTTTTGTGAGTTGTCACAGCGTGGAGGACGGAACAAAACCTCGTCAGAGCCATAAGGGGTAACAGTAACATAATACGTTGATCATGGGCTGCTTTTAAATGAACATTTATTTATAAAACAAAAATATCTTCTTTGGCCATATTAGCCCACTCAATAGCATTAACACATGCTTTACTCCTTTCAGACTTTATCTGGAATGTCACAATTTCTGTCACTGCAACTTCCCGATCAGGCGAAAACGCACACAAATTAAATTGTCTGCCTGATGATAAATGTATTAAAAAATGTGTTAATATTTGCATCATTTATGATTTATTTTATCCACCCGCAAATAATCAGTGCATTTTTTTTTTTATTATCTGACCCGCGGATTATCCGCATCACCCGTGGATAAACCATGATCGAATTACTCCGTTTTGTTCTTTCAGTAGTTTAAATGTTTCTAGTTCTCTTTCCTCTTCAGTCTTATTGGACAGTATTAAACCTTATGAGTTACATTAGACTTCTCCATGTTGGAGTTTAAATGTTTCTATTTATTTTGTCCTCTCTCTAATATACATAACATTGATAATCAAAACGTTCTCATCTTGAGCAGAAAAGAAAGATAACAGTTTCAAAGTTTAAATTTCAACCTAGCCATCTAACAACAATTATATATATTATATATTTATTTATATATTTAAATGTTCTTAGCCTACAGATTAATAACGCTAAATGTAGATCAGAAATGTCTTGTCACATCTGGTTTGAATACTCAAGAGTCATAGGTTATAGATAGAAAGATTTCTATATATTTGCAGCACTATTGTTTTCTGCTGTGTTTTAGTGAAAGTAATCTATATAATTTTTTGCTGCTCACCGTGTTTCTGTTGTTGTTAGAATAACCGCCTCATCGCAGCTCTTAAACTTGGCGCCGGCGCGCGTCCGGAGAAAGAGAGAAAGGGCAAAATACTAGAGGATATAGCATATGTTATGCATAAACACCATTTTAAATGAATATTAAAATGTTCACTGTATAAGGAATAATTTTTGTGATTATTAATATAACATTATTACATATGTTATATAAAGCTTGAAGCATCAGAATCGGCATCGGTATCGGCCAATCACCATGACAAGAAATCGGTACTCAGTATTGGCTGCAAAAATCCTGATCGGAGCATCCCTAGTATTATGTATAGATTCTATACATATATATAAATATATCATTATTTTTATTTTTTAATATCATCTTATTGAAGTTACAAAAATTATTTAGTCAAGAGCAGTGAGAGATTTTCTCTCACTGTTGTTTGATTAATATGAATGGCAGACAGGACGAACATTGGACAGCTTCCCCTTTAAGACTGAACTCCGGATCCAATTTACTGTTACATGTGCGTTTTCTTTTTCAGCTGTTTACTCTCTCTTAAAGACCTAAATTACTGTGTTTATGAGGATACTTACAAAGATGGGGATTCTGATGCATATAAGTGTGTTTATGTAATCGTTCAAAGACAATAAAGCGGCAAAAAATGTGCGCTCACACAGAAACAGAGACGGCGCACGCATATAGCTCTGTTGTTTGTGTTTCAACGGCTTAAAATCGGTTGTTTTAAAACTGCAGTGCTTAAAAACGCGTGTCCATGCTACAGATATAGTCCCTCGTTTAGGAACGAGCTCCTCGTTTTGTCCTGGCTGGTCGTTCTCCACCTGGTTCTGTCTCCGCTTCACACCCCCAAATCCAAATGATGAAAAAGTATTACCGTAAACAATGTATTTTACGACACCATGAAATAAACGATAGAGCATAATATGAAACGATAGACTTTTTATTTCGTCCATCCGATATATATCGTCATATCGCACAGCCCTAATTATGGATGTGTCAGGGAAAGACAGTACGGAGGCTGCATTAACATTTTAATCATTAATAAACTAGTGCTTTCTTTGTTCTCGGTTTAAGAGATGAATTCGGCGATACTGACTCATCATCTCCGCTGTAGTTATGCGCCTGTATGCATGTTTCATACGGATTACATATTCTGAAAATATTTGTTTTCCATTTGAATTCGTTCATTTGAAAGTAGAAATTCTGCTCTCTATAGATATGTTTTCTTATCTGTAAAGCAAATATACACGGAGTTTCTGAGTTTCGTGCTCAAGTTTACAGAGACCAAGACAGCAGAAAGCTCATCCTGTTTGCTTTCATTATTTTACAAAAGCGCAATGTTTTGTTGTTCTTGTGAGTGCACACAAATAAACGTAGAGTCTTTACAGATTCGAAAGATGTATTACACTTATCTGTATGACCAAAACTGACGGAGAATTTTAAGAAGCGACCGGATCGGCGCCTCCATCTGTCCTGCAGTGAGCGCTGTTCTCCACACTCCGCATAGACACTTGAATAGCGCACATTTCTCTAGGATAACATTAGATTGAGCAGTCATTAGCGGTCATTGAACATTAGATTTTAATGATCTGTTCATCATGGACTGCACCTGTGGATTTTTATTTTTCTGCGACTAATAAAATTTGGATAAACCAAGCCTCTTCTGGTCGACTAACGGTTAGTCGACTATTAGGGGACAGCCTTAGATCTGACTAACTCAATGGCAGTCTCTTGACTGTAAAAAAAAATAAAAATAAAGGAAAAAATCAGCTGTTTGTTCTGTAATGTATGGACATGAAACATTAACAAACAACAAATGACTTTTTGTTCATTTACTATTTTCAAGGCAAAGTTCTATGAGACTATACAGTATTACAGATAGGAAAATAGCATAAAACATTTGTCTAAAGAAAAAAGGGAATAAGAAAAACAACTCAATTTGATGCATCCTATCTGTGAGACATTACCATTTTAAGATTAATAGCAGTGAATTGCCTTTTTGCATTGTCTGCCAAGAATTTTAAATGTACATGTAGGCTACAGTTCTGTATGTATTGTATTTCATGACCAGGTCAGTGACTTTGGCCAGGGTGGCCCTAAAGAATTGTTTAAATGAAGAGCAAACATACGATTAGATGATGGATGTCTGTTTTCAGTCTGATCAGTGTGTGTTCTATTATTGCTATATGGATCTTCCTGTCTTAAAGTGGGACGTCTATAAATTACAGCTGTTGATAATGGAAAATCTTTTATCTTTGCAGTTAAGAGTTATTTTATGCATTAAGTTTTGGCAAAGTCACTGACAAGTTTAGCTGATTTGTGAGAGCCTGTGCGGCTTAATAAATGTGATGTCAGTTAGTTCAGGTCTTGCCTTATTTTGTGGAAGTACACTTAACCAAGTTATCCATCGCGAGGAGATATCAGGGTCCTGAAGCAGCTTTTTACAGGATGCGAGAGGAGAAACAGAATTTAAAAGTCGGCACAAAACGTGAAAACAAGCAATTACTGGAATGGAACCGTGTCCTTGTTCACTCAGTGCAAATTATCTTCAGACTATGCATGATTTGACATTACTGTAGTCTAGTAGTCCTGAAAGGCTTTGATTTCCTGTTTAAAGCTTTTCCTTTGTCTCAGATGGAGTGTGGCTTATTGTTCGGTCTTATATTAATGCTACTTATTGTTGTTATTTCCTGATTTGCAGGCTAATCGTAAGCGAGATCTTAGAACTAATGCCTTGCCCAGGGCAGGCTTGCTTGTAGATATTAAACCACTCCATCTAGGCTTGCTTTCAGATTGTGTTAACCAAAAGGATAAATTGAATAGTTCACCCAAAAATGAAAATGACTTTTTTTTTTTTATTCTGTGCAACACAAAATTAGATATTTAGCAAATTGTGCAAGCTGCTCTTTTCCATACAATGAAAGTCAATGCTGACCAAAGCTGCAAAGTAACATTTTCAGATGATAACAACTTAAAACTATCAAATGGCTTCAGATGACCTTGAATATACCCCATTTATGCTACTTTTATGGCGTTTTTACCTTTTAAAGCTTGACAACCTCTGGTTCCCATCCACTTTCATTGTGTAGAAGAAAGCAACTCATATAAATTGCTAAACGTCTCCTTTTTGGAAAGAGAAAGTCAAACAAGTTTGAAATGAACCGATGACCGATTATTCATTTTTGGGAGAACTATCACTTTAAGTGTTGGCTTAGTTCCGTGTGTATTGTGTAGTTAGTTAAATCACACTGAAACAGTCTGTGGTCTCACCTCAGTTAACCCCTCCCATTGATGATATCAATGGGAGGGGTTAACTGAGGTGATTGGTGAAGACAGGCAGTTGCTTTCATTCAAAAAATGCTTTTGTGTGTGGCTTATTTTGTGCCTATTCAAATACGGTCTTGCCGCCGTATTGATAGTCATGGACTCAGTATATGAGCTCAAAGTGAACGGCAGCTAACTGATTGACAGAGGATGCGTCCTTTCTCCATGCATTTCCATCTGACAGTATCTCCTGCTGTTCCTTAAGAACGTTCGTGAATGGTCACATTATCAAAACAAAGAATATGCAGATGACCCTGTTTTTAATTAAAGTACTTTAAATGTGACTGATGGTGACAAGACAGAAAAGAGAAGTAGGCCTAGAGAAAATAGTGGATGGATGGGAAAGATAATCCTGACAGGAGAAATCAAATCAAAGCTCGACTAATCTGAACTCATTCCAGTGCTAATAGGAGACATTACTAAGTGACTACCATTGCTATTTCTGGTATGCTCATAGGCTTAAAATTGTGGTCATAAATAACTAATTTGGTGCTGAATTCCTGGCGTGGAGGAGTTACATTTTTGCTCTTTTCTGGAAAGCATGCACCGAAGGCAAAGTCACCTGTTCTCGAGGCATCACTGGACAAAGACAGCATTGAGTCGAAAGTCTCAGGGTTGAGTCCCCATGGAGGGTGACTGGGTGGTGACCAAGCTTTTCGCTGAAATGTTAGTATGAGTTGTCTTACTAATACTGACTGTAATAATACGCAAGAAAATAATCAGTCCTTTATTCTCAGTATTTGTGAGTAGACAGATACCGGATCAGAGTCACAAGAGGGTGAATAAACTGATTGCAAATCAAGTTACGCTATAGTGTACTACAGAAACTAGGCTTTTTAAGTGTTGAACAGTGAACAAAAGGTCTTTAATTGTCTTACTAAGGCTTTATGCAGCAAGACAGAACAGAATCGATCAGTGAATTATTTCATTAGATGTGAGCGAGGTGACAGCTTTATCTGCAGCTATTGTTTCCCTGACCTACCCAAGGCCTCATGTGCAGTAAGCCGTGCGAGTCATTGCAGCCCATCCAGCCGGGAATCTGAGTCACTGGGCCTGTTTTACCACCTTTTTTCAGGTAGACATTTTTAAACTGACCAATTTCACTACAGTTGCCCCCTGTGCAATGTTGGTGTGGAAAGGGGGGATTTTTTTTTTTACTCAAAAGTTTTAAGTTCAGAAGTGTGCCGAATTTTGAACATTTGCATAGCAGTGTATAGGTGTTTTTCAGGACATTTTTGCAGGAGTTTTTCTTAAAGTCTGAGATAAATCAGAACCAAACATGAATCGCATGATAATATAGGTTATGCATTTAGGGGAAAATTAGGGGCATTTTTTTTTAATTATTCAGATCTCTAGATAAATGCAAATATCTGAGTGAGTTCTTTGTTTATGCAGTACATAATAGAGTATTAAACTAAAAAGACATTATAATAAAACCCTTCTTGTTTCATGACCACAACAGGTGTAAATACCTTTTCTCACATGCAAGTTTATTTATATTAGAAATTTTATATATATTAATTATAAGAAATATTAGAACTTTTAGAAATATTAGAATTTATTTATTTATTTTTATTTTATTTTATTTATTTTTTTGGTATTTCTTTGTGTTTTTTGTATAATAAACTGTGTATACACCCCAAAAAATGGGGCGAAATTAAGTGCATTTAGTTTAAAACAAGTTAAATTATCTGCCAGTGGGGTAAGTAAAATAATCTTGTTTTAAGAATAACAAACAAGAGTATTTTACTTTTCCCCCGGAAACAAGACTAAATATCTTAAGTCATTTTGCTTATCTGGTAAAAGTATCCTGATTTAAGAATTTTTAGATAGTTTGACTAGAAATAAGACAAAAATACTAAGTAAGATAAGCCATTTTTTTGCAGTGTATTAAATTATCTCTTTTTATTTATTTATTTATTTGCTTATTTATTTATCAGAATGACAGGAATTTGTGGAGAGGGAATGAATTCAGAGAACGCATTTTGCTCTAGAAAAATATCTTGATGCAGACATAATAAAGTTTCTGTGCAAAAGCATATTGTCATTTTAATGCTGATGATTTAATGCATCTGAAATTACAAAATAAATGAGAATAACTAAATGAAATAATAAAGCAAACTACTGTAATAACTTTCAAGAAATGAATAGTATAAATGAAATGTATATATGGTAACATAAGCTATACTCAAATTATATTGAATTGTGTTTTGAAAAATCCCAATAGGACTGTGAGTTCTTGATAGTGGTTTAAAACATTTTAAATGATAGTTATCAGCTTTGATTTCTGTTTGTCTGTTCGGCTGTGACTCTTTGGGTCACGGGTGATTGGTTAGGTGACATCCTGTTGAAGGTGAGCACGGTTTACCCGCAGACCTAGAGCTCACCGGATAACTCAACCTACAGCTGCTTCACTGTATGACTGTACAGAAAGCATCGTTTCTGTGCGGTTACAGCTCTGTAGGTGTGTGAATGCATCCGTCTTGTATAGCTCTTCTGCATGTAGCAAAAGAAAAATTGAGATTTTGCATGTAAAGGTGAAATGTTTAATTATGACATCCTTAAAATCGTTATTATTGCTCATACTTTAGTATTTTCTCAGTTTAGTCCAATCAGTCTATGTGGATATTTTCTGTGACATGCGATCTTCGATCTTCGTGTTTGTATTGATATATGTACGTAAGCGGAGCTCTGTTGCTGCCGTGTGTTTCCGCTTCAAAACTCATGTTCTTAATCATCACTCCCGTCAAAACGAGTCTCATTGCACAAACCTATTTTTCATGTTTGTTTTTGAGTTAGACTTGCAGTGCAGCCGCAAGTGCGTCAGTATTAGATGCCATTGTGAGTGTTGCTCTGAGGTTTAAATATCCTGTTTACTTGTTTGCACACTTTTCATTATCACAAAATTGATCTTCGTTGAGCTTAATGGTTATTTATTGCTTATTTATTAGTCAGTGTAGTCTGTGTGGTCTTATTGGTGACATCTATTCTAACTAGAGTGTCTTTCAGTGTATTTGCAGTTATGCAGAGGGTCACCAGTGCAGTGGTCACCCAGAATAGGCAGATTGCAGACTCACCAGCCTGTGTGTCTCAAGGCCGTGCCAAAGTGCTGGTGTTTCGTGATTAAGGGGAAGGGAAGGGCATTAAAGGGTGGACTGTGGCAACACCAACTTTCTCCCTCACATCCTCCTGAACCAGACACCCCAGCTTTCCTTCCTCCTCTGGCCCAGCCATGAGCAGCCCTGTCTGGCCTTGCCCGCACAGTCATCCTGGGCATGTTTGGTCCTCCAGTGAGTCAGTAAGCAGTCCACCCATAGTGATTTTGTGAACTGTGTTGCTGTGTAATCAGAGCTCGCTTTGAGGATGGCTGATGTCTGACTGATCTCTTGTGCCTAAGCTTGTTGCATGGGCACATAGGAATGATTTGTTTACGTCAATTGGAATTTTCAGCTGATATTTTAGCAGAAGCGTCTTTGATCACTGCTGCTCTGTTCCAAGACCAAGTGAGCGACAGCTTTTTAGGCAGCGTTTTAGGCCTCATTGAGATATTGCCGAAGCAAAAGCTGGTCCAAAATGTTCCAAAAAAGTTTTCTGAGAAACATGTTTTAGATTAAATTTTATCTGTCTGTCTTTATTATTTATTGTAGTATAAATAGCCATTTTATAGTAATGCTAAGCTTTTGATTGATTGATTCTTAACTTTTCTTTTGTCTTTTTGTTTTTAATTTGTAGCACTTTGGGATTCTGTTTGAATAAGAAGTGCATCATAAATAAAAATGTATTATTATTATTATTATTATTATTATCATCATCAGTACTTCTACAGTATTTAAGTATTTATTTATTTACTTAATACAGTATTTATTTATATGTATTGCATCTGTATTTATATCCAGATTTTTATCTATCTATCGATCTATCAATCTATACATCTATACATCAGTTTTATATATATATATATATATATATATATATACAGGTGCATCTCAATAAATTAGAATGTCGTGGAAAAGTTAATTTATTTCAGTAATTCAACTCAAATTGTGAAACTCGTGTATTAAATTCAATGCACACAGACTGAAATAGTTTAAGTCTTTGGTTCTTTTAATTGTGATGATTTTGCCTCACATTTAACAAAAACCCACCAATTCACCATCTCAACAAATTAGAATATGGTGACATGCCAATCAGCTAATCAACTCAAAACACCTGCAAAGGTTTCCTGAGCCTTCAAAATGGTCTCTCAGTTTGGTTCACTAGGCTACACAATCATGGGGAAGACTGCTGATCTGACAGTTGTCCAGAAGACAATCATTGACACCCTTCACAAGGAGGGTAAGCCACAAACATTCATTGCCAAAGAAGCTGGCTGTTCACAGAGTGCTGTATCCAAGCATGTTAACAGAAAGTTGAGTGGAAGGAAAAAGTGTGGAAGAAAAAGATGCACAACCAACTGAGAGAACCGCAGCCTTATGAGGATTGTCAAGCAAAATCAATTCAAGAATTTGGGTGAACTTCACAAGGAATGGACTGAGGCTGGGGTCAAGGCATCAAGAGCCACCACACACAGACGTGTCAAGGAATTTGGCTACAGTTGTCGTGTTCCTCTTGTGCGTCTTACCTGGGCTAAGGAGAAGAAGAACTTGACTGTTGCCCAGTGGTCCAAAGTCCTCTTTTCAGATGAGAGCAAGTTTTGTATTTCATTTGGAAACCAAGGTCCTAGAGTCTGGAGGAAGGGTGGAGAAGCTCATAGCCCAAGTTGCTTGAAGTCCAGTGTTAAGTTTCCACAGTCTGTGATGATTTGGGGTGCAATGTCATCTGCTGGTGTTGGTCCATTGTGTTTTTTGAAAACCAAAGTCACTGCACCCGTTCACCAAGAAATTTTGAAGCACTTCATGCTTCCTTCTGCTGACCAGCTTTTTAAAGATGCTGATTTCATTTTCCAGCAGGATTTGGCACCTGCCCACACTGCCAAAAGCACCAAAAGTTGGTTAAATGACCATGGTGTTGGTGTGCTTGACTGGCCAGCAAACACACCAGACCTGAATCCCATAGAGAATCTATGGGGTATTGTCAAGAGGAAAATGGGAAACAAGAGACCAAAAAATGCAGACGAGCTGAAGGCGACTGTCAAAGAAACCTGGGCTTCCATACCACCTCAGGAGTGCCACAAACTGATCACCTCCATGCCACTCCAAATTGAGGCAGTGATTAAAGCAAAAGGAGCCCCTACCAAATATTGAGTACATATACAGTAAATGAACATACTTTCCAGAAAGCCAACAATTCACTAAAAATGTTTTTTTTTTTTTTTTTTGTTTTTTTTTAGTGGTCTTATGAAGTATTCTAATTTGTTGAGATAGTGAATTGGTGGGTTTTTGTTAAATGTGAGCCAAAATCATCACAATTAAAAGAACCAAAGACTTAAACTACTTCAGTCTGTGTGCATTGAATTTATTTAATACACGAGTTTCACAATTTGAGTTGAATTACTGAAATGAACTTTTCCACGACATTCTAATTTATTGAGATGCACCTGTATGTGTGTGTGTGTGTGTGTGTATACACACACACACATTAGTGTGTGTATATATGTATTTATAACAGAATTTATTTTATAAGTATCATTCAGTGCTGAAAAATTATTACAGTTTTTCTCAGTAGCTCTCAGTTTTCAGTAGCTCTCAGTTTTCTCAGTAGTAGTATTTCTCGAATCATCCTTAATATTTGCAAAGAAGTATGTGCATTTCTCAAAACAATTTGTACAAACAGCACCACAAAATAGATTACCTGCAAAAGCCTGTAACTTACTCAAAATCTTTAGTTAATCTCTCAAAAGTATTTATATCAATGAACATATCAGTGCCATCAGAATGAAAAGTCCTTGTGTCATCATTTACAAACAAGATAGGTAAAATGCTTAGTCATGTTGTCAGTATAACAGTGCACTCTGTTAGTATTACCTGATGTAAACTATGACAACAGTTTGGATGATAGTTACTGTATTGAAATGCAGAAGGCTGCACTTCTTATGTGTGCCTTATATCCTTTCAAAAGTACAAATTTACACATTACTGTATGTGGGATATTGATTGAAAGAGACTGTTTCGAAACGTTTGAATTATTGAGGATATGGTCGACCTCCCAATATTTAGATGCACCCTTCAGCCATTGTAATGTGATGATTGACAACATGGTCCACAATAGTGGCCCTTATTTCATCTGATATGCACCTTTGTCCTTGGCCTCTTCTGCTTCTTCCTCTGTTTTGTACCCTTCCACCATGCATACTTATTCCTCTTCTTCCTCTCGGCTGTTGACCCTGATCGTTTTCTGGAAGTTCATCCATTGTCAGAATTTGTAACTCTTGTGTTGTCCTCTGTCTATATGCTTTCCCATTGAAGGTTCATGAGATGCACCTTTGAGCTATTTCAGAGAACTTGTTTATAATTGGTTGATCTATATTCTCTTCATTAGTGAAAGTCAAGATTCACTTGCACAATTCATGGCAAATTTACAAAAAGTCTAATAGAAATGTGTAGTAAATGTACTTGACAGTTTATGACAACTAGATCAACCATTTTGCATTTAATGACTTATACGATGAACTAATGACTAGATGTTTTTGCACAGAGAACTATATAATAAATTTTGAGCACATGATATTAGCAACTGAAAATGTAGGAAACCGCAGACAAATGTACATAGTCAGTTGCATGAATGTACCAAAGCAATCACAACTTTTTGAAAAGAATGAGAAACTGCTTTTATGATGTGCACAAGTGACTAGATGATGTGAAGGTTGAACAAGTAGTTTTAAAAATTTCATTTCTGATCTGAGAAATGCGCCAAAGCGACTGAGAAAAACTGTAAAAATAGAAATGTTAAATGAATGTTTATTAAAAGTTTTTACACAATATTTTAATGTGAAATAGACTCTTATTAGAGTATAATGTTTTTAGCTTAGTAGCTTGTTAATGGCAATCTCTATTGAAATAAATTGCTAGTTGAGTGTCAAACTGCCATTTTGTGTGGTGCATGGAATTGCAGCATATGTACACTGAAGAAAATAGTGGGGGGAAAAATTACTCAGAAATTGCTAGTAAATTTCACTCATAATTTCACTCATTACAAACTGCAAGTAACACATTGAAATATATGTGAAATTTTGAAGTAAAAAACTGAAAGTGTTTTCTTGTAAAATATACTTCAATATATATATATATTTTAAATTTACAACTTCAAAAAACATTGTTTTTTACTGTGACAATGTTCTAAATTGATCTCTAATGAGGTTCCATGACTGCTAGACAGCTAGGCAGTAGGTAAAAATGTGGTTTTGGATCTTTAATCTGATTTTAAATGTAAATGTTTTGGCTCTCTAGTGGAGGTGTGAGTTTGCATGCACGCTAGCCTGTTTTGTGTACCGTGTTTGTGCGTTCGAGGTGACGAGTGTCTAGCCGGTGTGGTGGGAAGTGACACTTGTATGAATGTGCTAGAATTGCTGTTTTTTTTTTTTTCTCTTCTGAGCCAGCATTGAGACCCAGAGGGGAAGAGATCAGTATTCCCTGTCTCCCAGTCCCGTGCTGATAAGTCTTTTCCAAAATAGGAGTGATCTCACCCCTCTCTTTCTGTCTTCCTCTTCTCCTTTGTTTAGTCTGTTTTTTTTTTTACCTCATTCTTACTGTTTAAACATGGGACTGGCACAGCTGGGGGAGAAAACAAGAATGAATCTGAGCACGTAAAGCAATGTATGTGTGTGTGTGTGAGTGAGAGAGTGATTAATATCCTGAGTTCGGGGATCTCCATTCAGGACACGTCCTCATGGTTTGCTCATGAGGTCATTGGGAAAGATCCTCATGTAACATGGAGCTAGTTTTAACTGACACTTTTAAGAACCAGACCAGAGGTGAACGGCAGTGCAGTTATCAATTCCTCCACAGAGCGTGACCTTCTTTTGTTTTAAAATACCTGCACTGTAAATGATTAAGAAACTCATCAAGGCCTTTTTTTAAGCCTCTCACGTCATTAGTGTGTACAGATGTGTCTCTGTGTGTGAGAAGCTGTAGATGCACACTGGTGTATGGCCTCCACCCTTTATTTAAAGATGGCCGTCCTCATCAGCTGGCGGCAATGTTCCCTCTAATTTTTGTTCCTGCTGAGCACAGCCTATTTTTATTGGGCGTGTCCTTCATCCACCTGAACAGAGAAATATATAACATTATAGATTATATATAAAATTATATAGATTATTAAACAGGCATATAATATAAATGTATAATTGTTAATGATGTACATTTATAGATGTATACATTTTACATTTATACAGATGTATTCCTGTGTGTGCGTGTGTGTGTATTAAATACACAATTTATTTAGCTTATTAATCTGACTTTAATATCAATTAATAAATTTGCATTTATTATATTTTTGTTATATGTGTGTTTTAGATAAATTTACATGATGAAATGCATAATTAGTTATAGCCTGAGAAACAAATGATTCAGGATGCATTATGAATTTAGATTGACTTAATTTTATTATTATTTATTATTTATAAAATGTTAATATTTAAACAATGTATTTTCTGTCTTGTTTTCCTCAAGAAAATTCATGATAACTCAATTTGTCAAGATAAGTTTTGTCAGACTCATAAAACACTAAAAAAAAATGATGCATTGTCTCTCTAGATGACTGAAATTCTCTAGTAATGCAGTTTTTATCTTGTGAATTAGTCAGCCCTGAATATTTACACTTCCGTACTAAAAATCAATGGGCTTGAGTTTGAAATGCCATCCTTTTTTTAAACTCTGAATTATAAAATATCAAGGTTAGTCTCTCTTTTTATTTTATTTTTTTTTATTAATTTTTTTTTTAAGTCTGTTGGAAATTTTTTCCCATTTGCATGGGAGCGACATCAGAAGTGTGTGACCACCGTGCACATGCACAGCTTAGAGGAAACATTGGCTGGCAGCTTTAGAGGGGACCTGAGGTCAGAGGTCACCTATGACTCAAGGCTTGAGGAATTCAGTCTCAAGGAAATGAATAGCATGAGGAAAAACATAAGAGACAGAAATTGTAACGGCTACAGGAAATGATAGCTCATTAGAATGTTGTCAGATGGTGACTGAGAATTATTAACTGTTTTATAGATGGACGAGAAGTAAAGGGAAGCTGGAACCTGTTTACCTCCAAAAATCCCCATGTTATTCGCTGGGGAACACAGAGCCATGAATGTTTTCACCTTCCTGCATGCTGATCCCATGGTTCTTCTTGCATGATGTTGCTTCTGGGTAAGGTTTAGTCACCTCTCCAAAGATTACAGTTTGTAAAACACAAGTGTTGACAGGTAATTCAGTTAGTGGTGTTACAAGGCCTCATTCTGTTCTTTGCATCCATTATACTTCTTCAACTTACACTCAAAAATGCCGAAGAAATGAATGGGAATGGGAAGATTAAATGTTAGAATTAAGTGTTTAGGCTATTTTTTGCGTTTTTGAGCAAGATAAGGAAAGGAGGGAAACTTCGTTTGTATTTAATGTTCCATTATGTTGGGATTTAAAGGCGTTTTTATGACAGTATGTTGTAGGTTTAGGGGTTACCTTGTGTTTAGATTAAATATGTGCTATTGTAAGTTAGTTTGATGTATTTACAGCTTAGTTTATTAAGAAAACCCATTTCCTACTGTCCACATTTGAATTAATATTAGCCAAAGTATTGTTGTTTTGAGTGTACTCGCATGCTAATGTGTGTAGCTGATCACACAGTCTTCCTCTCCGCCGCCATGCCTCACTCCTCAAGTGTGTCAGCCTGTCATCTGTACTTGTCGGGATAGCTTCTGTTGCTCTTTTTGTCTCTTAATTTTTCTCACTGGATCTTGTTGACGTTAGCAAAGACTTCAAGCACGCTGAGTCAGAAGCTTGCGTGGTCAAACAGGCCTTGAGCCGAGGTAGCCTGCGCTGTCATTATCTAGATTTCATATCGTCGATGACCGGCATCTTCATCATCCTGTTCTTGAGGATCATCATCCTTCCCTGCATGTGTTTGAATCATCTCCCATTTCCTGTTGCTGATGTCACTCAGCAGGGAGATGGACAGACACATAGGAGCCAGCATACTAATGAAATGACCTCAGATACCCCTGTCTGCTCACCTGTGCTTTATCGCTGGACGTAACAGATCCTCAGCATCACTTAAATGTGACTAATCAATACTAATCAATATGGCAAACCTTGATAACTTTGTTAGCTTGCTGCACTCATCCTAGCTGTGAGTTAAACAGGCATTGTGGGAAGACTTGGTCTTGATCTGCTGACATACGCTCATTAGGTGCATTTGCACAATGTGTATTGGTGTAAATTAAGAGTCTTAAGTTTTTTAAATTGTATTGATTTTAACTGATACAATAAAAAATAGTAAGATACAATATGATATGAAATATAAATAACTTGTGCTTGAATTTAAAATGTATAGAGAGACTAAAACATGTTGAGTATACATTACTAATTTACTCAATAGATTTTTATTTCATTTAATATAATTTATATATAATTGCTATATTAAATTGTTTAATACAAAAGGTAACATATTTTTAAAAAACAAATGTTTTACTTGCTTTTTCCTCAATGCAAGAGAGCCGTTACATGAACAGATTTGATAAATGATGATGCATGGCTTTCCTGTAAATCCTGCTTAACTGAAATAAGTTAAATAAGTTAATTGTTATTTCTCTTCCAATATTTTAATGAATGCATATCAGTTGCTTGTATGTTGTGCAATGTTATTTAAGTCTTTTACTTTCATAAGAAAAATCATAAAGGAAATTTCGTACAATGAAAGATATATGGAAAGTTAGAAATTGAAATTATGATGCAATTACAGTAAAACAAGTCAACACCGTAGAGTACACAGAACAGTGTTACACACTTTACATTTAATACAAAAATGAAGGGAAATTTACAATATGCATAGTATGCACTGTACACTAGAGATTTATTCACAATATACATAGTATGCACTGTACATTAGAGATGTGTTTGCAATTGCACATTTAAGCATTTATTTCACAGTTAAATAAAAAAAATCAAATCACACCTTGATTTAGAGATTTTCTCCTAATTAACACACATTTAACAGTTTCAACAAAGCAGACATAAGCAAATGACGTGTTTGCAAAAAATACACTTTTATTTACGTATCTGAAAAATAAATAATTTAGGTTGCCAAGTTGATAATTTGACTTCAAATTGGAATTTACTTTTTTAATCTTACAAGCGTTACAGTGTTGCAGCCATAACAATATATATTTTTTTGTTTTACTTATAAACAGGGGACAGAAGCAACTTTAGCATTAGTTATTTGTCAATGCAATTTTTATAATAACTTGTATGAACAATTTATTACAAATGTTCTTATATTGTTAGTGTATAGTTATGGAAATATCTATCTGGAAATAGGTTTTGGAGTGTCTGTTCATTTATATCATTTAAGTTAGTAAGATATACAGTTTTTAACACATTTCAGACAGATTTTTTTTAATCAGATTTTATAAAGATTTTTTTATTATAATTATTAGAATACACATGCAACTGAAAAACAAATGCATTCCATCTCTCTGCAGCATTTACATGTCGTAACATCTCAAAATGGATTTTCCTTCCTACTCAGATAAGCACAATAATTCTGGTTCTGACTCTATATGTTGTTTTTCTTCTGATAACCTCACGATATACACTTTCAGCAGAAATAATACTTTCCCACCATAAAAGATGTTTTCACTCCAAAACCATGCCAGATATATTTTTGGAAATATTTCAAGTACTCACTTTAATTGCCCCTCATTGTACAAATCGCATGGGTTCCACCGTGAACAAAATATGCTCTTAGCAAGCATTTTCCAAGACATATCACAACACATTTTGTCATCTAAAAATGTAAATATGACCAGATCATGCAATGTTGACAGTGAATATATATCTCTTAGTCCAGCATGTTTTTCCAAAGAGATCCCTGCCCCAGAACGTTCCAGAAGTGAAAATCCTTGTTTTATGGACTTGGAGATAGTCCTCATGTTTTAGTAGCATGCTTCTGACGGTTGGTAGGAGTGTAATGTCTGACTCGTACAGGCACTGACTCACCATGGCTCATCGGACAAGGCTCGATTGGAGCCCGCCAATTTCTCAAACACAAAGACACAAGTTTTTGATCTGACTCTTTGTTCTAGCACAGCAGCGTTTCGCTTTACCTGTACTGCAAAACCCCGCTGACAAAAAAAAAAAAAAAAACCTAATGATGGTTTAGATCTGAGATTAGGCTTCAGATGTGCTAATGCTAGCTTCTCTGAGTGTTTACAGTTGGTTGGATTTTGGTATGTTCTCCTCTGAGGTGTGTGGGTGTTGGTTTTGATGGTGGATTTTCAGTAACGTCTTTATAAGCCTGCATCATTTTGCTTCTCCTTTTGCGATTTTTTGGGCTTGATGTGTTTGCGTTTAGTTAACCCACATCACGGGTGGATGATGATAGTGTGTTTGGTTAATGATTTAACAAAATAACTGGTATGAGCTCATCTATTGTTTATCCGTGAAGTTGCACTTTCAGAAACTCGAGTGGGCAGAGGGGCTTGTTTGCGTCTGTGAAATGAAGAGTTCAAAGAGACCGTTATCAGCCACATGACTGTGTAAAGTGATAAAACAAAAGTCCAAATGTGTCAGAGAACATCAGGTCATGTAAAATAAAATAAAAAAAAATTCAATGTCATTCTAATAATAAATGCCTTGAAGAATCTTGCTTTTAGTTTAATATATATATAATATATATCTAAATAAATATATTATTTTTAATTAATCTCCTCGACTTGTTTAGGAGGGGCCATTTGCCATGCCAGGGCAATCTCTTTCTCTTTTCCTTTCCATGTGATTGTGTGTGTGTGTGTGTGTGTGTGTCCGTTGGTGGGGTGGGGTGGGGTGGGGTGGGGTGGGGGGGTTGGGGTGTAGGTAGTGGCTAAATCTCATAAAAGGGTTTCCTAATATGGGCTGTCTCTCACAGAGCCCCGCCTTCTTGCTTGAAGTAGGCGGGGTTTACACACGCTCTCGACCAGTAATCACACAGCATAGACTTACTTCCTCATTAATTGGCTGAAACCAGTTCTTACAGGAACCGCCAGTGATAAATGTGAGAGTTCTGAGAAATCATTCATTTCTTCCTTCAGCCTGGCTGAGGGACATTACAGGGGAGTGTGGATGGCTCCCTGTTGAGCATGCCTTCAGGACAAGCTTTTTTTCTTCTCATGTGCGTCTCTCTGTGTGTTTTTTTTTTTTCCCCCTCCATCATTTTTTAAGTGCTTAGGATATGTAGTTCCCAGAACAAGCTGTACTTTACAGTTTTTTTTCCTCGCTTATTTGAGTTTGTCTTTTGGGATAACAGAGCTTGGTCTCTATCTCCCTCTCTCTGCGAGCGGAGAGAGGAGAAGCGGGGTAAAGGAAACTCACTGACCTTTCGGAGTCGGTAAGTGAAATTTATGTGACCTCTCTCTCTTTTGCTCTCCCTCCCTTTCTTTCTCCGGTCTCGTCCCCTCCTCCTCTTCTCCTTTTCTGTCACAGAGCTTTTCCCCTGTTTGGCGCCTCTCTACAGAAGCCTTTCAGGGAGTACCTTGAGGCCCAGAGGGCAAAATTACAACACCGGGCAGGCGGGCGAGCGCGCAGAAGAGGCCACCCCAATCGTAAGTCCCATCACTCATCTCTTTCGTTCAACCTTTAAATTTACCTCAATCCCAGACGTGGCTTTTGTATTTTTGTATATTATCCGCCATTCCTCCTTTTAATTTATCACGCGCACCCCTGTTTCTTTTTTGTTCCACATCCTAATTACCTCCCTGCCCTAATTATCGCTTCGAGACTGGTTTTATTCTACCGTGTGATTCTGTTGAGGTGTTATTGTTTGCATGTGGCAGACCGTAGTGTCAGGGGCTCCGTGTGGGCCGTGCGGTGGTTGGTCGCGGGGGCCTGTTCGGGGTCTGGCTGAGGAGGGATGCTGAGTCATACTCCGAGGTCTTTGAGTGAACCGGACACTCCCCGCGTCACACTACCACCCCCCCCTTCGGCAGCCGAACCCTGTTGAACCCAGCGCAGGCTGCCAGAGACGGGAGGGGCCCCTGGGAGTAAAAGAAGAAGGAGGAGGAGGGTTGGGGGACGTTAGGAAGGGAAGGAGGAGGAGGGGGGAGGTTGAGGCTGTACTCT
Source organism: Spinibarbus caldwelli (assembly GCA_039654775.1). Classification (NCBI taxonomy): domain Eukaryota; kingdom Metazoa; phylum Chordata; class Actinopteri; order Cypriniformes; family Cyprinidae; genus Spinibarbus; species Spinibarbus caldwelli. The sequence goes on along the minus strand of CM077266.1, from coordinate 16,514,411 downwards.
CGATTCCTGCTGCCGCTGTTCCCTCACAAGTGCACATGGAAACAAAGAGCTACACCTTTTTTTTTTTTTTACCTTCGTCTGCCCGTGTCCGAATCCTTCGTTTCATCTAAAGCACTTTTCCAGCTCGTGTCCATGCGTGTGTACGTGTGGGAGGAGGAAATAAAAGAGAGAGAGAAAGAGATGAAGTTGCACAATGAGAGATTACGGATGTTTCTGGAACAATGTTCCTTTTTTTCTGGTAACTTGAACCTCTTGCTGTTACTTAAGGAAAGCTGCGGGCTTGTTCAACCGGCAAGAAGAAACGATGCCACCGTGCGCGCGTCACTAACGTAAATCTTGTTTTAAAGAAACAGGGAGAGATTGGAGGGAAGTGCATGTGGAGTTGAGTTGATTGCTTAACCTGAGATGTTTCTGATGAGTTAATGCATTGATGATTAAGCATAATTGACTGTCTTTTCTCTCTCCTTACAGGTTTTAGATGGTGATCAGCATGGTTTGTTGCATCATAAACTTATGGCTTCCAACAAACATAGAGCAAAACTAAATCACGGAACCGATTTTAACGGTTTCAATCTCATGAGAGCTACTGCTAGAATAATAGGTTTATTTTTCTCAATTTTCTTTGAGGTTTCTTTTGTAACATGGCTATCGGTTAACATTTTTACTTTTTAATGTGCTTGCTTAGCTGGTGGTTTGTGCTGAGATACTCATGTTCTCAGCTCTGTCTTGCACAGGTTATCTGATCCCATTGGTTGAGATGTTACTGTGGCTTATGTTGTGTGTGGTCTATTACATTTAAGGGACAGACTGCATTAATTTGGTTTTAAAATGTCTTATTAGTCCCTTTATGTGCTTTGAAATTCAGCATATTCCAATTCACAGCGCTCGTATAATTCTAGTTTCATAATTTGAATTTAGGTAGCTATAACAGGAAGTCAATGTAAAGTAATGCTGACTCTAAATAGGATGTTATGCATATTGACTAGTGCTTGCGTTACATTACTTCTGAGGCTTGGTGAATCATAATGTTCCTTTCGTCTAGAGTTATTGTTTTGTTTCCAGAGATCCAAAGAGGAGAGGGAGAAGGAGTGTGTGTGTGTGTGTGTGTGTGTGTGTGTGTGTGTAACCACATGACTCACTACAGGGCCACTCCACCAGATGCAATAACGCATTCAATCAGATTAAGAAGCGCGTGTGTGTTCGGGCACATATGTGCGTGGGCGGATGCCACGTTTCGAGCGTAGCTCTTATCGCTCATATTCTATAGCTTGATAGAATATGAGCAATAGAATCTATACAGCTGAAGAACCGATGCTCGCTGCTGGATTGCATTTGACTAACAGATTGTCAATTTGAAAGGTTAGTATCTTGCCTCTTTTACAGTGTCGAGTAGTTGCATCTGAAAACTAATGCAGTTTTAGACGCTAGTGCCGTGGTGGTCTCCCAAAACGGCACATTTTGGACGTCTCCTTAATTTAGCACACCTGATTCAACTCATTATTGAGGCTCCGTGTCCTGAAATGGGTGTGTCAGATGTAAAATGTGGAGTGTTGGTGGGCCATCGGGACCAGACTGAGAACCACTGCACTGGTGGCATAGCATGAGGCAGCTAGGCAAACGTCTTGTTCGTCGCTTCTTTTCGCGTCTTTTTTTCTTTTAATTGCTTGTGAAATGTTTTTTCGGTGCCTTTTTGTAACGCTGCCCTGGTATGCAAGTCTGGAAGCTGCAGGCGTATAAAAAAATGGAACAGTGTGGAGTTTCTTTTGCCGTTACCTTAAATGAACCCTCCGCTGAACTCAATGCACTGCCTGCTGCTGGCGTAGAGGATGAGGCGGTGTTGCCAGATCTCGTGAGAAAAGCAGGCCAATGGAAACGCTGGATTTTATTAATCAGCATGAAACATTTAGATTACATAGATTTAAAATATATAAAATAAAATAAATTAAAATTAAATGAATAAAATAAAAATAAACTGATTTTATGACTTTAATTACTGTATTAACAAAATGTTTAAATGTAAGTATAAACTTTTGCAAAAAATAAATGTCACATATACAATTGGATATCTGAATTAATAACAAATTTAAAACTTAATTTATACAAAAGTAATACAAACATTAAAAAAAACAACAACAATGTTGACCAAGAAAAATTTAAATTGTACGAATAAAAAATGTTATTTTTATATATATTATATAATATAATATATTATTTTTATATTTTATACAGTTTTACATTCCTGCAAGTTTGAAATCTCAAAGCATGCATGTCTTTTCAGCAAACAAAACCAAAACGCGCGATTGCCAGTATTTATAAAAGACTTGATTTAAAGCTTATAATACGCGGGTATGGCAACACAGCTGAGAGAGAGAGGGGGAGCGCGCGAGAGAGGCTGTGTCTCAAAATCCAGCGAGACAGTCTTTCTAACGTTAGAGCGCGACGATGCTGCCTCAGAAAACGCTGTCTAGGTAGAAGCCTCGCTAGGATTGGAAACACAGCCAGAGTGAGACAGAAAGAAGAAGCTGGTTCGATTATCTCACACAGCGCTCCGTTGAATGAGGGGAAGAAAGCTTTCGGTTCTTCCATAACGGGATTTAAATCATTATATTGTTAGACTTGATAACCACGCCCCTCTTCCAGCCCCACCCTCTGGTCTCATCATTGGTAAGTGAGTTAATTCTTCATTATGTGTCTTTATTGGTGTGGAGAAGTCTCTCCCAGTGTGTCAAATAGCTTATCAGACTGGTGTTGGCTGTTACATTCGCCCGGCGACAACAGTCTGTAGGCTGTCTGACATTTTGGGCTTTTTCATCCCATGTAAAGATCTTCGTTTTTTAATCGCTGGCTGTTTTGTTATTATTAGTAGTTGTCATTTTTATAACCATATTTTTTTTCAATACTGAAAAATGTTTATTGTCTCGATATTGGTGTCTAATTTTAGAGGGGTCGTTATGAAAGAAATATTTCCGATGTGTGTGTGTTTACAGAGAGCGCGATTGACGTGTTTCTGCGTAGCTTTTCTCGTTAAAGGGCGTGAGTGTGTGTGTGTGCACGCGCGCACGTTCAGCACTTGGTTTTGTCCACTTTAATTTCTTGAGAATCCAGAAAGAACACCTTATTGCAACACACTCTGTTATGACAGATCTTTTTGCACACGCCTTCATTTGCACTTGCTCTACAGTTTCTCTCTCTCTCCCTCTCTCTCTCTCTCTCTCTCTCTCTCTCTCTCTCTCTCTCTCTCTGTGTGTCATATAACTGCTCAGTCGTTATCTAACATGTGCAACTGGTATTTGTTATTAAATTAAAAAGATGTTCATTCAGCAATTCCCTCTGTTTTTCCCCATTGTAAAACCACAGGGTGATCTTCTTGGCTTTCACAGTCGAGTCCTATCATTTCCTCTTTAACTGTTCAGAACATCCTGTACTTTAGGGAACCCCCTCTGCCATTCATGTGTGTCTGTGTATGTGTCCTGAGTGTGAATCAATAAAGATGAATGAATTAAATGTCAATCTGTCTCCTGGTTTTTGAGTTTTTTTTTTATATATTTTATCATTTGAGTTTTATAATATGTTGTAAGTTTGTTTAGTGTACAGCAATACCACATGCAACTAATTGCAGGCTAATAAATGTGATTTCTGCAAGCTGAAGAAATTTGAAGGTAAATTTTTAAAGTTTAAAATTTAAGATAAAATAAGAGCAGTTAAAATAAAAATACTATACATATTTATATAGGCCTACATATGAAAATAAAGATGAATAAAAAATAAAATGAAAAAGCTTCAGAAATTCAAAGTTCAGGTAAAATTGGAGATCAAATATGAAATTTTGTAGTAAGTTTTACAGTATATTGTTTAGACATCGAAGTTTGTTTAATGCACAATAATACAAAATAGAATAACTGCAGACAATGAAATGCAATTTCTGCAAGCTTCAGAAATTTAAAGATCAAAGTTTACATTTTAAAGTTTGTTAAAATATGAGCAGTTATATATTTTGTTATTTGAGTTTTAATAGTATGTTTTTCTTACATCAAAGTTTGTTTAATGCAGAGCAATAAGTCATGCAACAGTAATTGCAGTCAATGAAATGTAAATGCTACAAGCTTCAGAACTTTAAAGTTAAGAAATTTATTAAATTAACATTTTAGGGTAACAAAATATGAGCAGTTAAAAATAACATATAATAATAATATATCTATTTATACATAAATACAAATGTATGAAAATAAAGATATTAACCTTTTTAAAATGTATAAACACTGAAAAATCTGTAGCTGCAGTAATAAATCCTGCAAATGTCATTCCTTTATGCGCCATTAAGAAGCAATTATAAAAACCGACTCTGAAAATATGTGTACTGTATAATGTCATATTCATCCTTTCAGAATGAAATAGTTGTTGGGTGACTCTTCCTTTTAGTGATGTGATTAATTCAGGAACCATCACGCCCACTACAGTTACGAGCTTCGCCTGAGGGTTCGCCATCATGCAAATCACTCGTTCAAACAGGTTTTAATATTCAAATAAGGCTTGACATCTTCAGTTGTAGTTTCCTAATAGCCCTCCTCCATCTTATGACCAGTCTTTTGTGTAGGCTGCACAATAAGGTCAGGTGCTCTTGCTTAGCATGTGACCAAACACCACACTTTTGCGGGTTTAGTTAGATTTTCAACGTGCATACCTTACCTTGAGCAACCAGTAGGGGGCACAGATAAACATTTTTGGATATTATTTTCAATATTTAAAAAAAAATAATAATAATATTTTAAAACATTTTAAATATAAAAGGTACGCATTAACACTAGGCTATTATAAAATAATGTTTAAAAATGTGCATATTAACTGTTCTGTAGGCCTAAATTAAAGTGTCCTCACGTTTTACATAGCCTATACACAAAGTGCATGTTATCTGTGTGAAGGTAAAACTGTAACAGTTCCCCATATACAGTTTACAGCTCTCAAAAGCAAGTGTATTCATAATTAAAACTCAGGTGAGTCAGGTGCTTTAACCCGTCACATGAATCAATGATGTGCTGCTGTCACTGAACAGGAGAACACTGGCACACCCAAGCTGACTCAAAACCAGGTGTAAACGTTACCTGACACAGATGCTGGGTATCTTTACCTCTCCCGAAACCCACAGGTATGTATCATTAAAACTAGCAGAAGAATGAGAGTTTGATAAACTCTTAGTTTCCTGATCTCATTCTAAACATTTTGGAATAGAGAACAATCTGTGTTTACAATCTACAACAGGAGATATAGCAAACAATTAAGCTTCAAATAGCTTGATATAATATATCAGTCATATCTACAGCCATACATTGTGAAATGCATTGTTTTGGTGTCAGATTGTGTAAAGAATGAATGGGTTATTATGCCTCGTTTTCAAAAACATGCAACTCTGGAAAGTCCCTGTAACTATAATTTGCAGTGTTTTTTTTTTTTTTTCTGCTAGGAGTTTACAGGTGCATCTCAATAAATTAGAATGTCGTGGAAAAGTTCATTTATTTCAGTAATTCAACTCAAATTGTGAAACTCGTGTATTAAATAAATTCAGTGCATACAGACTGAAGTAGTTTATGACTTTGGTTCTTTTAATTGTGATGATTTTGGCTCACATTTAATATAAACCCACCAATTCACTATCTCAACAGATTAGAATATGGTGACATGCCAATCAGCTAATCACCTCAAAACACCTGCAAAGGTTTCCTGAGCCTTCAAAATGGTCTCTCAGTTTGGTTCACTAGGCTACACAATCATGGGGAAGACTGCTGATCTGACAGTTGTCCAGAAGACAATCACTGACACCCTTCACAAGGAGGGTAAGCTACAAACATTCATTGCCAAAGAAGCTGGCTGTTCACAAAGTGCTGTATCCAAGCATGTTAACAGAAAGTTGAGTGGAAGGAAAAAGTGTGGAAGAAAAAGATGCACAACCAACCGAGAGAACCGCAGACTTATGAGGATTGTCAAGCAAAATCGATTCAAGAATTTGGGTGAACTTCACAAGGAATGGACTGAGGCTGGGGTCAAGGCATCACGAGCCACCACACACAGACGTGTCAAGGAATTTGGCTACAGTTGTCGTATTCCTCTTGTTAAGCCACTCCTGAACCACAGACAACGTCAGAGGCGTTTTACCTGGGCTAAGGAGAAGAAGAACTGGACTGTTGCCCAGTGGTCCAAAGTCCTCTTTTCAGATGAGAGCAAGTTTTGTATTTCATTTGGAAACCAAGGTCCTAGAGTCTGGAGGAAGGGTGGAGAAGCTCATAGCCCAAGTTGTTTGAAGTCCAGTGTTAAGTTTCCACAGTCTGTGATGATGTGGGGTGCAATGTCATCTGCTGGTGTTGGATCATTGTGTTTTTTGAAAACCAAAGTCACTGCACCCGTTTACCAAGAAATTTTGGAGCACTTCATGCTTCCTTCTGCTGACCAGCTTTTTAAAGATGCTGATTTCATTTTCCAGCAGGATTTGGCACCTGCCCGCACTGCCAAAAGCACCAAAAGTTGGTTAAATGACCATGGTGTTGGTGTGCTTGACTGGCCAGCAAACTCACCAGACCTGAACCCCATAGAGAATCTATGGGGTATTGTCAAGAGGAAAATGAGAAACAAGAGACCAAAAAATGCAGATGAGCTGAAGGCCACTGTAAAAGAAACCTGGGCTTCTATACCACCTCAGCAGTGCCACAAACTGATCACCTCCATGCCACGCCGAATTGAGGCAGTAATTAAAGCAAAAGGAGCCTTTACCAAGTATTGAGTACATATACAGTAAATGAACATACTTTCCAGAAGACCAACAATTCACTAAAAATGTTTTTTTTTTATTGGTCTTATGAAGTATTCTAATTTGTTGAGATAGTGAATTGGAGGGTTTTTGTTAAATGTGAGCCAAAATCATCACAATTAAAAGAACCAAAGACTTAAACTACTTCAGTCTGTGTGCATTAAATTTATTTAATACACAAGTTTCACAATTTGAGTTGAATTACTGAAATAAATGAACTTTTCCACGACATTCTAATTTATTGAGATGCACCTGTATGTGATACACAAAGTGCCCATTGTGATCCATTCATGTGGTTTTTAAAGTGGGGAGCAGAGAATTGTGGCTAGCACTTTGTAACAATGTATAATGTGTGAGCTTGCATCTTTCTTCCAGCCATGCCTTTTGGCGAGCTCGCTGACACTTGAACGTTTTTAAGTAGTTTACGATAGGAGAAAAGGTTTGAATAATTACCCTCATTCAATAGAATTACCCTTCATTAATAATCCAATATTGGCAAAAGGATCAAACATTTCTCTTACATCGATATCCTCCCAAATCTGAATGGTAATACACCTAGGCCTAATTAAGTCTATTCTACACAAAATCAAATGTGACCCTGGACCACAAAACCAGACGGTCATTTTTTTATTTTTATTGAGATTTATAGTTTTCCATTGATGTAGCCTATGTTTTGGGACAATATTTGGCTGAGATACAACTATTTGAAAATTTGCGGGTGCACAAAAATAAACAAATAAATAATAGAGAGAGAGAGAGAGAAAAGTTGTCCAAATGAAGTTCTTAGAAATGCATATTACTAATCAAAAATTAAATTTTGATATATTTGCGGTAGGAAATTTACAAAATGTCTTAATGGAACATGGTTTTTATAAACATTTTTTTTGACTCATACTACTTATGACTGGCTTTGTGGTCCAGGGTCTCAAATATGCTGAAGCAACACAAAATATTTTAATGATACCATAAAATGAAATGTAAGTATATTTGTGTATACATATAGGCCTACTGAAAAAATAATGTGAGATTTACTTTGAAAAAAAAAAAAATAATAATAATAGTAACAGACAATTACAAAGAAACGGCTAGTAACAGAACTTCGAAGCAGAAAGACTGAAGTAGTATTTTACCGCGTAACGTGACTCCAGTCATCTTTGTTTTGTGTAGCTACAACTTCGGAAAACTTTTATTTATACCCTCTAATCAAGTGAAGAAACGTGTAGTTATTTCATAGTTAAATTATGCTTGAAAACAGGCAGACTACTGATTAAGCAGTAGTTTTATCCGTGAGGTGTAGCGTTATCAGCACGTACTTGAAGCTCGTGCCAAAAGTAAAACACGGTCTTTTGTCGACATCTATTGGCTGTAAAGCGGTACTAAAGTAAAATCAGCTTCCTACCCGCATAGAATGACGTGTTTTTGTATCCCTACGCCCGCTCACCTCAGCTATAACCTTCCGGAGTAAAACAGAAGACGTTTGTGTGTTTAAATAAATAAAACGTACAGTTAGTTGTGGTACTCATTCCGGAGCATGCGCACTGACGCTCTGTGAAACTCGCTGCTCGCCGTGATAATCGGTTACCGGTAGTTAATCTCCAGTTATGGCGTCGGTGAGTCGTGCCGGACCATGAGGTACCCGTATTCGTCGTTATTCCGGTATTGGAGTGTGTAAAGAGACCGTGGTCATGGCTGGTGTGTTTGATATCGACCTGGACCCGCCAGAGGACAACGTGTCGGACGAGGAGCTCGCGGACGGGGTATGTAACCGGTAACCGGCTCGGTTTCAGTGTTTCCGCGTCGGCCTGAGGACCGATCGGGCACCTTACACTTCAGAAACACGGCAGAAAAGTACTATGGCTATACTGTAGTAAACTATTAGATGACAATACCACGGTACTTTAATATTTACCATAGTACTGTATGATTATTATATGGTTTAAAATGTTTTACAAAGTAACGTTATAGATTTACAAAGTACTTACCGTGATATATGACAAAATATGTCAATATCGTTATTATAAGTGGACACATTTGTCTGTTTTAATACGATTTTCGAGTAACTTATAGGTTAGCTAAAGATGGTTAAGCTAGCTTAAAATGGTTTCTAACGTTAGCTGGTTCAAGCTGGTTAACTGGTTAGCTATAAACCAGCTACCAGTTGGTCAAACTGAAGATATTCTGTCTATTTTAGCTAATTTTATTTATTATATATATATATATATATATATATATATATATATATATATATATATATATAATATATTTTATTATTATTATTATTTATTTTTTTTATTTATTTTTTTAGAACATATTAGCCGGACATAGTGACCAACTCAGACCAACTAGAAACACAGCTACCTGCTTAAACTAGATTTTTGGATACTTAGCATCACTTCAGGTGTATGAAGACCTAACTGTATGAACGACTAAACACACTTCAGTATTGTATTAAATATGAGAGAAATTAACTTTTAAAACATTTCAGCTGCGGTTACTTTTTATATCACTGAAATTAAAGCAAAATTGACATTAGAGGTTAAGTGTTTGACAGTTTGACAGTAGTTCTCATGTCAGACTTTTAGACTAGCTTTGCTCCTGAATGACTTCTGAAACCACAAAAAGTCCTCCGTAGGTCCAACTTGCCTTGGTCTGACACTCTCTCTAATGTTAGACTGGGTCTTGTAATGTGATAACAGCGATCAGTGACCTTGATACTCCAGTCCAGTTGATGGAAAAGAGCCAGTGCACATCAGTCACTGGTATAGATTGAGCTTCAATGGCTGTGTCAGATCTGCACACTGTGCATTTGGTGGAAAAGCTGCAGAGATACAAAAAAAAAACTGCAGTCCACACCTCAAACACTCTAAACCTACCACAAACACCAAAAATTTGTTTCTGTTCACAGGCCAAGAGTAATGAATGCGTGGACCAATGCAGTGGCTTTGAATTGTGAGTATGTCAAAGTGCCACTAATTATATTTGCGTAATTTGATGATGTCATTTTAATTTAGCCCCTCAAAAAGTGAAATGTCTTCTCTTTAATTAAAATGTTGATATTTGATTGTTTTGGAGCAGTATGGAAGACTGCGAGAAGTTTGAGATCTCTGAGAATAGTGTGAATCAAGGCACGGAGCAGATTCGTCCGGAATGTTTTGAGTTGCTTCGTGTTTTGGGTAAAGGAGGATATGGAAAGGTAAGCAAGACTAGCAGTGCTACCCAGTGTTTCCTCCCTGCATGTGGTGTAGTTTAAACATAAATAATGCTGCAAAAGAATGTAGCCAACACTATTGTTCAAAAGTTTGTGGTCGGTAAGAGTTTTTGAAACAAGCTTTTGTATTAAAAATACAATAAATACAGTAATATTGTGATATATTATTATAATTTAAAATAAATGTTTTCTATTTTAATAGTTTATTATGTAATTTAAAATATTTGCAATTTGCTGAAATTTCAGCAAACAGTTGTGTTGCTTTCATACATTTTTTTTCAGGATTTTTTTTAAAGAATTTTTTTGATGAATGGAAAGCTCAAAAGAACAGCATTAATTTGAAATAGAAATCTTTCTTAACATTATAAATGTCATTACTGTCACTTTTGATCAATTTAATGCATCCTTGCTGATTGGCATCCATTAATTTTTGTTAACAAAAAAATCGTACTGACTTTTGAACAATATTGCACGTAATTTGTTTGCACTGAGGTTTTTATTGTTGATCTAACTGTGCCATTTTTATTGGACTGTCAACTTATATATGCTAACAGTCCTTTTCTGTTAAAAAAAAAAACAGGTTTTTCAAGTTCGCAAAGTAACAGGGGCAGATTCTGGGAAGATATTTGCCATGAAGGTCTTGAAAAAGGTATGGCCTCCTAAAATTCCCTGAAAGTCAGCATGGTTGTTCCATCATGCCTGGTCCTGCTGGTTAACAGATTGTATTGGTGTGGTTTGCTGCAGGCCTGTGAATAATGTCTAAGGAATTTTTCATCATTACCTATAAACAGTTTCGATAATGATTGTATAGTTTTAGTGTTTTTCCTTTTCACAACAGCTGATAAAATGGTTTAGTAGTAGAATCACTTATTTTGTCACTTTGCATTTGCAAACAAGTGGATCATAATAACAGAAACACACTGTAGCATTCAGTAGGAGGAATATGGCTTTGCTTAAAATGCTTAGTTTAAGGTATTTAGAACACAAGGAACTATAATAGCATGCTTAACAGAGTCTAATTTGGCAAGACCACTCATGAGTGGCAGATTTGGTCACTTATCAACATGGTAGAAAGATATGATGTGGTCACAATGTGATGCAATCTCAGTCGACCAGGTTTGCATACCAGCAGAATGTGGCTCTGTTCTTATCAATACTTAGTAGACTCTTCATTGTACACTGTAGCTGTTTTAGCTAAATTATCTTTAAACCACTCTATAACAGAAGGAGTGCAAGCAATGGCTGTGTACTGAGGCCGTGGATGCAGTTTAATTATTTTGAGACTGTGATGCTGCATTGTTCTCTTTGGTTTGCAGGATTGAAATGCTCCGGATTCCATTCCCAAATTAGATTTGCACACGTCTGTTCATTGCAACAGCAATAAAAGCATTAATGACACCAGTCTGATGAGTTCACAGCTGTGATTAGGGGTGTTACAACCCTCCAGCAAATAGATGTTCACAGGAAGAAAACGTACAGACAGTGCTTATGTGCTTGACATTTACTTAAAAACACAACATTTCTTAATGTATTCTGTTGCTATTGTCTGTTTTAACAGGCCATGATCGTTCGCAATGCAAAGGACACTGCTCATACTAAAGCAGAAAGGAGCATCCTAGAGGAAGTTAAGCATCCCTTCATTGTGGACCTCATATACGCCTATCAGACTGGAGGCAAACTTTACCTCATCCTGGAGTACCTAAGCGGTGAGTTCAAAACAGCTACTGGTGCTTTCTTGAGCTCAAAAGTCTGCAAATCCTGAACAGAAATAAATTCTAGCAGTAGTATTATTTGTCTTGGTTTTGAGAAAAATTTGAATCATGACTTGTTTTCGAGAATGTTTCTGGAATCAAGTTCATGTTTCTGTAACAGGTGGAGAGCTGTTCATGCAGCTGGAGAGGGAGGGGATCTTCTTGGAGGACACAGCCTGGTAAGTGGAGCTTTATCAGTCTTATCAGGATATAGATCATTCTGGGGTCAAGATGACCTGTCTGCTATCTGGTTGAAACGCCTTTGTTGTGTGTAAATGTTGATCTTGTGTGGGAGGCTTTCAAAATTCATTGGCTTAACAAATGTAGTTTGCACAGCCTACCCAAATACTGCTCTGGTAGTTTGCCTTACCAAATATATGAAATTCCTTGAAAATTATTGGAAACGATGATCTTTATGGCTGTTAACTTGTAAAAAAATTCAGTATAATTTTTTATATATAAATTTATATATATTGTGATGCTTTGGAGAAAAATATGAATTATTAAAAGGGTTGTTCTATCAAAAAGTCTGTCATTATTTTCTTACCCTCATTGTCATTCCAAACCTGTATTTTTTTTCTTTGTAACGCGCGCACACACACACACACATACATTTAATTATTTTAAAATATTTTTGAGTCTTTACGTACTTCTTTTCTGTATAACAACAATTCATTGTGACCAAAAGCTGTCAAGCTCCAAAAAGGAATAAATCACCTTGAAAGCAGCCTGTATGACTGTTGCACTATTTTTAAACCCTAATTTATATGGGGAAATAACATAAAAAAAAAAATTGATAAAAAAAAAAATTATAAATACATAATCTATTTAAAAATTGCTTGAATGTGATACAATAAAAAAACATTTTTCATTTTGTGGTGTACTGTTTGTTTAACAAAGAAAATAAATGTTTGAATTCATGGATTTTGTGAGCATTTCAGTTTCTATAAACTTCATTTATTTACTTACTTACTTACTTACTTGCTTAACTACCTACCCCCCTCTAATTTTATTTCCTTCTCCTAGTTTTTACCTGGCAGAGATTTCCATGGCCTTGGGTCACCTTCATCAGAAAGGCATTATCTACAGAGATCTGAAGCCAGAGAACATCATGCTCAATAACAATGGTAATAAAACACACTCAAACACACACACACACACGCTCACACACCTTTGTCCTTTTATCCCAGATAGTCCTCAGACCTGCACCACTGCCTGTTCAATAAAGACTGTTCTCCTCTGGATGTGCTCATTTCATTCTCATCTCAGGTCATGTGAAGTTGACAGACTTCGGACTCTGTAAGGAGTCGATCCACGATGGTACCGTCACACACACCTTCTGTGGAACCATAGAGTACATGTATGTACAATCTCACATTTTCACCAAATTAAAGGTGCACTAAGCGAATTTTGCCAAACGATGTTGATATTTGAAAGCCAAAACAAACACGCCATACCCCAACAGGACCTCGCCCCTATTTTGATATCTCCGCCCCAAACGTACGTACTCAACCCTGGCAACGACGATGGCGGAATCTGCTATGCCTGCAGGCTGAGGGTATGATGACATTGATAAGTGAAAGCAAAGTGTTTTACTATGGTAATTCAGGTCCTTTTTTTTCCTCGATCTGCTAATATCAGTCTTGTGCACTCCAGCTGAGTGCTCTCTTCTCCCCATCGGTACTAGACACGCCCCTTACTGCTAAATGGCAGGAAGTGTGTTTTGGGACTCGGTCCAACACTGTGGTCAAAAGCGTTTTCAAATATTGCTTAGTGCACCTTTAAACAATCTTTTTTATGCTAATGTAACTTCTAGATGTAAATGGCTATTATAAAAACAAAGTTCATCAGAATTGGCCAAGTTGATACTGATGTTGTACAAACCATGAAAATTTCTGAGCAGCCAGTTTTTGCATATTTTTCTCAAATAAATGGTCTGTGTAAGTTAGAAAGGGAGCTTTGTTTTGTTTAACAACTTGAACTTCACTTTAAAAGAGCAAGAAAAATCATGTTTTCAACGATCTGGCCTCTTGAAAGTCCATACAGAGCAGTTCATGGAGGTCAGAGACTCCATCAATCATGTCAACTGAAGCCTTGTTTGGGGCCTCCAGTGTCAGTTAGTTCAAAGTAAAAAAGACAGCAGCACAAAAAATGGTTGGTGTGCTGTCCTTTTCTCTCTTCACTCACTCATTCATTCCGTCTCTCTCTCTCTCTCTTTGTTTCTCTTGTCCTCTCCCTCTTTCAGGGCACCAGAGATCCTCATGAGAAGTGGCCATAACCGAGCTGTGGACTGGTGGAGTCTGGGTGCCCTGATGTATGACATGATGACAGGAGCTGTGAGTGTCCCATCTTACATCTCCTTTCTGATATGTTGCTTCCCCTTTAATGTTTTACATTAAGTTAGAGACAAAATAGGTCAGAATGCTGTGTATAATATCGGTAGATAAATATATACATATAGAAGGGGAGAGAGATAGAGATATTTTCTAAATACATACACTACTGTTCAAAAGTTTGGAATTAAATGTTTTTGAATAAGTCCTTTATGCTCACCAAGGCTGCATTTATTTGATCAAAAATACAGTAAAAACAGTAATATTGTGAAATAATATTACAACTTAAAATTTTATTTCTATTGTCTAATTTTGTTAAAATAAAATTATTTTTCCAATATCTATTTATATTTATTTTTTCCCTGCGATGACAAAGTTGAATTTTCATCAGCCATTACTCCACATTCAGTGTCATATAATTCTTGAGAAATCAATCTAATATGCTCATTTAATGCTCAAGAATAATATTTTATCAGTTTCTTTTTTTAAAATATTGTGATGCTTAATATTTTTGTGGAAACCATGTGTTTTTCTTTTATTTATAGAAAGTTCAGTAGAACAGCATCTATTTAAATGTTTTGTTTTTTGTCATAATATGAAAGTCTTTGCTGTCACTTCATATAAGTGTGTGTGTGTGTGTGTGTGTGTGTGTATATATATATATATATATATATATATATAATATAATATAATATAATATGATATTATACACACTCAGTATGCATGTATAATCTTCCTGGTAAGCCATTTCAGAAGGCATCTCATAATGATGAATGGCGATCTGCCATTCATCATTAACTTTAGTTTTCAGTTAATTAGACAGAGGACAGACCTTACATCTTGACAAGGAATACGTGTGAAAATTAATTATTGATAATCTCTTGTGAGGTGTTCTATTGAAATTATTTGCTAGACAGAGATTCTATTGACCTAGTTTGTGACCTCTTTAGACACTGTTTTGACTGTGAACCCTAAAAAATGACTTTGATGGAACCTTATTCAAACAGTTAATGTAAACAAATGTAGCTAAAACCTGGAACCAACACTACATGACCAAAAGTATGCAGACACCTGAACAGCGTATTTGTATGCGCTTGTTTGACATTTAATTTAACATTTAATCTATTGGCATTAATACAGAGTTTCTCCTACAAAACCGCTTCCACTTTTCTTAGGCCCCATCCACATGGAGATGCGTTTAGCTGTATACGTAAATATTTTGTATCATATCGGCATTTCGTCCAGACGGATCCGACGTTTTGGGAGCCTGAAACTGCTTTTTTTTTAAAACCGGGTCCAAAAGTGGATAAATCTGAAAACAACAACCTTGCTTTTCGTGTGTACAGCCAATCCGTATGTTTTGTGAAACGATGATGTCATCACCCCTCGTCTACACATGATCCAAGTCTTCTTATCCATTTTTAGGGTTGTGGCTAGAAGAGAGACAGCTAAAACCGGAAGTTAACAATAAATTTAATTTTCTACCTATTAGATTGTGTTTTATTAACCTACCCCAACCCTAAACCTACCCCTTACAATAATGCAAAAACAGTAATTATTGTTGTACAGCGTGACAAAAATTGCATGCCCAGTAGACGAATCTGTATACCATCTAGCCTTAACCCATTTTTAGTGTATCTCTGTGGCAGTATTCCAGCGCCACATACTGGTCTGGCATGTATACTACAGCATTTTGAGTTGGTTTTGTCTGTACACAGATATATCTTGAGGAGGCTGTGTTTACGGAAGAACGAGGAAAAAAAGATTGGATAGGGAAAGCTCTGGCTTTGTGTGGATGAGCCCTTAGAGGACTAGATGCTAGATGTTGAATGTGATTTCCTCCCATTCAGACAGATTTAAAAACAAAACAAGCATTGTTGTGAAGACATCAAGTGTCTTATGAATTTGTGCACAGAGTACAAACTAAGTTTACCCAGACTACACTTTAACCTCTTTAACTTTCTCCTTAAGCCACCATTCACTGCAGAGAATCGGAAAAAAACCATAGACAAAATCCTAAAGTCCAAACTGAACCTTCCACCTTACCTCACCCAAGAAGCACGGGACCTTCTGAAAAAGGTAGAAGTCTTAAAGTCAATCAGGTTTCACGCCGATGTGGAATTTTCCCATTGCTCAACTCACAGGGTTGTGTATGTGTGTGTTTCACACCCAGCTGCTGAGAAGAAACACATCAACAAGGATGGGAGCAGGTCCTAGAGATGTTTTAGATGTCCAGGTATCTGGCCTTGTGATACGGTGGACTCATTATCATAAAAGAAGGAGATTACATATAGTGGAGTTTTATATATTTTAAAAACCATTTTGTTTTTTAGGCTCACTCCTTCTTCAGACACATGAACTGGGATGATCTGCTGGCTTTTAAAGTTGAACCTCCCTTTAAGCCTTTTTTGGTATGAGATAGGGTTTTCTCTCTCTGTACAATGAACTGTTTGTCTCTTTTATTGCATGTTTAGAGTTATTATTATAGAGCTCATGATGTAGTATCTGATAATAACTCCTCACAGATCTCTATTTCTGCAGCAATCAGCAGATGATGTTAGCCAGTTTGACTCCAAGTTCACTAGTCAGACTCCCGTGGACAGTCCTGACGACTCGACACTCAGCGAAAGCGCCAATCAAGTATTCCTGGTCAGTTTGTTTTCCTGGTCACTTTTTGGGATAAATTTATCTCTGCAATTTTTAAATATATGGTCACTATACTGCTGTGAGGACTCCCAACTGTATTACATTTATTTGAAATGCACCAATAATTAACTTTTTTTTTAATGTTTATTAGCCAATAACATATAAATAGAAGATATTACAAGTATGATATTACCAATATTATGGGCTACTGATAGTATAGGGCACTGGTTTGTATACATTTCATAACATTTTTTTAATGTTTTTGAAAGAAGGTTTTGTGCTCACAAAGGCTGCATTTATTTAATCAAAAATACAGTAATATTGTGAAATGTTATTGTAATTTATATAATTTTATATTTAAAAATACAGTAATATTGTGAAATGTTATTATAATTTATATAATTTTATATTTAAATATGTTAAAATGCAGTTTATTCCTGTGATGGCAAAACTAAATTTTTAGTAGTTCAAATAGACAGCATTTATTTGCGATCAATTTAATATATCTTTGCTGAAAAAAAGTATTAATTTCTTTCAAAAACCTTACTGACCCTAAACTTTTGAACTGCAGTGTAGATAAATAAAATATTAAACAGATTTTTATTATAAACAAAGATTTTCTGTAGACAAATAGAGTAATATTACTCACCACAAAGGCCTTAGTGTACGTGACACCATAGCCTAAACATAACAAGAACCCGACTGAAGCCTCAAAATTTGTTTATACAGCATTTGATCTTAATTATCATCAGCATGCTCCGTAGAGCACTCAAGAATGTGTACAAGATTAATTTCTGACTTCCGACCTACATTGTGAGTGTGTGTTAGCATTGTGTGTGTGTGGTAAATTAGTTCTTTTTGTAGACAAACTTATGAGAAAGGGATAATGTTTCTCATCTGGTCTGTATTATTACTGTTTAACTGTTTTTTCCATCTCTTAGCGTGACACGTTCTTTTTTTGGTTCATCATAATTGCACATCCTCTACACTCATCTATTTTTTTTCCCCTTTTTTCCTTTTATTTTGTCTACCCAAACTTTTTTTTTTTTTTTTTTCATTTAATCTCTTCTCGGATGTCGTCTCTCCTCAGGGCTTTACGTACATAGCTCCATCTGTGCTCGAAAACATCAACAAGAAGTTCACTTTTGAGCCAAAATCCCGTTCACCTCGCAAGCTTCTGGGAAGCCCAAAAACACCAGTGAGGTAATGTTTTTCTCATTCCAAAGTAGTTATGTCCAGTTTTATGATCTTGTAGGGCTGGGTAAAAAAATATAGATTTTTTTTCCCTGATTAATCTTGATCTGCATTTGAAGAAACAGATTACTTTTAATAAATATCAATAATCAATACACACTGATACACTGTGATTGGAGAGATTGATTTCATTTATCTGGGCTTTAAGTCCAAGGTTGTGTACATGCTTTAACATGCTTATCTGGTCATGTTTATCTTGGTTTTGCGTTTGTAATGAATCGAGATCCGTAACCCGTGATGCTTTTTCCAGCCCTGTGAAGGCTGAAGGGGAAGATGGTTGGTCTCGGGGTCCACCCTTCCCAGAAGTGCCCACAACCACCTCCTCTCTCCTGCGGCCCACTGATGCGCCCGTGGAGGTGTCTAATGTGGAGCAGATGGACATTAGCAACAACATGGAGGTGTCAGCCCCTCGCCCCATCAAAAAACCATCCAACACGGGGTCATTCGTGAAACCGACTCACCCAGCGGGCGGCAGGAGACCCAAGCATTTAAGGATGAATCATTGATGAATGTCTTAAGTTTTGTATTTTAGGAATTTATCAAATTACCCAAAAGGCCTTTCTGCACCCAGTTTGTGTCTCGTAAACACTTGCCGCACCAGTGTACTTCATGCAAACATGCAGAGCTTGTCCAGAACAAAGTCTGTGACCTCTCTCTGCTTGCACTATGGTGAGGTGGTCTGCTGCTTGCTATGAAAAAGAGAGAACACCATGCACTTCAGACAACTCTGAGCATGAGTTTCACAGTTTATCTTTTATATGCCATGCTCATGCAAAACATAAGGGAGAATACATAGTATCTTCTGTTGTATATTTGAAGTTTGACCTGAGACACTGAGTTATAGTCACTTGTTATTGTGTTTTGCTTGACTGTATGCTCTAACTAGAAGTAACAGTATTTAAATGGACAGTTCACCCAAAAAAGATAAATTCTGTCATGTACTCACCTTTATGTCATTCCAAACCTGTATAACTTGCCTTCTTTCTTTTGTGGAACACAAAAGAAGATTTTCTCAGTGTTTTGTTGTTTTAGACCGATTGACTTTCATTATGTGGACAAAAACGATTGAATTGTGCTTTAAAAAAGTGTCTTCTGTTGCGTTTCACAGAAGAACAGAAAGTCATACAGGTTTGGAACGACATGAGGGTAAATTTTAGAATTTTTTCAGAATTTTATTTGTTGGGTGAATTGTCTTTTTTAAATGGCAAAGAAGATCCAGGTCTACATTCTTGAGGAATCTGTCTGAGTTGCGATGTTTTTGATTCTTAATTCATCAATAGTTGTTAGGACCCCTAGAATCACAGATGTAGGGAACTTGGAGATCTACAGTCGTGTTAGTCTAACCTACCAATGATAAACTATTAAGTAAAAATATAAGCTGATTTTTTTTTTTTCTTTTGCCTTAAGTTTATAAAACTGTTAGATGACCTCAAGGCATCAAGGTATTATTCTCTTATTTTGATCTGCTCTTGATTCAAGTATGAATCTACCTGCATTCTGGGCATCAAATCACTGTTTCTGTTTTCAACAGTAAAAAGCTATTTAACAACCAAATTTCCTGACCAAAGAATATTAAAAATACTAGATTACTGAATAATACTGGATAATTCCTCATAATCCAGAGTACAGTTACTAAGACACAGCCACGAACACAAATGCCAGTAATACTGATATGCTGTTACCCATCTGTGAAAATTATTGACTTTAAAAAGAATGCTTATTTAATTTTATTTTTAACCCTAGTATTGAAGACAGCAAGACAAGTTTTGAAATGGTTTCCTTAACACTTCCCCTATCAGTAATTAATTTTTTCCCCCTGAATATGTTTTGACCTATTTTTTTTTTCCCCCAGGTGCCATATAGTTTTGTAAACTATGCAAATTATTTATTCTTTATAGTCAAAAATGCTGTTCAGGATTTAGCCGGATTAGTTACATGAGCACATGCCAGCCCCCTTTAAATTGTATTATTTAGTACTTCTTTCTACAATGGTGTTGGAGTCAAAACAATTGCATTATTCTCGGGGACATTAAAAATATTGGGATTTTAAATGTGTTTTCAGGATGTGCACTGTACACTAGAAAACTACTGGATTATTTATTAATCTGTTGAATTTTGATTAAATAAGATTGAATATATGTGGTCAAGGGGAAAGAAAATCTCTGTTCTAGATCAATCCAGAATGATGGAAACAATAAAATAGTAAATCTTGCACAAAAAAAAAAAAAAAAATTCTGTATTTATTTCATTGCTGTACATAGCCATGATTCTTCATGAATGTTGGTGCTCTTTCCTTGTATTATAGTTCTTACAGATACAGTATGTATTGTATGATGATGTGACTCCTTGAACTGGTGGACACTGAATCTGCATCTTGTTGAGTTTGTGCTGTACGTAAGTCATCATGGGTGGTTCTTTGTATCGTGTTTCACAGGCATTCCTGTGCTCATAAGTGTTATTGTTATCAATGAAAGTCTGCGTGTGAGGCTGCAATTGCATCTGTGACCGCACTTAAACAATTTCTGAATAAGGCACTCTTTTTCCCATGGGAATGTAAAATAGGCTTGTTTTCTGCTTGAGAACATTGTTCTGGTGTGACATTGTAACTCACTGATTGAATGTGATGTTAACCTCACATCCTCAAACTCTAATTTCTGTCGTGTAGATTGTAATTGTGGTTGGACATTAGAAGGCCATTGCTCTGATTGAACTGTCTGGACTTTGCAGCAGTTTCCATCAAGCCAATAATTGGCTGTACTCACTATGCACAGGAAGCATGATTGTGAATATCTTAAGCTGTCAGATACAGTGCCTACTGATAAACAACAGCCTGCTGTACCGTGGCAGTTAACAGCCAGTAATGGCTTCATATGTGAAAGCCTTTGATTTTGAAATCTGTGTGAGACCAGCAGCTTAATTAAATTTCCTCTTAACTGGTACTTTGACTATGGAAGCATCCCATTTTGTCTTCGCATACACAAATATCGACCGTTTATTCTATGCAATACTGGCTGAGAGGGGTCTGTAATGTGGCGTAAATGGCTTTATGTATCACTTGTGTCAGTCTGAGGAGTTGGATATTGACCATGATCCCAGTCCATATAATCAGTAGACTCATGGCGTAGGTTTAAAACCTCTCAAACTGTCTCCCACTGATTCTTGCAGTCGTGTTGGAATATTAAGACACAACTTGGTGCTTTCTGTTAATGGTCTGGTTTTTTGTCTTCATTATTATATGTTCTTTATGTGGTGTGGTAATTGCACTTTAGAAAGCATTGAACTAAACGTGATTTTGAAAATCTATGGTACTCCTTCAGGTTAAGAGTTGGAACCCATTCTGAAACTTCCTGGATTATAAAGTGAAAAGAAAATGCCTGTGAAAAGAATTGAGATGCAGATGAGGATACATTTTTCATTTTAAATGCAAACGCTTGAAGTGCTGTGTTTATTAGACAGTGGCACGTTTGGTTTAAACTGAATGGGTGTAAAGTACAAAATGGCGAGATTGTTTAAAATCTGGTGTTTTGTGATTGCTCGTTTATTTTAAAATTCATTTTAATTTAACCTTAGTGAATTCTACAAAATCAATCCAGTTGAATTCGAGCATTTACCAAGCAAACCTGCATTTACTGGGCAAAGCATTTCAGTGAAACTTTTTAAGAGTTTGAAAAATTTATTTGGCCAGCTATACTGGATATAAATACAACTGTAACTGCATACTGTATGATGGTACTAAAATAGATATTTCCTCTTCAAAGCTTTGGTTTATTACAGTGTAAGTACAACATGATTAGAAAAATACCATATATATGTGGAAAGGCCTGAATAATAATAATTCAAAAGCCATTGTATGTTGTTCAGTCACAAAAATCACATGGTTAAAAAATTCTAATGCTACATCATTTGATAAATCAGTAGTTCATGTGCAATTACCTCACATTCAGATTATTACCAAAAAAATCAGAATACTTCAAATTGAATGCAAAACCCAGAACTCTTTATGACTGGAGTCTTAAATGCATTTAAAACCAATTCAGTTACAAAAACCACAGTATCTGACAAAGGATCATTCCAAAAGACCCAGTATCCATGAAAAAAAAAAAAAAAAAAAATTAAAACACATTTAGGGAGACAACAAATGAATTTCTGCCACATTATTTTATGAGTGTTTTCTCCACAAATACAATATGAAGAAATCAATTTGTCTCCACTGTATGTCTGCCTACACCCTTAAGGTAATTCGTAAAACGAGAGATGGCATGCAAGAACAAAAAGAGGAATATAAATTATAAACACTAAAAAATAAAGGAGACCCACATGCAACATTAAGAATAGTTATAATAATAATAATAATACAAGAGCTGGTGAAGACACTTGTCTTTTTGACAAGTTATCTATATTTCAAAAACTCAAAACTGGAGCTTTTCCTAGAGCCCTTTGCCTTATAACAAGCGCTGTTTGCTCAATGGAGATGTTTGAGAGGAACAATCCACATTCTGTGGATCCACTGCTGGTTGAACGTTTCAACATGTCACAACACTGTGTTTCCGTCCTTAGTGAGATTTCAGTATATCTGTAAATAAGCTGACGTTGCACCATCTTTCCACTTATGCACCTTGTCTGTGATGACAGTGCGGCAGAGGGGACAGGTTCTCTCCTGGTTAAGCCACTGGGCAATGCACTCCTCACAGAAGATATGCTGGAGACAATCAAACAGTAAATATTTGACATTTATGCACATGCATTATGTGACTGTGTATTACTTCTACAGAAACAAAATTTTCTTGTATATATCAAGAAGAGGGAGATGCAGAATAACATCATAAAATATAAGAATAATATATTAATCAAACAGTTAATAAAATGTATCATTTTATTTTTATTTAAAATATATGATAATTATCTTGCTATAGAGTTGCTGGAAAAATAATTTTAAAGGCAAAAACTGACAAAAATGTAAGGAACTTGTATATAAAATACTGATATTTTTTTACAAAACTTGTTTACAAAAGAATTACATGAACTAATTTTCTAATTTAAAATGTCTTTTTCATGTGGGTTGAGATTAGCTTTGTAATAAATACTGCATTCAAGAAGCTTTATGGTTTAGTCTGGGAAAGTGGAGGTTAAGTGGGTTGACATCGGAGGTCAAACTCAAGGACCACATTCTCACCTGACACACGAGGACCCGAGGCTGCTTAAAATCAGCCTGACAGATCGGACAAATGTCACCTGCCTCTCGAACCTGAGCAGGACTGGCTGGAGCTCCGTTCACCTTTACAGACAGGTAAAAACAACATTAAACAGCACATACAGAAAACAAGACATTTGTCTATAATTTCACTATTTGTATTACAGATTACCCAACAAACATTTCAGAATAAGGAGAGGAGCACAGGACAGGTAAAAAGCAATCTTTTGTACCTCAGGACTGAAAAAAGTCCGTAATTGTTTTTGCAATGATCCTGACACTCCATACAAGGCCAAAAGCTAAAAATAATAAGAACAGATTATTGGGATGTCTCCTAATAATGTATTGGTTTCAAACAGCAGTTCATTGTAATGATTGTGCGCACCTTCATTATGAGGTAGAGCAAGGCTAGCAGGATTCCCAGAGTCAGACCAACTGAGGATTCCATCTCATCGTAGCTGACCAGATAGCGGAACCAAAGCGGGACAGGAGCGATCACCTGATACAACTGACCAACCTCCTCAATGAGCATGTACCACTGACCCTATGGAAAGCAGGATGAATACGGTGAAGCTAACATTCATTTTGAATCAGAGCAGCAAAATAAATAATGTTACAAATCATGCTCACCCTTCGCCGGTATGTCATAAGCGGGGAGGGGATGAGGAGAATAAGACACTTGAGCCCCATGAAGAAAAACTTCAAAATGAAGTTAGTCACCCCGACACTCCATAAAACCTCCCAGAAGTTCTGAGAGTCTATTGTAGCGTTGGCAAAAATGAGGCTGAGGGATGAAAGAAAAAAAGAGACGATTAGATCTACATGGTACGTATTTGTCATTTAGTTGATATATTACACTAAATGTGGAACAGTTTGTGGTGAAGTGAGGTTTGATGATACAATGTAAAGCACTTACCAGCGATAAAGTGACTGAGTGTGAAAAGCATAGAACACGAGGAGACTGGAGGATGTGAGGAACAGCAAGAGCCAGGCACAATGCAACTTTGTCCTTCGGTCCTTTATACAGGAGAAAAACAAAGGATCCATCAGATTATTTAGTTATATATATATATATATATATATATATATATATATATATACACACACACACACACACACAAACTTAACCATCTAAAGTTTGAGGTTAGTAAGATAACTGTCTAACACTTACCAATGCTGAATTTCTTTGTTCAAAAAAATACATAAAAACTGTGAAATAACATTACAATTTAACTGTATTAAGATGCTTAAAATGTTTTAAAGTATGTTAATGTTGTAAATTATTTTAACATTTAATCCTCTGATGTCAAAGCTGGATTTTCAGCAGTCATTACTTCAGTCTTCAGTGTCACATGAGCCTTCAGAAATCATTCTAATATGCTGATTTGGTGTTCAGGAAACATTTCTTATTATTATCAATGTTGAAAACAGTTGTGCGGCTTAATATTTTTTGTGGAAATTGTATTAACAGTTACTTTTTTTCAGGATCCTTTGGTGAGTAGAAAGTTCAAAAGAACAGCATTTATTAAAATAGAAATATTCTGAAACATTATAAATATATTTACTGTCACTTTTGATAAATTTAATGCAAATTCCTTGAGGAGTTTTTATATTGCTCTTGATGTGAATAAAGTTTTGCGCATGAAGCAAATTTGCTCAAGGGCACAATCGTCAAAGTTCATAGATCACCACAACAGATTAACCTATAACCTGTTATAACCTAATACTAGAGGAGTTACAAGCACTGAACTCCCGTGTTAAATATCAAATAACATAGTAGACTCACGTGGAGAAAGACTTGCGTTTGAATGCTTTTGTTGACATACATAAAAGTGGTAAACAGACCAACTGCAACAGCCAGACCTACAGAAAAACAACACAGACGTGTGACAGGGGTCATGACCTTTACACAAAATAACCACTGCATAAACAGCTGTTCTCACTAACACGTACCCAGGGTATGCTGGACGACTAGTTTCGCACAGAGAATAACTATGAAGGGCAGACTCTTCTTGAGCCAGCGCAGGAGGTAGCGCAGCTCCGATAACGAGCTGCTGGATTCTCCTGATTCCAGGTCAGACTCGCTGCTGTCGGACTCGTGCTCATGGCTGTGTGTGTGTGTGTGTGTGTGTCCGTGGCTGTGGCTCGCTGCTCTCAGCCTCCGCGACGTCGCGCCGCGTCCGCTGCCGATAGAAACCCGGACGTCCTCGTCTGTTTCCGGCCTGCTGGCACTTCCAGCGCCGGGCATTCGGGCGAGCAGCTCCGGCTGCAGGGTTAATGACAGCCCGTTCCCTCCCTGCGGGCTCGGATCGGTTTGCATCGGATCAGGTGAATCCCTCAGTTTAAACGCTCTTCTGGACTCGCTATATGTTCCTCTGTTGAAAAATAAACCAGATCAGTGCATCAGAAGACAGACAAAATACAGGCAAACTCCATGTAAGTATAGAGGTGTTTTATTATAATGTACTAAGAAATACGTTTTTTTTTTTTTTTCAAGCTTCATGGTCGCTCGGAGGGGGTTTCTCTCGCTGCTAGCAAGTGGGGAGTGTGAAATGAAAAAACCCGGAGTGGAACTCTAAAAATGAGGGCCTTGTGGGTGTGAGCATAGACTGGGTGTGACGGGAAATTGATCCGCTCCAGTGATCCAATCCAAAGACTATAGAATACCCTTAAAGGGATTTTGTCCAATCAGCGCGATGCGTTGGTGTTCGCAACCAAGAAATATACAAACGACATTTTTTTTTTTTTTTTTTTTTTTTACATTTTGTCTTAAACGTAAGTTATTTATTTTAATTACTTCTGAACAGAGCTGTTTTATAAAATGTCACTATAATATTCATGCTGTTGTGAATATGAACACCTGCCTCTCTCTCTCTCTCTCTCTCTCTCTCTCTCTCTCTCTCTCTCTCTCTCTCTCTCTCTCTCTCTCTCTCTCTCTATATATATATCTCTTTTGTGATTGGCCATACTCTATATATCTCTTTTGTGATTGGCCATAATGTTTCTCTAGCGGTGCGCGTCCTGCTCCTCACAGCACAGATCGTGAAAGCAGACTGCAGTTTAGTCATTCATTATAACAAAGGAAGTGTTGAGACGATGTAAATAATAGATTCATTATGCAGTGTAGAGAGCTTCATTAATTAAAATGGCCAGTTTGTGAGATCGCGATGAACTAAGACGAGTGACCGCTTTTACTGATTATAAAGGGAGTTTGCAAATGTGAAATTGAATTTTAGACAGTTTTAGATTTTTGGTTTTATACAAAAGTTAATATTAAGTGACTTACATTTTAGGAACACTGTTGTCTGATTGTGCTCTATTTCAACTAAAAATAATAACGCCCCCTATATATAATAATAAAGGGGGTAAAACGCCCCCTTTGGTACAAATTTAATTTTTGTTAAATATCTAATAACTTAAACTCTGGACATTTTTCATACTTGGTTTATAATTTATGCCATTGTCATTAAAACTATGATAACTTTTTCGGACACATTTAACTTTTGTTTCACCGAAAAAAAAAAAATGACAATCCTTAAGGGGGGCGTTTTCCCCCACACTACTCAATATATAGATTACCTACAGTTCCCTCCAAAAGTATTGGAACAGTAAAGACAAAATTGCGATCTTGGCTGAGGAGTCAAGACATTTACAAATATGATTAAAAGATGAATATGAGATAAAACTACAGAATGTCACATTTTATTATTGGGTGATTCGACACATAGATGTTTTACCAGCTAAGAAGTTTAGCACTTTTAGAGTTTCATCCCTCTATTTGATGTGAGCATAAGTATTGGAACAGTTGCCTCGCAGGACTTTCTAAGTGATCAGCTGTGTCCTGTTACATTCATTCTTCAGATATTAAAAGCAGGGAATGTGTCGTATCAGTTATATCCATTACTTCTGTATTCTGAATCTTGCATTCGATGATGACACACACAAACCAGGATGAAGATGAGGGAGCTGACTTTGAGAGAAAAGCAAGCAATTTGGATGCTAAAAGAAAAGAGGAAGTCAATTAGAGCTATAGCAAAAACAAACGGCATGGAGAAATCAAGAGTTTGGAAACCACCAGCGACACCAGCAACCAACAACTACCTGATTGAGAAAACAACAGTAGTTGATGACTGACAAATAATAAAAGCTGTGAAAATGAACCCTAAAAGACGTGTCTGTAAAATCACAAACAACTTCCAGAAAGCTGGGGTGATGCTCTGACAATCTACTGTCCTCAGGAGACTTTGACACAGAATTACAGATGCTACACAGCAAGATGCAAACCTCTGACTAGCACCAAAAATAGAAAGGCAAGATTAGAGTTTGCAAAAAAGCACAAAGATGTGTTTATGGACCGATGAGACAAAGATGAACCTTTATCTAAGTGATGGGAAAGCAAAAATGTGGAGGAAAAAAGGGAACTGCAAAAGATCCCAAGCATACAGCCTCATCTGTAAAGCATGGTGGAGGTGGTGTCATGGCATGGGCATGCATGGCTGTCTCTGGAACAGGCCCTCTCAACTTTACTGATGACTTAATGTATGATGACAGCAGCAGAATGAATTTGGAAGGGTACAAAACCATCTTGCCTACCAATATTCCAAGAAAATGCCACCAGATTCATTGGGAAATGCTTCATATTGCATCAGGACAATGGCCCAAAACACCCTGCCAGTTCAGTCAAGGAATTTATCAGGGCAAAGAAATGGAAAGTCTTAGATTGCCCAAGTCAATCTCCAGATTTACATCCGATTGAACATGAATTTCACCAGCTGAAGAGGAGAGTAAAGGCAGAAACTCCCCAAAACAAGCAACAATTGGAATTGGCTGCATTAAAGGCTGGGAAAAGTATTTCAAGGGATGAGACCAAGAGTCTGGTGATGTCTATGGGTCACAGACTCACTGCTGTGATTGTGCACAAGGGATCTGCAACTAAATAATAGCTTTAATCTTTTATATCTGCTTTATGTTCAACTGTCCCAATACTTATGCTCACATCAATGAGTGGGATGAACTCTAAAAGTGCTGCTCTTTTTATTTGGTAAAACATGTATGTGTTGAAACGGCTAATAATAAAATGTGACATTCTGTAGTTTTGTCTCATATTCATCTTTCAATCATATTTGCAAATGTCTTGACTCCACAGCCAACAGAGCAATTTTGTCTTTACTGTTCCAATACTTTTGGAGGGCACTGTATATTATATACAGTACTGTGCAAAAGTCTTAGGCCGCTAGTATTTTCACCAACAAAAAATGGTTTTAAGTCAGTTATTTCTATCTTTTGCTGTAGTATGTCAGTAGGAAATATCAGTTTACATTTCCAAACATTATTTTTGCCATTAATTGTAATAATCCAGTGAGATTTTGTTTGCACAAGGAGTCTGACAACAGCCAGTGCTCCACACAGAGATCTGATCTCATCATCATCCAGTCTCTCTGGAATGACATGAAGAAACAGAACAAACTGAGACAGACTAAATCCAGAAGAACTGTGGCAAAGTCTCCGAGATGCTTCAAGAAACCTACCTGCAAAGCTACAGTACTGTTAAAAGTTTTAGTTGGTTCTAGTTGGTTCTAAATGTTCCAGTTGGTCTCGACCGAGTCCAGCTTTTTTTTTCTCTTTCATATCAAAACCATTGATGGAGAGCGCTTGTTCATAAAATGGGTAATGTTATTGGTTTAATTCACAATCCATCTACAGTAGAACGTGCATTGACATTGGTCGCCTGGTAAATGCACGGCAGCATCATATGCCTGGCTCCGCGTGTGGGCGCATTTTTTCTTTCTTTGACTGTCTAAATTTGGACTCGGTCTTGACTCGGACTCGATAGTCCTGGTCTTGGACTTGTCCTGGACTCGACAAAGGTGGACTTGACTACAGCCCTAATAAATATACAGGTGCATCTCAATAAATTAGAATGTCGTGGAAAAGTTCATTTCAGTAATTCAACTCAAATTGTGAAACTCGTGTATTAAATAAATTCAGTGTACGCAGACTGAAGTAGTTTAAATCTTTGGTTCTTTTAATTGTGATGATTTTGGCTCACATTTAACAAAAACCCACCAATTCACTATCTCTACAAATTAGAATATGGTGACATGCCAATCAGCTAATCAACTCAAAACACCTGCAAAGGTTTCCTGAGCCTTCAAAATGGTCTCTCGGTTTGGTTCACTAGGCTACACAATCATGGGGAAGACTGCTGATCTGACAGTTGTCCAGAAGACAATCATTGACACCCTTCACAAGGAGAGTAAGCCACAAACATTCATTGCCAAAGAAGCTGGCTGTTCACAGAGTGCTGTATCCAAGCATGTTAACAGAAAGTTGAGCGGAAGGAAAAAGTGTGGAAGAAAAAGATGCACAACCAACCGAGAGAACCGCAGCCTTATGAGGATTGTCAAGCAAAATCGATTCAAGAATTTGGGTGAACTTCACAAGGAATGGACTGAGGCTGGGGTCAAGGCATCAAGAGCCACCACACACAGACGTGTCAAGGAATTTGGCTACAGTTGTCGTATTCCTCTTGTTAAGCCACTCCTGAACCACCGACAACGTCAGAGGCGTCTTACCTGGGCTAAGGAGAAGAAGAACTGGACTGTTGCCCAGTGGTCCAAAGTCCTCTTTTCAGATGAGAGCAAGTTTTGTATTTCATTTGGAAACCAAGGTCCTAGAGTCTGGAGGAAGGGTGGAGAAGCTCATAGCCCAAGTTGCTTGAAGTCCAGTGTTAAGTTTCCACAGTCTGTGATGATTTGGGGTGCAATGTCATCTGCTGGTGTTGGTCCATTGTGTTTTTTGAAAAGCAAAGTCACTGCACCCGTTTACCAAGAAATTTTGGAGCACTTCATGCTTCCTTCTGCGGACCAGCTTTTTAAAGATGCTGATTTCATTTTCCAGTAGGGCTGAAACGATTAGTCGACATTATCGACAAAGTCGACAATAAAAAATTGTCGACAAATATTTTTGTTGTCGAGTAGTCGTTTGATCTCATATGACCTAATGTAAGACCCTGCAATACTGCGGTTTGACCAGTGTGGCGCTGTAGCGAATGAGTAATTCAGCCCTCCTGGATGCAATTCAAGAGAAGAAGATACACAGTGTTTTCTTCTCAATAACGCAATAAACAACAAACAATACAACAGTTTAAACAACAAAAACTGACAGAGGTGAGAAAGTGATGTTTGCATGAGCTCTTCAGTCGGTACTTCAGTAAAGCAGTCACATCACATTTATTTATATAGTACTTTATGCAAGAGATAGCCTTAAATCAAGTAGTTTAGTTAGTGTCGCTTTCAGTTAGAATTACAACTTGATTTTCTGTTATAAAGCAGCTCTCCAGTGTGGAGCTAGTTAATGATAAAATATTTTTATTAGTTGGGGAAGTAAATCAATTAAAGTGATAGTTTGGTTTACAGAGATCAAAGTTTGATCTTGCTCAGGACTGTTTTGATTATCATAGCCCCCTATAAGGTATTTTAAGAGAGATATATGTTGTGAATAAAATAGTTTATCAAAAAAATAAAGCATCTTATTTAGCTTTATTTTGTTTCTTATCCATATGACTTACAAACTGAGATGTTAGGCAGAATGTGTCATTCAGTTTTTTTTTTACATATAGCTAATTAAATGGTGATTAAGAGAGTTTCTCTGTCTGTCATCTCATTTTGTGTGCCAAATATATCTAATTATATAAATTAATTGGTAACGCTTTTACAGTAAGGTGTTATAATGTATTACCTAACATGAATGAACAATACATTTATTACACTATTAATCTTTGTTAATGTTATTTAATAAATACAGTCCTTCATTGTTAGTTCATATTAATTCACAGTGCATTAACTAATGTAAACAAAACTTATTCAGCTTTCAGTTGCGTATAAATCTCAATTTAAAAAAAATGACACTTATGACTGGTTTTGTGGTCCAGGGTCACATATGATTTTCAAAAGCTGAAGTGATCACCTTTATTTATTTGTTAGAATATGTATAACTCAATATTTTAACTAATTGGAAAAGCTGAATAATCAATCAAAGTCTATTGATTAATCAGTGAAATAATCGATGATTAGTCGATTAATCGCTCTAATAATCATTAGATTAATCAATTATCAAAATAATCGTTTGTTGCAGCCCTCTTTTCCAGCAGGATTTTGCACCTGCCCACACTGCCAAAAGCACCAAAAGTTGGTTAAATGACCATGGTGTTGGTGTGCTTGACTGGCCAGCAAACTCACCAGACCTGAACCCCATAGAGAATCTATGGGGTATTGTCAAGAGGAAAATGAGAGACACCAGACCCAACAATGCAGATGAGCTGAAGGCCACTGTCAAAGAAACCTGGGCTTCCACACCACCTCAGCAGTGCCACAAACTGATCACCTCCATGCCACACCGAATTGAGGCAGTAATTAAAGCAAAAGGAGCCCCTACCAAGTATTCAGTACATATACAGTAAATGAACATACTTTCCAGAAGGCCAAAAATTCACTAAACATGTTTTTTTTTTTCTTAAGTAGTCTAATTTGCTGAGATAGTGAATTGGTGGGTTTTTGTTAAATGTGAGCCATAATCATCCCAATTAAAAGAACCAAAGACTTAAACTACTTCAGTCTGTGTGCATTGAATTTATTTAATACATGAGTTTCACAATTTGAGTTGAATTACTGAAATAAATATATAGACATATAATTATAGATCTAGATATATAATTACGTTTTGACCAATCACGTTTAGCTACGTTATTCTTGCGCTAAGGTTTTTTTTTTTTTTAATTTAATTTTATTTTTGTTTTTTTTTTTATCACAAAAATGATTGTATTCTATATAATGTCATAACTAACGTTACTACTCCACTGTAAAATTGTGGCCACCCCCAACTTTTTATGACCCACCTAAAATGGAAATCCTTGCGGAAATCCTCCCGTCCGAAACAACAGCAGTATTGCTCGTATGTTAATCCTTAGTTACACATCTGCTTACGTGATTGTTCTAGTAGTGCATAATGTAACACACACACACACACACACACACACACACACATATATATACATATATATATATATATATATATATATATATATATATATATATATATATATATATATATATGAACTGCCCTAAACTTCGGTGTTAGACAGAACATATTCGCTAGCCATAACTGCATTAAATGAAGGATAATATAGCATCTCTAACGGTTTATATCTAGGTTCTTGATGTTTTTATGAAAGCTGTAAAATTGCTCTTAGAGTAAAGATCTTAATAAATAAATAAATACCTGTCATACTGCGCGCGGAGTTTCATGATAAAGCACCGATCTCCATTCTGCAGGCTATGGTGGTGTTTGAACGATCAAAACACAATTACTAAAAGAGATTATAATCAAAACAGCTCATCGGCTAAAGGAGTTTGGTTTCAGCTTGACAATGTTCCGGGAGCCATCTAGCTTGACCTACTAAACTAAAGGAACCAGTCCAGTGGCTCTGCTGGAAAGCAAAATAAAAGTCCTCAATAATGCTGTCTCTTGCTTTCAAAATAAAAGCCCAATTTAGGCGATAAACTCAGCTCACCAAATTTATTTACACACCCTAATGTTGTTCCGAACCCGTATTACTTACTTTATTTCTTTGGAAAACAAAATGAGATGTTAAGCACAATGAAATAACGTCTCAATCACCATTCCTTTGCATGTTTTTTTGAACATGTGATGGTAACAGCATGCTTATGGGCTATCATCTTTCTCACTCTTTTTCAGGTTGTCTCACAACAGTCACTTTGCGGTTGCTCAGTGCAGGTCTTTGTGATAGTTACTATTTTTGTAAGTACTGTACTTACAAAAAATAAATTTGTAAAAAAGCCTAAATTGAATTAATAATTTATATATATTTTTTGAGAAGAGGTTAGCTTTGTTTTTATACACTAAAATCAACAACAGTTTTTTTTTTCATTGATTAATTGTGTAATTTATTTATTTATTGTTTTATTAATTAATTAATTAATTTTTTGGGGGGTGGGGGGTAGTCAACATTATGCAATTACGCATATGCTGTGGACTGAGCTTGACTAGTATTGAAACAGGAATATCCCTTTAAATGTTAGATCTGACCTCTTGACATGACCTTTGTGTTACAGGAGAATTGGATATCATTTTCCCCTGCATTTTCTTTCCATGAAGCTATACAGTGGGGTCCAAAATATATTGAATATCTGAGACTGAAAATCAAATTTATACCCAGAAAGGAGGATTTAGAAAAAGAAGCACACACATGATTGAATCCCACTGTATATTACAATGTTAAACATTTTAATTCATGTAGAAATTTTCATATCTGATTTTGCAAAAAGGCGACATGTCAAGCAAAAGCAAAATTTTAATTAAAAAAATTTTAAGTAAACTTATCTCATTAGTAATGACATTCACATCTACACACATAGGTTAGTGATCAGTTGTCTAATCACCATCAACCCTAGACTGTACATACACAGACGCTGTGTCCAGACATGGACATAATCATGTAATTGAAAAACCCATAACAGCCTCATACTAATATATGGGTCATTCTGCATAACTGAGCATGTTAAATGATGCTTTAGGATAATACCGCTTAATTTGTGGAGGAATGAATTTAAGTACATTTGTACATTTACAAGATAATAATATGAGCTGGGAGTGTGTCTTGTTTTACAGGGGCTGCTTATTGAATTATCAGATATTTTCCAGCACTAGAGATACCAACAGGTCTTTTAAGGTAAGTATTTCTCTGTGATATATTGTACTGAAATAAACAGTAAGATCTACTAAACTGAAATTATGATTCCTATAAACACATGGTTTTCAACCTCCCACAATTTAAGGCCATACAATCAGAGCACATAAAGTCATGGCATTAAATGTTGCATGCATTGCAAAATATAAATATCTTCCATAGTATTTTTGTTTTAAAATACAAATATCTACAGTAAACGTCCTTAAATAAAGATACGTTTACTTGAGATGCAAAATAAGGAAAATAAGTATTGTTTTCTGAGACACTGAACAAAATGAATTAAGTGAGTTTACGCCTAAAAAACAACCACAAAGATCTGTCAGTGTGGAAAATTAGCTTTCTCTTTAAATTAAGTTGATTTTTCTGAGCCCACTGGCATATATGTGTTCTTGTTATACAGGTGCATCTAAATAAATTAGAATGTCGTGGAAAAGTTCATTTATTTCAGTAATTCAACTCAAATTAAAATTAAAAGATGCACCTGTAATTATAAACTCACTTCATTTTGATTAATTTCACAGAAAACAAGACCTTTTACCATTTTGATTCCTAACTAAATATGTCTTGATGTAAGAATCATTAGACATTTTCACTGGAAAACAAGACAAAAATACTAAGGAAGATTATCACTTTTTTTGCAGTGTGATCAGAAGATACAGTAAAGTTATTGTCATTCTGGTATTTGAGAGTTATTCAAACCTTAAGCAATTTTTTATTTTATTTTATTTTTTTTTTAAATAATGAATTAAAAAGTAATGGAGATTGTATTTTCCAACTCTGAGGTGTTTCTAATACAAATGCTCCCTAGACATTTACATATATTGACGTATATATTCCCTTAAATTTTTATTAAGGTCTTAAATCTTAAATTTACCTTCATAAAACCTGGAGTCAAGCCTAAAACAAGGCTAATGAGGTCACCCCCTCTCCTTCACTACCATGTAATCATGTTACTCAATGCGGAGGCTGGAAGTTGTCGTCCGAGTGAATACAGTAAGGGTAGCTTATAGAGCTTAACTTGACAGATAAATTGCTACCTGTCATATATGAATGGACAATTCAAGAGTAGGATGTGGATATAGTGAGGAGTGACAGACAAACTCCCTCTCTCTCATTTTTTATATCTCTGTCTCTCCTTCCTTTCTTATTTCAATAAAAATATAAAATGAGCTCATAAATGATCTATTTGTCTTTTTGTCTATTTGCATTTCAGTTTCCAAACAAACTCCTCTGAACTCCGAGTATGGTCCTTTTTCTAACAGCAGATGGCGCTTCATAGCAAGAAGTGATTTGAACAAAGGACTGACTGAGGAAATTTCTATATTGTTAATAAGAGAAAAGTCCAGTGATAAATTCAGAGAGGTTTCATAATGTATATATATTTTGAGGTTTCAACCTCTTTTTTTTTTTTTTTGAGAATTCTGTATTTTTCTGTTCAAACAATTAGGTTTTAAAGGTTTTTACACTGTTTTTAACATTTAATTGTTTTATTTACATTTTTATGTTTAAAATGTGTATTTATTCAGGCTGTAAAGACAAAACACATTGGGCCATAGGCATATTTTTTGTAAAACTGATCAAATTCATTGATATAAGCTAGACATGAACTAACAATAACAATTGTTGCATCACCTGTTCAGCTGAGAGTCACAGGCAAAAAATATAAGATCAGATCAGCTGAAGTGACTATAACCTTGAGCTACATGCTGAATATGATTTTCCTTCCTTTAAATATCTCATCAGGTTTGCTGGTTAGCCTTTCAAGGTGCGAACTGATGATCTGTGATTGAAATTCAGCTGCAATTTTCAGCCATTTAAAAAAGCAGAAGACGTGTTTGATGTCGTTCTTTGTCTGAGTGTAATGTCTCATTTTCACCACCGTACACTCACACTCTCTCTATCAGAGCTCCCTTAATCAGCTTGTAGGTCAGTTACCATGACAACCTGATCTCTCGTGGATGTGGTGCTTCATGGAGAGGAAGATGATCACCTGCCCTCAGGTGTGTGTGTTTGTGCGTGTGTGTGTGTGTGTGGTTACATTTTGCCAGACCCCCACTGACAACCCCTCTTTTCACATTTATGATTTTCTCTCATCTGAAATGGAGATTATGTGCATCTGCCATTCAATGAGGTTACTAAATGGCTTTTAGCAGCATGAAAACATGCTTACATAAATGCCACATCTCTGCCATATCATACATACTTCTCAGTCATCTCCATATTTGATCGACAGATCTCTTGCAGTTGTTATGTTTAGCTGATATCCACTTCTGACTTACAAAACAGCAATAAAATAATGACTATTGTACATAAATGACTATTTTGTGCAGTGTCATTTGTAGAAAGTATAAGGTGCAGATGGATGGATGGATGAGCAGGCTGATGGCTGTAGATATAGGATAGATGAATGTATGGACAGATGGATGGATAGATTGATAGTTGAGTAGTTTGATGATTCAGACAATAAAAAAAACTGACAAGGAAAGAAAGCAAAGGAAAGAGCGCAAGAATGAATGCAAATAGATAGATAGATAGATAGATAGATAGATAGATAGATAGATAGATAGATAGATAGATAGATAGATAGATAGATAGATAGATAGATAGGCTAATGGTGATAGATAGATAGATGCTCTGTCTTTTTGTCCTCAGGGAGTTTCTCTTACACTCCCATTACTCTCGAGTGCTTGATCAATGGCTCCACCTTTACACTGCAGTTATTAAGACTAGACTTTCAATTATTTTACAGTGGGTCGTCAACACATCTCTCAGAGTACAACAGTTACACAGTACAGCAAAGCACCTTTGTGTGCACATCATTATGCCTTAATTAATGTCAGCTTCCTGTACTTTAAATGTACATACATTAGCATATATCACACATGCTGGGCTGACTGCACAAGGTCGACTCCTATTGCCTACTATTGACTGACTTCCCTCCAGAAGGATTCTTTGATGAAAAGGAAGTGAGCAGCATGTCACAGCTGCTGCTTGACTGCTGCATTCCAACATGAAATATGAACATTCTGATGTCTGGGATTAGCAGTCAGATGTTAGACTAATAGGCACCCATGAATAGGGTACAAACACAGGGCCCGAAACACTTGGAAAATAGAAAAGCCATTTTTCAGGAGATACTTAACCTTCAGGAAATGATGAATGTCACCCTCAGGAAGTCAAACGAAATTTTATATGAGCTATTTTATTTTATATTCATCTTATATGACATTTGGAGTTTGTGCAATCCTGTTACAAAACCCTAATTTGTGTGATTTCAATTTTAAATAAAATAATAAATAAAATAAAATAAATAATAATTTTTTTTTAAAAATTATTAAAAAGTATTATTCAATATATTATAATTAATTTAATATTGTTAAAAAATAATTAAGAATTATTAAAGGGAATGTTCAGCCAAAAATGAAAATTCTGTCATCATTTACTCATTTACTCATCCAGTTATTCCAAACCTGTATGAGTTTCTTTCTTATGTTGAGCACAAAAGTAAAGATTTTGAAGAATGCTGGAAATTAAACAGTTGATGGTAGCCATTGACTTCCATATGGGAAAAAAAAAAAACTATGGAAGTCAATGGCTACCAACATTCTTCAAAATATCTTCTTTTATACTGAACAGAAGAAACAAACTCATAGAGGTCTGGAACAACATGAGGGTGAGTAAATGATGGCAAAATCTTAATTTTTGGCTAAAGTATCCCTTTTACAATTATGAACATTAAAAAGGCAAATAAATAAATAAACAAATGAAATATAGTATATTATATAATATAAAATTATATGCTATTATTTTTACAGTGTCTCTTTACCACAGTGAAGTGAATCAGTTCTATAATATATATTATCAAAATTGTTTTTATTTTATTTTATTTTATTTTATTTTATTTTATTCTATTCTATTCTATTCTATTCTATTCTATTCTATTCTATTCTATTCTATTCTAACTGGACAGGCCAAAATCACAATTTAAAATTGACATTTAAATCTAGATAATTTTCAAACTATTTTATTTGTATGTTAGATAATAGGTTATCTAAAATTTCTAATAGTTCTTGCAGCAAAAATATGTTTTTTTTTTTTTTTTAACTCTAATGCGTAAAAAGTTGCAAGATCAGCAAGAAACGCAGTATCAGTAAACGTACTGAACTCGGCTTTCTCCCTCTAAACAGGCCAAATGAACTTAATTAAAATATGTGTGAATGAACAGGCCCATGGGAAAAAAACAGTGTAATTGCAAACACTGCAGTATGTATAACAGGGAATACTGCGTAACAAGGGATCAACAGTGTAGCAGGGGATTTGCATTACTCTCTATGGAAGACGTCATGCGTGTAATGTCTCTTTTATAAGTCACAAATCACAGTGCATTTGAGTCAAGGGTCGACCTAGAGCGTCTTCATACGTTAATGTAAAAGCTCAACTTCATAGTTGACAAACTGCCTTATACGTCAGACGACAAATGACTCACTAAGGTTATTTATTTATTTTAAGCATTTTATCTCACACTTTAATGAGCAATAACTCATTGTGATATGATATTTGCCACCGCTTAATTGCACATGAATAATTCAAACATACTGATGACAACATTGCTGTCTTCCTTCATTTTATAGCACCTGCTGATAATGCAGATGAGGTCTTTGGAAGCATAATGCTTATGAATCTTATGAATGTAAAAGAATCTGCTTTGGCTCTATCAGCATGGATGGAAATCCAGAACCCCCCTGATCAAGCCTTCGCTGTCATAAAGAGCTGCTCTCCCTCAGTCCGGCTTTGCGCAATGGCTGTGTGGGGAGGATAATCTCATTTAAACCATATCATCGTGAAGACTTCTCATTTCAGAACACTTACGGTCTACAGCGCGCGCGTGTGTGTGTGTGTGTGTGTGTGTGTGAGCAGTCAGCCCGTCTCCTTCAGTCTAATAGGGGAGATTGGTCTACAAGACTGGCTTAGAAGAAGTACTAAGACCAGTTCTCTTTCTTCCTGTAAAAATACATCTTTCCTCTCCTGAAGTGAGCAATTTCCTCCATAGTATCCTTTACTGTTCTGGTCAAAGTGCTTTCTGAAGATCTTAAAGTAAATCGCTTTTCACAACCAACCTGTTTTATGCATAAACTCAATATGGTAATATTTTGCCTTTATAATGAAGGCTTATTAAACAGATTTTGAGTCATGTGTCGACCTTTCTTTAGATTTGATGTGTATGCTTGAATGTATTATAGAATAATTATAATTATTATTAAATATTTTATATATTATTTTTGAATTTTAGATTTTAATTATATAACAATTATATAATTGTTGTTGTTCTTGTTGTTAAATAATTTCCTATGTTGATGGATTGCAAAGAGCAAGTAAAAAAAATCAATATGAAATACGTCAACTATTTACTACTACATACAGTATATAACTATTTACTATTTACTAACTATTTACTATTACATAT